>PVHT021183648.1:2526686-2587940 GCA_004024745.2 Catagonus wagneri
CACGCGCGCGCACACACACACACACACCCCACTGTGAACTTCAGCCCAGATTCCAAACAGCCCTGGAGCCAGCTTGGCCCAAGACTCCCCCCCGTTTGCCACAACTTTTCCTTGGGTTCTGCAGCATGCTTCCCAGTTTGGGTCAAAGCTCCCTCCCTCGAGCTCCCTTGACCTTCAAGGCTCTCCCCGTGACCTCACATAATACTCTCATCCCCCTCCTGCCCCAAGGATATACTCTCCTAAGTGGACACTGAAAAGTATTTTTGAATGAACGCATCAACGCGGCAAATCTAACAATGATAATCAGCAGAGCAAAATAAGAACTTCGAAGTGGTACCACCGGCTGTTTCTGGCAGGTGTCATTTTGAGTTATGTTCTTTTTGCTTATTGGTACTTTCTGATGTTTCCGTAATGAGCGGGTTTTGCGATTGTAATTTTAAAAAAAAGGGAAACTTCATTTTGAAAAAAATATGAAGGGGTTTAGGGATTTCAGAAGTAGGGAGAATCTCACCCTTTGGTGAGAAACAGGAAAGGAATGTTTAAGGAGCCATAGGATATCTGTAAGTGAGGAGGTCAAAGCCAGACAGGCAGAGGGCGCACGCCACATGCCACATGCAAAGCTGGGGTGCTGAGTGGGGCAGAGTGTTCCCCACAGATGCAAGATGAGGAATTCTGACTTACATCATTAAAAGTGGGGAGCTACAGAAAGTATTTTTTTCTTCCAGTTTTATTGAGATACAACTGACACACGGCACTGTGTAAATTTAAGGCGTGTGACATATGGAGTTTCCGTCATAGCTCAGAGGTTAGCAAACCTGACTAGCATCCATGAGGACACAGGTTCAATCCCTGGCCTTGCTCAGTGGGTTAAGGATCTGGCATTGCCACGAGCTATGGTGTAGGTCACAGGCACGGCTCAGATCCTGTGTTGCTATGGCTGTGGCTTAGGCCGGTGGCTACAGTTCTAATTGGACTCCTACCCTGGGTACCTCCATATGCCACGGGTGTGGCCCTAAAAAAAGACAAAAAGACCAAAAAAAAAAGAGGTGTATGACATACTCTGACTCACATACATCATGAAATGATCACGATGGGTTTAGTGAACTTCTACATCTCATACACTTGCAATATTAAAGAAAAAGAAAAACATGGAGTTCCTGTCGTGGTGCAGCAGAAACGAATCCGACTAGGAACCATGAGGTGGTGGGTTCGATCCCTGGCTCGTTCAGTGAGTTAAGGATCCGGCGTTTCCGTGAGCTGTGGTATAGGTCGCAGACACGGCTTGGATCCAGCATTACTGTGGCTGTGGTATAGGCTGGCAGATGTAGCTCTGATTAGACCCCTAGCTTGGGAACCTCCATATGCCGCAGGTGAGGCCCTAAAAAAAAAAAAGGTAAAAGAAAAACATATATTTTTTCCTTGTGATGAGAACACAGGATTTCTTCTAACCACCTTTCTTTATAACTTACAGCAGTGTTAATTATATTTCTTATGTTGTACATTACATCTCTAATACTTATTTAACTGGAAGTTTGTACCTTTTGACTACCTTCAACTAATTCCCTTCCCCTACCCACCCACCCCCACCTCTGATAACCACAAATCGGATCTCTTTTCTAGGATTCTGTTTGCTTGTTTTTGAAGAATTATTGACTTACAAAGCCATGTTTGTTCCTGACACATAACATAGTAATTCATTATTCCTACACATTTCAAAATGATCACCATGGTAAGTCTAGTTACCATTTGTCACCATACAAAGATATTATATAATTATTGACTATATTCTCCACACTGTACATTTCGTACCCATGATATTTATTATGTAGCTGGAAGTTTATACCTCTTGATCTCCCTCACCTATTTCTCGACCTCCCCCTACCTCCCTCTATTCTAACCACCTGTTTGTTCTCTGTATCTATGACTCCATTTAGTTATATTTGTTTGTTTTGGTTTTTAGAATCCACATATAGGTGAAATCATACAGTGTTTGTCTTTCTCTCTCTGATTTATTTCACTTAGCATAATACCCTCTAAGTCCATCCATGTTGCTATAAGTGGCAAGATTTCATTCCTTTTTACGGCTGAGCAATATTCCATTGTAAATATGTAACACATCTTCTTTTTGTGTGTTTGTGTGTTTTGTCTTTTTTTTTTGCTTTTTTTAGGGCCTCACCCGTGGCATACGGAGGTTTCCAGGCTAGTGGTCTAACAGGAGCTGTAGCTGCCAGCCTTCACCACAGCCACAGCAACGCGGGATCTGAGCCACATCTGCAACCTACACCACAGCTCAGACAACGCCAGATCCTTAACCCACTGAGCAAGGCCAGGGATCAAACCCGCAACTGCATGGTTCCTAGTCGGATTTGTTAGCCACCGAGCCATGACGGGAACTCCTGTGTGTTTTGTCTTTTTAGGGCTGCACCCACGGCATATGGAAGTTCCCAGGCTAGGGGTCAAATCACAGCCACAGCAAGGCCAGATCCAAGCTGCATCTGCAAGCTACACTTCAGCTGACAGCAATGCCAGATCCTTAACCACTGAGTGAGGCCAGGGGTGGAACCCACATCCTCATGGATACTAATCGGATTCCTTACTGCTGAGCCACAACGGGAACCCTTCTATTTTTAATTTTTTTAAGGAATCGCCTTATTGTTTTCCACAGTGGCTGCACCAATTTACATCCCCACCAACAGTGCACAAGGGTATCCTTCTCTCCACATTCTCACCAACATTTGTTATTTGTAGAACGTTTTTGAGCAGAGGAGAAACACCCTCAGAACTCTGGCACTGGAGCATCAAAGAGGTGGCAGTGGGCAGAATTAAAGGGCAAAAGGGAGGATGATGTGGAGCAGAGGCAAGAACAGAAGCCAGGCTACAGCCTTTCTCTTCTCCTCCTGGCAGCTGAACTGCAAATGCAGGAAACACTCCCGGACTGCCCAGCCCTCAGACATATTACTTACTTTTCAGCGATGGTATTTAAGAATTACTCTCATAAGCCTTCCACCGATCTTCCCACCTGGACTCCAAGCTTCTAATTCCTCCTGCTCTGCATGACGTGCTGAATAAGAGTTTGCTCCGTGAGTGAAGGTTTGCAAGGAGCCGCCCCAGGGAGAAATAAAGCCAGGCAGCTTTCCTTCAAATGGAGACCAAAGCAAAAGGAGCCCTCATTCTAGGACAGCCGGCCTTGGGTAAGGGGCCTCTGCACCCACCCCTGCGGAAGGTCTCCCAAAGTAGAGGGCTGGGGAAGCCTGTAAATCAGGTGAGAACTGGAAGGGCGAGGCCATCACGTAACTCCGGGATGAAAGAAGCCAGGGATGACGGCCTGGAAAGACCTCAAGACGATTAAAGGAAAGGGGGAGGATGGCGGGAAATCAGGTCCAGGTAACTCGAGGAGAGAGCCGAGCCTGAGGCGGGAGGGACCTGGGCCCCGGGACCTGGGCGGGGCGGGGCAGGTGGGCCGGGGGCGGGGCAGGGGCGGGGCCGGGCACTTGCGCAGCGCAGCGACGCGCGGCCGAGGAGTGGCACCTTTTAAAAGTGCAGCCCGGAGGCCCGCGCGCAGCCGTCCGCACGCGCCCTCGTCCCGCACCAGTCCGGCCCAGGCCAGTCTAGCCCGCACCATGCCGGTCAAAGGAGGCACCAAGTGTATCAAATACCTGCTCTTCGGATTTAACTTCATCTTCTGGGTGAGTGAGTGGCTACTGCCTCGCGCTCCTCTTCAGGGCCACCTGTCCTCCCCAGGCACCCCGTCCGCGGTGGGGGTTGCCGGCAACCGGCACCGCCCGCGCGGGGAAGACTTCTTGTGGAAGGAGAGAGGGCACTGCGGCCGCCAGCGGGCTCCTCGGCCCGGGCGGAGACGGGCGGGGCGGGCGCGTTGGTCCGGGGCTCGTCCGAAGCGGAGCGGGAAGGGGGCGCGGGCCCTAGTGAGCTAGGGCGGCGGGGGGAAGATTTGTGTTTGCTCCTACCCTGAGCCCCTCCGAGGGAGAAACGGAGAATCCTTGTGCTGGGGACTCAAGGCCCCGGCCAAAGGGCACTGTGACGGGTAGCGTAGCGCGTCACCAGGGTGGGGTCCGCGGAGTGGCCGGGCCGCGAAGAGGGAAGGATGCGGACGCTCCTAGGGACTTCAGGGGCGCCAAGGGAGCTCAGCCAAGAGCTGTTGGCGCCTTTACGCTGGAGAGGAAGGGGCGCGTCGGCCGCCGGTGTGCGCTCCCCGGGACCCGGTCCCCGGATGATAGTCGGGATCCCCCGTCCTATCTCGGGAAGGAACCTTCGGGCCCCCATTCTCGCAGACTCATTCTGAGGCGCCAAGAGAAAGTCTGAGGTTCCCTCGAAACTACCTGAAAGACTAGCTTGTCTTGATTTGTTTTCCAAGGGCGATAAGTATCTGAACTGTAGAGAACTGAGGGAGAGTTGGGGAGAGGGGGGATAGAAGCCTATCAGCGCCTTTGATGGGTTGAGTCCTGCGTTTCTCCATTTCCGGGAGCGATCGGGAGCCCGCCTCAGCCGCTCCCTCCCTCGCCAGACCACCCAGCAGTCAGGCGGGGCCACAGGGAGTGGACAGTCACCTGGGGAGGACCCAGGCCAGGGAGCTCCAGGACTCTCGCTGCCGCCACTCCCAGCCTCTCTACAAATGGGAAGTCTGAGGCTGGCCACAGAAAAGGGGAGTGTCCCTGCCACACATAACTTTGGGGGATTAAGGAACCGTCCAGAGATAGAAGCGAGGAACCAAGGATTTTGCGTCGGAGGGTCACAGATGAACAGTCTTTGCCCCTCTGTGGTCAGGAGGGCGTTTGGAAAAGCAAGCCCTGTTCCACTCTCAGGAGAGATGGCTGCAGAAGCAGGGCCACGCAACCAGAGGCTTCTAACAAAAATGTGCTTATTCCCTTGGAGCTGGTTTCCCCATGAACCCCGGGGAAAATCTCCTGGGATTTAATCCTCCCTGGAGCTGACAGAGATTGACCTGCCCTTCAAGAATCACCACACCCCCCCCAAAAAAAAGAAAGAAAGAAAAAAAAAAGAGTTCCCGTAGTGGCTGAGCTGTGGGGTAGGTCTCAGACTTAACTCAGATCTGGCTTGGCTGTGGTGTAGACTGGCGGCTACAGCTCTGATTCAACACCTATCCCAGGGGAACTTCCATATGCCACAGGTGTGGCCCTAAAAAGCCTGCACTAGTGAGGATGAAGTACAGGTGTCCCCAGCCCAGCCCATGGCCCGCTTTAGGGAGACCTTCCTGGGGTGGGCACCCCTGCTCCTGATGTTCCCACCAGCCCCAGCAGCCAGCCAGCTGGCTGCCAGCCTTAGCTTCCTCCTCTCCCCAGCCCCTGGCACCAGAAAAGAATGTCGAAGGCGGACTAGCCCCGCCCCGCCCCACCCTTGTCCTTGAAGGAGTTTTCCTCTCCCCTCCCTAGCTCCATCTCTCCCCTGCTGATCTCTGAGTTACTCCTCGGCTGTCTGCTGCCTGAGGGTGTGGAGCGGAGCCCCCTGACGCCTGAGGAGCCCTGGACCACTCCCAGTATCTGCTCAGCCTCACCCCATCACCGGCCTGCCACTCCCATCAGTATCCAGAGCTGTCTCTGCCTGGGCTCTGTGACTACCTAAACAGTTGGGTTTAGAATTAGGAATGATTTGCGCGATCGGCTAGTCCAGCCCTCTTCTTCACAGTGAGGAAGTGGGAACCAGAGAGGGGCAGATCTGCCCAGCATCACCCCAGCATCACGGGAGCCCAGCCAACACCACAGCCCCTCGGTCCCCTCAGGGGACCTTTCCTCTTCTGTCTCCATCACAAAAACAAGGGGACCTGGTAACAGGTGATGTAGGGGGGTAGGCAGCTGCTACCTGACTCTAATCAATTGTTTCTCAGTAGCTCTGTGTCAAGGTCCCTGTAGAGAGGAGGCCTGCATCGCCGAGGAGGCAGTGTTGTAAAGGAGTATCTTGACCCCCTCGTGCAGCATCTTACAGCCTGCCAAGTCCTTTTCCACGTCCCCTGAGACAGCCAGAGCAGGAAGCATTATCCCCATTTTACTGATGACCAGGAAACTAGTCCCCAGCGGGTTCAGGGACTTACCCAGGGTCACGTGGCAGAATGTCATCAGACATAAGTTTGAATGCCGGTCCGGTTGGCGCCAAGTCTGGGACACTTTCCATCACCACCTGCTGCTCTATCCAGCTGGGTGGGGAGGAAGGGAGAGAGACGACAAGCTATCCAAAATGAGCTTTGTGCAGTTCCGTTGTGGCTCAGCAGTAACAAACCTGACTAATATTTATGAGGATGCGGGTTCGATCCCTGACCTTGCTCAGTGGGTTAAGGATTCTGCATTGCCCTGAGTTGTGGTAGGTCGAAGACTCTGCTCAGATCCCGCGTTGCTGTGGCTGTGGTGTAGGCCGGCAGCTGTGGCTCCAATTCAGCCCCTAGCCTGGGAACTTCCATATGCCCCACGCGTGGCCCTAAAAAGCAAAAAAATAAAATAAAATTTAAAAAAATGGAACTTTGAAGGGAAGCTCTGACCTGAGAGACTACTTGCCTGGCTCCTTATGATGTCATCATGCCCTTTCTTTCTTGAGACCAGGAGTTTATAAACTCGGTGTTTGAGCCCTAATGTGGGTCTTGAAAAGCAGGAGTTAGGAGGCCAGGGGCCACCAGCACTTCATGGACAGAGGATGCTGAGTGCGGTAGTCCAGCAGGGATCCAGAGAGGAGAAGCCCACCTCAGTGGCAGTGGGACGATCAGGGCGGGATAGTGGGGGTGTGGGGGGAGGGGCATACCTGTTCCCTGGACCCCACTCTCATCGCTGAGGACCCTCGGTGACAACTCAGCCTGCACTGCCTGCCCTCCCCAAGTAGAGCTTTGATACCCGCAGCCAAGCCAGCCATCAGTCTGTTCTCCCAATGCCTTCCCCACCACATCCCCGGGACCCTAACTTCCCCGCCTTGTTTCAGTTGTTTCTGCATTTCCTTTGCCTCCCCACCATGCAAAAAAGGTTGAGATGGGAAACATGCTGCCCTGGCAAATGGCAGGTTCAGCTGTGCAGTGGGGACCACGGCCGGGCCGGGTCAGGAGCAGGGCCTTCCCATTCTACCCTCACCACCCTCTGGTCCTCTGCTCACAGCCTGTCTCCTGGTCCCCGCCCTCACTGATGAAAATAGCAGGGGATTTCTCTTTCCCAGGAAATGGTGGCTCCCGGCCCTGGGCCCCAAGGCAGACTTCATGGAAACAGAGACAGAGACCTGGACTGGAGTTCAGGATCGTAGGTGTTAGTCCGGCTCTGCCCCCAGCTCACTTGGAGACCTTGAGCCCCAGACCTCAGTTTCCTCGTCTGTAAAACAGTGGGTTGGAGCCAATGGTCCCAAAAAGTCCCTTCAGAAGCTCAGTCTGTGAAGCCAGCCCCCGCTTCTCCCCACAGCCTACAGCGAAGGACATTCCCATGCAACCCGAAATAGGGAGTCAGGAAATGGAAGTGCACAGTGGGTACCAGTCTTGGCTCAGAGCCTGGCTTCATCTGACCTCTATCTCAGGCGCCTGAACCTTGCATCTCTTTCCTGTTAACCCTGGAGTCCCTTCCACTCCCCCTGGCTGGCGTCTCTCTGTCTGGGGGGGCTCTCTGTTTTCGTTGCCCTCAGCCTTGGGTGGTTATGCTGCCTGGTGGTCAGAGCACCGGCTCTGGGTTTGACTTCTCCATCAGCCGGTGATGCTGGCACCTACCCCCGGAGTTGCTGTGGGTTAAATGAGCGAGTGTGTGCGATGCACTGAACACAGCTGCCTAGTCCCGGGTGCAGAGGAAACTTCCAACTGTGGCTGCTGTCAGTGATGAGTGGAAAGTAGGTTGAGGAGGTGGGGGGGGTGGGGGCGTTTCCCTGAGAGGCGTGGAGGCTGAGACCCGCAAGGTGGCTAGGCACACACCCGGGGCCACGCTGCTTCCCCCCTCCTGCATTGCTGCCAACCTCCTCCCTCCACCCACCACTGCATTTCCCCCGTGAAGACACTGACTCCATTTCATGTGCGGCCCCACTTCTGGAAATAAAAACTCTGCAAGAGAGAAACCCTCAGGGGCCAGGATCCTGGGTCCGGGCAGGGAATGGATGAGCGAGAGGATGGTGGGAAAAGCCCACCCATCCCACCTACTGCTTTGCCCAGAAGCTCTTTGCCTTCGGTGCTGAGCTGAGCGAGCAGCTGGGGCTCTTGCCTGAAATGGCTTCCACCTTTGGCACCAAGACAGCGGGAGCTCCGAGAGAGCCGGCTGTGTTTGCACAGAGGCTGGCAGGTTCGGGGAGAGGGCAGGGGAGGCCAGGTGTCTGCGCCTGCTCGGGAAAACAGGACTTGCCCTGCCCCAGGTGCTTGATGGCTTTCTCCCGTCTCCTGACTTTGTCCTGCAGAGGTTGTCAGCCACAGACCTGACTCCTGATTTGGGGGATGGGAAAGATTCCTGCACGCACACATGCACACAAACACGCACGCGTGCACACATGCACAAACATAACACGCATGCACGCACACATGCACAAACACAACACGCATGCATGCACTAACATGCACTCAACCCCTTTCTTTTCAAAGTGTCCCATGGCACCGTTCCAGAGCCTACTCCTCTGTGTTGGCTGGTTTGGACCTGACTCTGGATCTGCCTTGAAAAGCAGCCCTTTCGAGGGCCATCCTCCCTGAGGCACTTACTCTGCTAAATAAATCTTCTGGGGCTTCAGACCCCACAATTCGGTGTTCTCACATCTTCCATCTGTATTGGGTGCAGGTCTTCCCTCTTACACACACAGCTGTGTGTCCGTGTTTGATTTGTCTGTTTCCCTGTTCGATTCAGTTTTATAAGGAGGCGCGGCTTTGGGACTAGCTGCACAGTTTGGGACTTAATAACACACCTGGGACTTAACAAAAGCACCTTTTCTTCTAAAGTGCATAAGGTCTTTCTTGGGGGCCTCTGGCTGTGGCGGGGGCGACCAAGGTCCTGGGTTACCGTGGCGTCTGTGGTCCTGCTGCCTCCTTGGCGTCTGCATGTTCTGGATAGACTGTGTCGGCTGAGGGGAGGAAAGTGAAATTTTGGGAAGCTGCATGTTTATGTTCAATGTTCTGCCCCCACCACACCCCCAGGGTGGGGTCAGGGGAACCTTATTTGGAGCCACAGTTCTTTTCAACCAAAGACTTGAGGAAACCGTCTTTTCCTCTTCCCTATAGAACAGCAATGACTTCATGGTTTGGGGGTTTGAAAATCTGGGGGCCTGTGGGGGCCCACATCCACCCAGAGGTAATCGTTTCCAACTGAGAGGATTCAAGAGACCAGCAGGGCTGATCTCATCAATACATTTTTGTTTTAATTTATGTTTTTCAAGTCTGACTGCAGACCACTCGCCTGTTTCATTCCATGGAAAAGGTACTGCTGGTCCAGGGACATTGTCATTTTCCATCAGATGATGGCAAGCAGCTGTGGAAAGCAGCATCCTGTCTCCAGATGAGATAATTTTATTTTAGTTACATCCGTCCAGTAACTCCTCCCCTCTACAAAAAAAAAAAAAAAGCTTACTTCTGAATAGTTTTTAAGTACTGCATTCTGTCGTCCTGGACTGATGGGTTTGATTGAACGTTTTGGGGGGAATCCCATGAAATCCATGGGCCTGCCTCTAAAAACATGCCGTCCACGTTTCTTTCCTTTTTTTTTCTGGCAGCCTGGGGACCTCCTCATGTCAAACACCCCATACTGCTTTTTCTTCCTTGGTTTCCACGCAACCCCTGCTCTGTCCTGAATCCCGTGTTTCTGCCATGCGTGGGCGGATCACCTCACTGTTCCTCGAGACTGCGTGGGGGGCTTGGAGGGCTCTGAGAAGGGCTTAGAGAGCCCCAAGCTCCCCAGTAATCAAGAGCAGTGCTGACTCTCAGTTTAATCCTTGCCCAAGGAGTGAGCTGAGTTTGAAGTTCATTTACAGACTATTCTGTATTTCTGGACCTGAGCTTGGGTGATCTGTCTTTGCTCGGGAACAGCAGGGTTCTTCCATCTTTCCCACCAGGTGGAAATTAGATGGCTCAGCTGGTTTCTCTGACCTTGCCCTTGAGGACCTGGGAGAGGGAGTCAGTTCCTGGGGATCATGGGGGCCTCAGACCCCTGAGCTGCGATGCGCATCCTGGCTGAGTGGCGGGGAGGCCGAAGCCGGCTGACTTGGAGGAGCGGTGCCGCCGGGTCTCTTTGCTTTCAGAGAAGATCCTGTGTAGAAAGGTCTGGGGACTGTTGACATGGGGAAAGTCAGTGTGTCCTGTTGTTCAGTCCTCCTGCCCGGCGTTATGCAAGGGAGCAGAAGCAATGTCTCTGTTGGGAAAGCAACCTCCCCAAAGCTTACCCAGCACACTTTCAGGGTCCCAGTCTTCACCTCTCAGACCTGGGCAGGGGTGGGGGCTGTGGCGCCTAGCAGTCCCTGCCTCCACGTTCCTGCCCCTTTTACTCCCAGTCTGAGCTGCATGCCAGTGGCCAAGAGCAGGAACACCACACGAGGATCATAGGACGAAATCTTTGGTGGGGGGTTAAAAACACAGTAAGGTCAAGTAGACCATTTTGGTGAATTCAAAACAGATTTCTATAGCATTTTAGCTTTAGTTTATCTTTAAACTATAGTGATTGAATCAATAGCGTGATTGATTCTTATAACTCAGTCTATGAAAGCTTTTAATGAAAGATCAGCAAAATCATACCTAGTTGAGAATCTGTTGCTTTTCAACTCAATAGACGTTTGGTGTGTTTATGTGTGTGTGTGTTTTTTAAAATAATGATTTTTATTTTTTCCATTAGGGCCGGTTTACAATGTTCTATCAATTTTCTACTGCACAGCAAGGTGACCCAGTCACACATGCATATATACATTCTTTTCTCACATTATCATGCTCCATCATAAGTGACTAGACCTAGTTCCCAGTGCTATACAGCAGGATCCCATTGCTTATCCATTCCAGAGGCTATAGTTTGCATCTATTAACCCCAAATTCCCAGTCCATCCCACTCCCTCCCCCTCCCCTTTGGCAACCACAAGTCTGTTCTCCATGTCCATGATTTTCTTTTCTGTGGAAAAGGTCATTTGTGCTGTATATTAGATTCCAGATGTAAGTGATATCATATGGCATTTTTCTTTCTCTTTCTGACTTCACTCAGTATGAGAATCTCTAGTTCCATCCATGTTACTACAAATGGCATTATTTTTCTTTTTTATGGCTGAGTAGTATTCCATTGTGTATATATGCCACATCTTCTTAATCCAGTCATCTGTCAATGGACATTTAGGTTGTTTCCATGTCTTGGCTATTGTGAATAATGCTGCAATGAACATGCGGGTGCATGTCTTTTTCAAGGAAAGTTTTGTCTAAATATATGCCCAAGAGTGGGATTGCTGGGTCATATGATAGTTTAATGTATAGTTTTCTGAGGTACCTCCATACTGTTTTCCATAGTGGTTGTACCAATTTTGTATGTATGTGTTTTAAAGGACATATAATACTCCTTTAGTTCCTGGTGTACAGCATAATAATTTGACATTTGTACACATTGCAGAATAATCACCACAGGAAGTCGAGTTACCGCCTGTCACCATACAAAGTTACAGAATTTTTTTTTCCTGAAATGAGAACAGCTCTCAAACTTGCAAAACGATATCACTGACTCTAGTCACCATACTGTACATCACATCCCCATGACTTAACTGAAAATTTATACCTCTGGATCCCCTTCACCCACTTCACCCACCCCATCGGCCTCCCTCCCCTCTGGCAACCGCCAGTCTGTTCTCTGTATCTATGCGTTTGGTTTCATTTGGTCTTATTTGTTCATTTGTTTTGTTTTTCCAGATTTCACTTAGCATAACACCCTCCAGGTCTCTCCACGTTGTCACGAATGGCACAATTTCTTTTTTAATGACTGAATAGTATTCTGTTGTATGCATGTGTGTCACATCACCTTTATCCGTTTATCTATTGACGGACATCTAGGTTGTTTCCATATGCTGGCTGTTGTACATAGTATCACAATGAACATAGAGGTGCATATATCCTTTCTTTTTTTTAACTTTAGATGTCATTTTTTTAAAGATTTTTATTTTTTTAGTTATAATCGATTTACAGTGTTCTGTCAACTTCTGCTATATAGCAAAGTAGCCCAGTCATATATATATATGTATATATATAGATACACACACATGTTCTTTTTCTCACGTAATCCTCGATCATGTTCCATCACAACATATATCTTCTATAAATAGTGCTTTCGGGTGCTTTGGATATGTACCCAGAAGTGAGATTCCTGGTAGTTCTGTTTTTCATTTACACTCCACCAAGTTTCCTCAGGGCTCGCTTTCTCCACATCCTCACCAACACTTGTGATGTCTTGTTCTTTGGGTAAAAGCCATTCTGACAGGTGTGACATGATAGCTCGTTGTGCTTTTGGTTTGTATTTCCCTGATGCTTAGTGAGTGGTGTTGAGCATCTTTTCACATGCCTGTTGGCTATCTACATGTCTTCTCTGGGGAGTTTGGTGTTTTCTATAAAGACCATTTGCTTTAGATAGTTTGTGTCGCTCCAGGTGTTAAATCCTAAAGTCCAGTGCAGTGGTGTTTGGACAAGGCAGGGCCTTTGGGATGATTAGGTCATGAGGGTGGAGCCCTCGTGAATGGAATTAATGCCCTAAGAAGAGGCCCCAAAGGAGTTCCCGTCGTGGCTCAGTGGTTAACGAATCCGACTAGGACCATGAGGTTGCGGGTTCGATCCCTAGCCTTGCTCAGTGGGTTAAGGATCCGGCGTTGCCATGAGCTGTGGTGTAGGTTGCAGAGGCAGCTCGGATCTGGAGTTGCTGTGGCTCTGGAGCAGGCTGGCAGCTACAGCTCCAATTAGACCCCTAGTGTGGGAACCTCCATATGGCGTGAGTGCGGCCCTAGAAAACACAAAAAAGAAAAAAAAAAGGAGGAGACCCCAAAGAGTTCCCTCCATCTTTCAACCATGTGAGACTGTAGTGAGAAGACAGCCCTCTGTAAACCAGGAAGCAAGTCCAAACCAGACAGCAGATCTGCTGGTGCCTTGATCTTTTGGACTTTTCCCCAGTCATTGGTGCTTTGTTACAGCAGCTTCAGTGGACTAAAGACATAGTGATTTCAAGGTCTGAATCAAAAACACCTCTTGGAGTTCCTGATGTGGTACAGCAGAAACGAATCCGACTAGGAACCATGAGGTTGCAAGTTCGATCCCTGGCCTCGCTCAGTGGGTTAAGCACCCAGCATTGGTGTGAGCTGTGGTGTAGGTTACAGACGTGGCTTGGTTCTGGCATTGCATATGACCTCCCTATGCCGCGAATGCGGCCATAAAAAGCAATAAAAAAAAAAACAGGAGTTCTCATCGTGGCTCAGCAGAAACAAATCTGACTAGCATCCATGAGGATGCAGGTTCAGTCCCTGTCCCTACCTACTGAGTTAAGGATCCAGCATTGCCATGAGCTGTGGTGTAGGTCGTAGATGCGACTCAGATCCCACGTTGCTGCGGCTGCGGCGTAGGCCAGCAGCTACAGCTCTGATTAGACCCCTAGCCTGGGAACCTCCATATGCCGTGGGTGCAGCCCTAAAAAGACAAAAAAAAAGAACTCTTCCCAGATAGATGAACAATTGCAGTGTGCCAGTTTGCACGTGCCCCTCACATCCATGCCCCCCCGACAGGTGGGAGGCCCCTCTCAGCAGAATGTGCACTCCAGAGACTAGAAATCCACCCCCTAATCCTTCCTCCTGCTCATCACCCTGATGCACTGCAAGTGCCTTCTTTCTTGTGATGTGAGGCCATGAACTTCAACCTGTTACTGTTATGCTCAAACTTTTTAAAGCTTCCTTTCTACAAGCCTGGGGAGATTGTCTACTCTCCCGACTTCAATCAAATTATAGCCCTGACTCCAAGACAGATAACCCTTAAGAGACCAGAAAGCTCATTTCAACTGGAAATTAGATTTTCTTCCAGTGCTGAGGCAGTGGGTGGTTACCCTTAGTATGAGAAGCTGGCATTATCCTTATGTCACAGGTCTCTACCGGGGCCCAGTGTCCAGGGCTGTAACAGGTCTGCAGTGATGCCCTCTCCTTCCCTTTGCCCTCTGCTAGCAGGATGGTGCTGTGGGGGGAAGGGCAAAGGCTCCGGGTCCCACCTTGCGGCTATTCCTATAAGAGACACAAGGACAATGGCTAGTGGGGAGCTTGCAGCGGTAGCAAAGCTGAGATGAGAAGGAAATGTACCAAGTTACTCTGGAGAATCTTTCCGAGAGCAGTGCTGTGTCCACACTCAATTTCTGGCCAGTGCAGCAAGAACGTAGACAGGAGTTCCCTTCATGGCTCAGCGGAAACAGATCTGACTAGGAACCATGAGGTTGCGGGTTCGATCCCTGGCCTTGCTCAGTGGGTTAAGGATCCGGCGTTGCTGTGAACTGCGGTGTAGATCGCAGACGTGGCTCGGATCCTGCGTTGCTGTGGCTGTGGTGTAGGCTGGCAGCTTTAGCTCCGATTAGACCCTTAGGCTGGGAACCTCCAAATGCCACAGGTGCGGCCCTAAAAAGCGACAAAAGCCAAAAAAAAAAATAGCGAGAGAGAGAACGTAGAGAGAGCTCTCCGGCCAGAGGCCAGCTAGATGAAGCACAGCCTCCCTCTCTAGACTCCGTCCGTCAGGTGGCTCCCCCAGAGAGCCTGGTTGCCGTGGCAGGTGCCTTCCTGTCGTGAGAAGGGAGGCCCTCTGCTCTTACAGATGAACTCTCTGGGGAACTCTAAGGATAGAAGATGCCACTTTTGAAATAGGATCAGATATAACTAGAAATGACCAAAGTGAAAATTCTGGCCCTGAAATTAATAAATTGGATCAAAAAGACCAAGAGTTTAGCAAAATGATGGAGAATTTGGGCTTTGCCGTCAGATGATTCTGCATTCAAGTTGTAACTCAGCCACCTATTTGCCATGTGATCTCAGGACAAGCTACTGAACTTCTGCGTCTGAAATTCTCATCTAAAAACACAGAAGTTAGGAATTCCTGCTGTGGCAGTGGGTTGAGGGTCCAGTGTTGCCACAGCTATGGCATAGGTTGCAGCTGATGGCTCAGATTCAATCCCTGGGCCAGGAACTTCCATATGCGACCCAAAACAAAACAAATCAAAATGGAAGTTAATAGTAGATACCTAGTCTATGGAGAAAATTAAATGATTCGGGCGAAGTGTTTCGGGTGGGGTGTGGGACACAGCACTCAGTGGAGGGCTTGCTGTCTAATAACTGAGACTAAAATGAAGAGGGGTGAGTTCCTGCTGTGGCTCAGCGGTAATGGACCCTACTAGTATCCGTGAGAACACGTGTTCCATCCCTTGCCTCACTCAGTGGGTTAAGGATCCGGCGTTGCCGCAAGCAGTGGTGTAGGTCGGAGGTCGCAGACTCGGCTCGGATCCCTCATGACTGCGGTGTAGGCTGGTGGTGTAGGCCTATTCAGCCCCTAGCCTGCGAACTTCCATAGGCCAAGGGTGTGGCCTTAAAGAAGACTAAATAAATAAATTGAAGGGGGGATCGTGGCAGAATAGGGCAAGGGGCATCTCCCACTCAGGCCAGTGGTAACCAGATCTACAGATGGAATGAGAGCTAGCGGGTCCACATGGCCAAAATGCATCAGCAAGAGTGTGTTTTTGTGATCACCAGGCATCTTAGTGAGGCGTACACAATGGAAAACACAATGGTATTCTGGAATTTAAGGCAAAACAACCCCCAAACAGTCTCCCACATCAGATGATTTTGGTTAAGATTAGAATGCCTGCTTTCAGCAGAAAATGGATTTATGGGCTGGCTGACGTCTGCTACACGTCTGGCAAGCAGGCAGTGGAAACTTGACATGAGATTTCTTATTTAGAAGGAGGTTACCTTGGACAAAGGCCTCTCCTGCTAATCCCTCAGCCCCAAACTACTTAACACAGAGCTTCATATTAGCCAAAACGTTTCTCCTCTTAGGCAGAAAAGGCCTTGTGGCTTAGTCTTCCAAGGAAGGATTTCTCAGGTCTAGAACCTGTTAGGACCAAGTTGCGACCTAATTTCCATAATAAAGGAGTGCTGAGAAAAAGCTTACCCGGCCCTTCATCCTCCGCCACTCCCCAGAGAGGGAACAAAGCTACCTCCCTTCCACTGGGGAGATGAGACCGGCAGTCAAGTAACTGACCTTCCTGGCACGCACTGTGCATTCCTGCTCTGTGACCGTGGGCAAGTTACTTCACTTCTCTGAGCCAGTTTCCTCATCTCAGGCTGGAGTAATCGGAACTACCTCCAAGGCAGTCCCACCAGCATTATCAGATTCAGAAGGGGCAGTAGGGGAGTTTCTGTTGTGGCTCATCAGGTCAAAGACCCGGTGTAGTCTCCCTGAGGATGCGGGTTCGATCCTTGGTCTCGCTTAGTGGGTTAAGGGTCTGGTGTTGCTGCAATCTGCAGCGCAGATCACAGACATGGCTCGGATCCCACGTTGCTGTGGCTGTGGCGTAGGCCGACAGCTGTAGCTCTGATTCAACTCCTGTCTAGCCTGGGAACTTCCATATGCGGCAGGTGTGGCCATGAAAAGAAAAGAAGGAGGAGTTCCTGTCGTGGCTCAGTGGTTAACGAATCCGACTAGGAACCATGAGGTTGTGGGTTCGATCCCTGGCCTCTCTCAGTGGGTTAAGGATCCGGCGTTGCTGTGAGCTGTGGTGTAGGTTGCAGACGCGGCTTGGATCCCGCGTTGCTGTGACTGTGGAGTAGGCCCTTGGCTACAGCTCCCATTAGACCCCTAGCCTGGGAACCTCCATATGCCACGGGTGTGGCCCTAGAAAAGGAAAAAAAAAAAAAAAGGAAAGAAAGGGAAAAAAGAAAAAGGGGCGGTAGGAATCTACTCTCCCGAAATTCCTCCTCTCCCCCTCCCCGGGATATCTCTAACTGTGCACCCTCAGAGGTTTCCTCTGCTGGGCCGAAATTCAAGCACAGTTGCAGAGCCAGCTGAAAGCACCCTCTGCCTGTAGCTATTGAGCCACCTTCCTGCCTCCACCCAGGAGGCCCCCAAGTGCACTGGCCTCAATGTAAAGGGAGGCCCGGGTCCGCGGGCAGGCTATGAGCCTGTGCTTAAGAACTGTGGGGCAAGTAACTTCTTTATCCTCCTCGTACAGGTTTGATTTGTTTTTAATGTTGAATTATCAAGGTGGTGGGGGAGGTGCCGCAATCTTCTCAGTGTTTAGGTCTAAACACTGTGTTTAAATCTGCCTGTCTGAGGTCCTGGCTTCTCCGGAGGGTGGCATTTTGTTGTCACTGTTGTTGATGACCCCCGCAGGGTGCCACACTGTATAAAAGAGCAACCTAGAGCAGCAGGGGGCTTTAGGACCCAGGGGAATTGTTGACGGGCGGGAGGGGTTGACCTGTTAGAAATGCAGGTTCCTGGGGGAAGGTAGCCCAGAGGTGACTGTCCTTAGGCCTCACTTTCCTCATGTGTGTGAGGAGGGTGATAATACAGCCTCTGTATGGTAGTACAAGGTCACGGGAGCGATAATGGGACGGTTAGTGTAAAGCCTGTAGGTGCCTGGCTCATGGCAGAGTTCAGGTGTCAGCTTCTGCACCTGCTGTGTAGGTGCTATGACCTAAGGAGCTACCTCTCCTTAGCATTTTTCAGAGGTTGAGTTTGCCCTAAGCACTCACATTCGTCCACATCTTAGGGCTTCAGTTCTGCAAAGCCGCCTCACACAGCGTTGCCCAAAGCTGAAAGCTTAGCACTAGGCTCCATCCCTTTCAGAAAGTGAATTAGTAGTTCCCATCATGGCTCAGTGGTTAACGAACCCAACTAGTATCCATGAGGACGGGGGTTCGATCCCTGGCCTCTCTCAGTTGGTCAAGGATCCAGCGTTGCCGTGAGCTGTGGTGTAAGTCACAGACACTGCTTGGATCTGGCGTTGCTGTGCCTGTGGTGTAGGCCGGCAGCTATAGCTCTGATTCTGCCCCTAGCCTGAGAACCTCCATATGCTGTGGGTGCGGCCCTAAAAAAACAAAATACAAAAAAAAAAAGAAGGTGAATTAGAGAACTCATCTTTCCATCTGTCTGCATATTGCCCATTTCAGAGATTTTCTCAGTTTGGGGTGAGGGAGGTACCAGTATGGGGCTTTGCCAGAAATAGCCCATAAGGAACCCTGGTTAGCAGAGGCCCCTCTTGTGAAAGCTGCCCCAGGAGGGCGGGGTCACCACCATTCCTTCAGTGCATGCCTCATGCTTCCCCAGAGGAATGGATTTCTCTCCTCCAGAACTTTTTTTTTTTTTTGTCTTTTCTAGGGCTGCACCCATGGCATTTGGAGATTCCTAGGCTAGGGGTCTAATTGGAACTGTAGCCGCCGCAACACGGGATCCGAGCCGCGTCTGCAACCTACACCACAGCCACAGCAACATGGGATCTGAGCCGCGTCTGTGACCTACACCACAGCTCACAGTAACGCCGGATCCTTAACCCACTGAGCAAGGCCAGGGATCGAACCCTCAACCTCACGGTCTAGTCAGATTCATTAACCACTGAGCCACGACGGGAACTCCCCCTCCAGGACTTTTTGATTCCTTGAAGCCAGGTCCCAGAGGGGACAGAGCCAAAGTCACCATTGCTTCTGTGTGGACACCATTGGAAGCAAAGAAAGGAAGATAGAGCTGGCCTTGAAGGGTGCGTTTCCCCTGGGACCCACTGACGGTGGGCTTTTGAGGCCACCACCTCTGCCATCTTCAACAGGGAGAGAGAGAACAGACTCGGAGGAGTTAGTGGTCGTAGCTGCCCTTCCCCTCGGCCCTGGCCTGCCCTGGCACTGATGCCCTGAGTCAGAATGGTCTAGCTAGCAGACCGGGTAAGGTTCAGGCCAGAACATCCTGCCAAATTCCATACATCCACACTATCCTCTTGGTCCCCCCAGAAAGTTCTTGGGAGTCCCCATTTTTTGCATTCATCAGCCAACAAGGAGGGAGTAGTGTCAGGGAGGGTGCAGCTCTGAGCTGCTGGCTCCTTGGATGTGGCTGTGTCTCTTGAGCAAGTTGCTTAACCTCTGAATCCGCTTCATCTATAAAATAAGTGTGACAAGCAGATCAAATGAGATAACGTATGTCCATCACGATGCAGGCCACGTGTGGATACTCAAGTAGTGACTGCCACTATTATTATTTATTTTCCTTTCCCTTGCCTCTCTAGAGGAGTTACTAATGGACAAAAAAGCTTGCCACAATCAAATCAGCAGTGCAGCTAGATAACCTACCATGTCACTCACCATCAGCCTCTGCAGGTATTCATTTTAAGGACATTTTGTTTTCCTAGATTTTGGGGTGATTTGAGAAAGTGTCCATTTGCACACACAACGCAGGGAGAAGGCAGGCCACAGAAATCAGGGACATTTTGCCAAGAGCACCCTGCTGCAGAGGCTGCCGACATCGTTTGGCGTCTCCAGGAGGAAGATTCATGGGGTGAGTCTGTGGGTGGAGGCGCAGGTTGGCAGCCAAATGCAGGTTCTGACTTGAGCATTTACCAACTTCCCAACTCAGTGGGTCAAGAGGGAGTTGTCCAGCCAGTATCTGTCTCTCTTACCGCTTGCTTCCTTCGCCCTTACCTGGCTTGTATCCTCTCCCTTAACTGTCTCCCTGCAGCAGCAGGTGGTCCTCAGGCCCAGCCCCCCGGGCTTTATGGCGCCAGCAGGGCAGTGGCGCCTGTGACCTCTCAGGGAGCCCTGCGCCTGGGGGAGACTCACACCCCCACTTCATGGCTTCATGCCCTTTGCCAGATCCAAGCCATGTCTATGACCTACACCACAGCTCACGGCAACGCTGGATCCTTAACCCACTGAGCGAGGCCAGGGATCGAGCTCACATCCTCATGGATACTAGTCAAGTTCTTAACCCACTGAGTCACAGTGGGATCTCCTGTCTAAATGAAGGTCTCAGAGCAGTGATTCTCAAACCTGAGCCAGCATCAGAACCACCTGGGGAAATTTCATTTTGTTTTGTTTTATTTTGTTTTGCTTTTTAGGGCCACACCCATGACATATGGACGTTCCCAGGCTAAGGGTCTAATCGGAGCTGTAGCCGCCGGCCGACGCCACAGCCACGCCAGATCCGAGCCGCATCTGCAATCTACACCACAGCTCGCAGCAACAGCAAATCCTTAACCCACTGAGCAAGGCCAGGGATTGAACCCTCAACCCCATGGTTCCTAGTCGGATTCATTTCCGTTGCACCACGAAGGGAACTCCTGGGGGAACAATCAGGTTGCCAGACCCCACCTCATTTGTGTCTCGAATTGAGTAAGTCTGGAATGGGACAGCGAATTTGGGCCACCGTTTCAGCTAGTCTGGGGACCACATGTTGAGAACTGCTGGCCTGGGAAAAAGCCTCCCAGTGGCCTTTGAGGATACAGGCTTCCATAGATTTGCAGCTCAGCAGAAGCCCCAAGGGGACGAGGTGGCCCCCGGGATGATCAGACTCATGCAGAAGGGGTGTGGGAGGCGTGTTCTCCAGGACTGATCTCGGGGCACGCGGCTTGGGGGGTCCATTCCGTCTCTAAGAAAACTGAAATTAGCAGTGTGCCCCGGATGGTACCTCTCAGTTCTGCCGGGAACTAACAGTACCTGTGATCCTTAAGGAAAGCAAGTTATAGTGGTTTTTTGTGATCAGCGTGAAGTCTGGGTTTTGTTGTTGTCCTGTGCGGCGGGACTGGAGAAGGCAGGGCTCCGAGACCCCTGGTGCTGCCCAAGCACTTGGTTGTTCCAGAGACAGCAGCACAGGGGAGGAGGGCACCGGGAGAGAGTGAGAAGAGGCGGTGAATCAGCCCACGAGGCCGCCTGGGAGCCTGAGCCAGGGTTGCCATGGAGATGGGTGAGGCCGGAGCCCACAGGTCTAGGTGGCCCGACTGGTTTTTAAATGTTGGAGCCTGTGTGGACACAGAGGCCCTCATCCCCACACCTGAGGCTTCCATCAGACACGAGGGCGGGCTGCACCCTCCATGTTGCAACTTCCTGGGTGTCGGGGCAGCTAGGCTGAGATCCCCCAAGTCCACTTATGGTAAAAAAAAAAAAACAAAAAACAAAACAACAAACGCAGGGCTGATACAGATCTTACCAAAAGAGGGAAGTAGAGGTCAAATCCCCACCCCCCGCGTGATCTGCTCCTTTAAAAACTGTTTTCTTTCTTCCTTTTTTTTTTTTTTTTGGTCTTTTTAGGGCCTCACCTGCTGCATGTGGAAGTTCCCAGGCTAGGGATCAAATCAGAACTGTAGCTCTGGCCTGAGCCACAGCCACAGCAACGCTGGATCCTTGACCCACTGAGTGAGGCCAGCGATCAAAGCCATGTCCTCATGAATACTAGTCAGATTCATTACTGCTGAGCCACGATGGGAACTCCATGTTTTCTAAAGAGTGAATTTGCTCATGGAAGCAGCCTGGGATCCCAGCAAGGACAGAGGATTCCACTCTCAGACCGTCTCCCTCCCCCGCCTCCCCACTTCTCTCCAGGCCACCCCTTTGATCCCCTGGAGCTCTGGGAGGCGGTCACTTTGCCTATGTCCCCATCCCACCACACTCACACAGACTCTCACAGAAGACAGACACTCCCCTCCCCCACACCCACCCAGCCGCCTTCTCACATCAGAGAGGGACACAGCTGACGTTTGTGAGCACCATGAATCGCCCCACTGTTGTCCTCATGTCTTTTTCAAGGTTTATCATGGTTGTTGTCATCATTTTCTCCCCAGAATCTGACTGGCTCTAGCGCTCATGGTTTTCAGAGTGTTTTACCTGTTATCACTTCACTTAAACTTCACCTTCAACCTGGGTCAAAGGCAGGAAGGTAGCAAACTCTTTTCTTTCTTTCTTTCTTTCTTTTTTTTTTTTTTTTACAATTGGGAGCTCTGAGGTTCAGAGAAGCTAAGGCAAGTGCCCAGTGTCACACAGCTCCTAGGTGACAGCACCAGGATTAGCCCCTGAGGCCACTCGTCAGCCGTTCTCAGCAGACGTGTGCGTTTTCCTGGGAGCACTTCGGATGCATAGGAATGGAGCTGTGGTGGATGCGTGTTTAGAACTCCACCAGGTGGTTCTGACATCACCCTGTAGTGGCACAGGCGTTCAAGTAGCAGGGGACAGAGCCAGGGCCTCCTGCTCCTTACCCACCAGTTTTTCTGTTATGCCACCTGTCCCTTACAGGTAAGTTTACTGCATCCCCAGGTTCATCAAAGTCACCAAATACCCATTGCGTTGCAGAGGTACAGATATAGGAAGAAAGCACTCTCGGATTTCCCGTTGTGGCACAGTGGAAACGAATCCAACTAGGAACCATGAGGTTGTGGGTTCGATCCCTGGCCTCTCTCGGTGGGTTAAGGATCCAGCGTTGCCGTGAGCTGTGGTGTAGGTCGCAGACAAGGCTCGGATCCCACGTTGCTGTGGCTGTGGTGTAAGCCAGCAGCTGTAGCTCCGATTTGACCCCTAGCCTGGGAACCTCCATATGCTGCGGGTGCGGCCCTAAAAAGCAAAAAGAAAAAAAAAGGAAAAGAAAAGCACTTGCATCTCCCCCAACCTCTTCCTGCTACCCTTGCAGTGGCAGATGCGACCACTGCAGTCTGACGTTGGCCTCAAAGCAAACCAGTTGTGGAGAATGATCTGCCCTGCGATTTCTGGGCTTGCTAAGAAAGCTGGGTAGGAAATGCGTAATGAGTATTTCATCCTTTGAAAAAATGTATGACTAGTCAGGTCATGGTAGAGAAGAAAGAGGGCCTAGCCCTCTAGCACCCAGTTTGTTTGCCATGGATGACTTTTCTTTGAAGTGGGGTTTGTCCTCCACTCGAGGGGTGGGATGCAGTGCGAGACAGACACAGGCACACGTGCACTGAAACCTCCACTTAAACCAGCCAGTTTCTCTTTCCCCCGTGACTCCATCGGAAGGGCAGTTGGAAAACAGCCCCGCAGGTTCTAGCTGGAACCAGCAGGAGGTCCAGAGCAGCCCTGCACCCCTGAGCCTCACTGTGCTTTGACTTGTTTTCAGTCCTCCATTGGAATCGGAGCTGTTTCCTTTAAGCTGGTTGTGTTGGTGAGTGTGCGATTTCGGGCCCTGTCCCTGTAGATCTGGGTGTGACCCGCTGAAACCCCCAGCACTGCATGGGTGCCCTGTGCTTTCAGCACCGAGAGAGGAGAGGGCAGGAAACTCTTGGCCGAGGGCTGAGCCTGGGGTGGGGCGGGGCTGTCCTGTCTCCTAATCTGGTGGCATAAGCCCTAGGCGACTGGGTTGGTTACCTGTGTGCTTGGCAGAAACTGGAGTGTCTCACTGGCCTTCCATGGGCGGTGAGGACAGCAGCGTGTGGACTTCTTAAAAACTCCCATTTTCAGAGTTCCCATCGTAGCTCAGTGGTTAACAAATCCAACTAAGAACCATGAGGTTGCGGATTCAATCCCTGGCCTTGCTCAGTGGGTTAAGGATCCGGTGTTGCCGTGAGCTGTGGTGTAGGTCACAGACATGGCTCGGATCCTGCGTTGCTGTGGCTGTGGCGTCGGCCGGCGGCTACAGCTCTGATTAGACCCCTAGCCTGGGAACCTCCATATGCCACAGGTGCTGGCCTAGGAAAAAGAAAAAAAAAAAAAAACTCCCATTTTTGAAAGACTTTATGTGGATTTGCCACCAAAATCTCCGTATGACATTCATCCCATACTCTCGTGGCTCATTCCACGAGAATGAGTATTTTCTCTAGGCAAGTAGTTGTTCTTTGTAGTTTAGTTTCTTTCTTTTCTCTTTCTTTACTTTTTTTTTGTTGTTGTTCTTTTTAGGACCACACTTGCAGCATATGGAGGTTCCCAGGTTAGGGGTCGAATTGGAGCTGCAGCTGCCGGCCTATGCCACAGTCACAGCAACGCCAGATCCGAGCTGCAGCTGCAGCCTACGCCACAGCTCATGGCAATGCTGGATCCCCAACCCACTGAGCAAGGCCTGAGATTGAACCCGCATCCTCACGGACCTTCAGTGCGTTCGTAATCCACTGAGCCACAGCGGGAACTCATGTAGTTTCTGATTCTGGGTGTGAGTTGTTGGAAGATGGGTCTGGATGACAAGCCAGGGGGAAAGGAGGCTTATCCAAGGCAAGAGGACCCCGGAGAGGAAATTCTGATGGGCTTTAGAGATTCTCTTTCATTGAAGTTAATTCTTCAGTGATTGAGTAGTTATCTACTAATAACCGTTTGGTGCCAGGTATGGAGGGGACAGGGAGCTGCTAAATGACTGAGAAGTCACCCTGCCCTCCAGGAGCTCGTGAGACAGGAAGGGAGGGGCCGAGGAAGCTGGGGAGGATGCTGGAGGTCGCATATACTGGGTGGGCAGAGGCCGAGGACTCTTGGTGGGGCAGCAGCTAGCCTAGGCAGCCTGGACTGCCTTCCAGCAGGAGGGGCTCCTGCAAGCAGAGGTGGGAATGCAGGAGATTTATTTGGGAAACTCTGAGCCTTTCCATCTAAGGAGTAGAAGAGGAGGGAGGAGGCAGGGTTCAGTGGTGTCACTGCTGAGAGATCAAAAAGTGTGGTGACTGAGTGAAATCGTGTGAAAGCCTTCACACTTTGGTGATGAGCCACCATCCTGCATGAAAGGCAGGGGACAGGGGACAGGAGGGGGCCCTTGTAACGATTCCTTACTGAGCAAGCGAGGACTTGGAGATCGGGTGGTTAAGCTGCAAGCTAGGGCATTAAAGCACAGAGCAGCCAGAGGGAGCAGTATGGGTGGAGCAGAGAGGGTTCGTTTTCTGTTTGTTTGTTTGCTTGTTTGTTTGTTTGTTTGTTTTTAGGATAGTCAGGCCTGCCTGAGTGGGTTCGTTGGCAAAAAAGTGAAACGGGCCAAGACGGATGACAGAGGCAGGAAAGAGGTGGATTAATGGAGCAGGTTCTCGAAGGAGACAGGAAGCTTTGAAAGAGAGTCCCCCCCACCCCCAACACACACACACACGCACACACTTCGTTTTAGAAGTTTTAGATCTATAGAAAATTTGCAGAGATAGTACAGAGAGCTCCTTTGTTTTCCTGTCTCTCCTGTTGTTCACAACTTCTCTTCCCTGAGGACATTTGTCACAGCCCAGAAACCAGCACTGGTACGTTATCTCACTAGACTTACTTAGATTTCACCTGTTTTTCCAGTCCTGTCCTCTTTCTGTTCCAGGATCCCACCCATGACACCACGTGACAGGTGTCCCCCGTATTGTCCGGTCTGTAACAGTTTCTGTCTGTCCTCATTTTTCGTGACCCTGACAGTTTTTGAGATGTTCTGGTCAAGTGTTTCGTAGAATGTCCTCAGATTAGGTTTGTCTCCTGGCCCATCTTCTAGGAAGAAAATGAGCGTGTGTGAAGGAACAAATCTCCCATAAAACAATGGGGAATACTGTCCTTTCTCCCTGCCCTGTCAAAGGGATGGGACCGTTTCTGGTCCAAAGGTGGAATGTGTCCCTTTGGCTTTTGTTGGAAAGAGGTAACCAGCTCTGGGCAGGGCCAGGGGCTGGGAGTAGAGGGAAGGGCTGGACTTTCCACTTCCATCCCCACCAGACAGGTTGGTGATGGTGGGCAGGGTACTGTCCTATTTCTAGGACCCCGTGAGCAGGGAATTGTCTGAGCATCCTTGGCCCGTGTCCCGTGATGATGGGTGAGAGGCAGGCTGCAGCTGTGGCATCTGTGTGGCCAACATTCAGATGGTGATTGCTATTCATTAACCTTCAACTTCCTGGCCCCTACAGACCCCTATTTCCTTGTTTTATGGGGTCCCTCAACAACTGGCTGGTACTCTTTTAAAATTTATTTTTTATTTTTTTAATTGAAGTGTAATTCATGTACAATATTGTGTTCGTTTCTGGTATACAGCAGAGTGATTCAGTTGTACATAGTATGTACATATTTTTTCCTTTTTTTTTTTTAATTTTATGGCTGCACGTGCAGCATATGGAAGTTCCCAGGTCAGGGACTAAATCCAAGCCACAGCTACGACCTGTGCCACAGCCATGGCAGCACCGGTTCCTTAGCCCACTGCACTGGCCAGAAATTGAAACAGTTGCTTTTGCAGTGACCAGAGCCACTGCAGTCCAATTCCCTTTTTTTTTTTTTTTTGGCTTTTGTCTTTTTAGAGCCACACCCACGGCATATGGAGGTTCCCAGGCCAGGGGTCTCATCGGAGCTGTTGCTGCCAGCCTACACCACAGCCACAGCAACGCTAGATCCGAGCTGCGTCTGCAACCTACACCACAGCTTATGGCAACACCAGATTGTTAACCCACTGAGTGATGCCAGGGATCGAACCCGCAACCTCATGGTTCCTAGTCGGATTCGCTTCTGCTGTGCCACAACGGGAACTCCTGAAGTCAGAGTCTTAACCCAAGTTCATTCATGGGCTATGGCATGAACTCTGTTTGTCTATTTTATATTCAGTAGTCTGGGTCTGCTAATCCCAAACTCCTAATATATATCCCTCCCCAACCCTTTTCCTCTTCAGTAATCATAAGCTTGTTTTCTATTTTTGTGAATCTATTTCTGTTTTGTAAATAAGTTCACTCGTGTCATAGTTTAGATTCCACATGTAAATGAGATATGGTATTCTCCATCTGTGTTGCTGCAAATAGCATTATTTCATTCTTTTTAATGGCTGAGTAGTATTCCATTATATATATTACTATATCTTCTTAATCCAATCATCTTTTGATGGGCATTTACGTTGCTTCCATATCCTGGCCCTTATAAATTGTGCTGCTGGGAGTTCCTGTTGTGGCTCAGTGGGTTACAAACCCAACTAGTATCCACGAGGACGTGGGCTCAATCCCTGGCCTCACTCAGTGTGTTAAGGATCCAGTGTTGCATGAGCTGTGATGTAGGTCAAAGATGCAGCTTGGATCCAGCATTGCTATGGCTGTGGTGTAAGCTGGTAGCTGCAACTCCAATTCAACCCCTAGCCTGGGAAGCTCCATATGCCACGGATGCTGCCCTAAAAAGCAAAAAAAAAAAAAAAAAAAAAAAAAAATTTTAAAGAAAATGGAGCAGTAGTTGGCAGCTTCCCCTCAGACCAGTGAACTCAGTAACTCAATCAAAACAGGCAGCAGGGCTTGTTTCTCTACTACGAATTCGGCGAAGAGTATTCCCAGTCACACCCCTGACCTCCCTTACCCCTGGGCTTCTTGAACCTTCCTCCTCACTCACGCTCATGGTGAGTTTTCAGGCATAAGAAGCTGAGGTCTGTTACCACTCTTTCCATTTCTCCAGAGCCAGCTGCTTTTCCTTCCTCCTCTGAGCAAAGTGTTCTGCCTTTACAGCCAAGCGGCATGAAGTTAGGTTTGTGGTGACCTCCAAATGTGGCAGGATCCTGTATCTGGCTTTGTCCTTGGTCAGGGTGGGACCTTCTGGGCCCAGTTCTCCACTCTGTGTTCTTCTTGCTACCTGTGCATGTAGATCAGGTAAACAGCTGGCTCAGAATCCTTGAAATTCCAAAATGAAAGTTTCATTTGGGTGCTGTTCCCCGAGTATAGAATCCACAGAGATGTGGTTCCTGTCCTGAGAAGCTCCCGGGCAGAGAGTAGCCATCATCATCTTTTGCAGCTCAGTTCTTTCAGATGAGACTGTTTTCATTGTTTCTGTGGTGACTTGTTTAAGAATTTTCCCGGCAGAGTAAAGGATGGATGAGTAACTTTATCCACTGGAAGAATGACTGGAGGAGAATTTCTTAGATCAGCAAGGCCTAGAGCAGAAAGGACACGGCCTCTCACAGGTCTGGGTGCTCTCAGCAGCAGCCCCACTAAGATGAGGATGAGAGGGGAGACAGACCGGGGTCTGTGACTCAGTGCCAACCACAGTCTAGGACTACTTGTAAGTGCATGTAAGGCTCCAGCCTCCAGGCTTTTCAGGTTAATGCATTCATGTCCCAGAGAAGACCAGTGGCCTCTGTCTTCCGTTTTCCAGGGGTCTGATTGGGGCTTGGCCAGGGTCTGATTCCCTCAGACTCAAGACCCATTGAGTGGGTCTTAGTCCCCAGTGCAGGGAGATTTCCCTGCTGGGCGACTGCTCTTGGTGGTCCTGAGAGTCAGCAGAACCCAGACTGAACCAGATCATCCAGGACAACTGAACCAGATAGGACAACTGAAGCAACAGGGCTTCAGGAAATTCCAGACCCTCACTGTGGACACCACTGTGGGTGTAGACAAGGTTTTGACTCTACTGCAGGCTAAAGTCCTGGGTTGCCCCTCCCACTGCTGCCATCTCCACTCCACCCAACGTGTCTAAACTTGCTGCCAGGTCATGGGGGAAAGGAGAGAAGCAGAGAGAGAGAAGAGGGCTGTCCATACTGAAGGCTGTCCCAGCCCCTGGGGCAGAGAACCCAGCTCCCTGAGGGGCAGGGCTGTGACACAGGGCGCCTCTGATGAGGAGGGTGAGCCAGCGAAACCTGGGACTGGGCGTTGGCTCCAAGCCCACACACCCTCGTCCAGCTGGCCACTGCCCACAGCCTGTGAGTCACCCCAGCATGTCTGGTACGGGCCAGTGACGGGGAGGGGCACTCAGCTGGCCTGGAGGGGGCAGGGCAGGGGGCCTTCTTCATGGCACCAAGTCCAGCAATGCCTGACAGACCAGGACCGATCCTTTAGTCTTGCCTTATTGGGAGAGTCTGCCCTTGAGGGTCCAGGATCTCAACTTGCCCGCCTCTGAAATGGGATTTTCACTGAATTGTAGGCTTGGACGATCCCTTGGCAGTTTCTCCTCTGATATTTATAAGAATCACTCATAAGAAAGTGTCCACCTAAATCAGGAGTTGGGTGGGTCAGCTTGGAAGGCTTCCCAGTGTGAAGAGGGAGGAACCAGATGTGGGAGAGGCATCACTGAGCAGCGCGTTGTGGTCAGAATCACGCTGCCCTCATGGCCCAGGGGTGTGCCTGCCTTTTGGGTGTTTTTTTTCTTTCTTTATTGTTTGCTTTATCTACAGAGTAGTGCAGGAAACACTGACGGTGTAAAGAATAATTGTGAAGTGAATATCTGTGCCACCACCACCCAAATCAAGGCTAGAGTATCGCCCATGCCCTAGACCTCGCCCCCAGTGGAAGTTCCGCCCTCTGCCTACTGGCCACTGCTCACTCGACTTTATGATCATCGCTTTCTTCTTTTTCTGTTAACATTTACATGTACCCCAGAGAGTCACTTTTAACTGTGTGGAACCATATTGTGTGTATTTGGTGCTTTTTGCTTCTTCTGTTTAGCACCATGAGGCGCACTCATAGTTTTGCACAAACTGTGGTCGATTCATTTTCACTGCTGTATAGTATTCTGTTGTCCACCAAGTACCCCTTCTCTCCCTGCAGTGCTTGTAGATAATTTATTCCCCAGCTGGCTGATACTTTTAGCAAATGGCTTGATCCCCTGCCCCCACCACCTCCCCATCCACTGCTGCCTAGTGAGGGGGACAGAGGTCAAGTGTGGCTCACCTAGGGACCACGCTGTCCCTGGCAGCTAGGCTCCTGCCGACGTCCTGTGTGTCTTCTTAACAGCTCGCCGGGATTGCAGTCCTTGCCATTGGACTATGGCTCCGATTCGACTCTCAGACCAAGAGCATCTTTGAGCAAGAAAATAATAACTCCAGCTTCTACACAGGTGAGTGGGGGACCTTGGTGCTTCCCCAGCTGCAGAGAGTCCATACTGACCCAGGGACTTGGGTTGGGGAGGACTTTGCTCCAGCTGCATTGCCATTCAGCCGCATTGCCATTCAGGCCTGTGCACAGGTGCGCTTTTGTGTAATTGTGCCCATGCACCTGCATTTGACTGGTGCAGTTTCTTTTTCCAAGCTGACCGAGCCTGGCTTTTGGACCGTTCTGATGTGAAGCCTGTTCTGCCACAGCCGCTGCGGCTCTGGAGGATGTCAGAGCCCCTGTTCTTATCCCTGAACTTCTTTCTTAATTTCATGTCTTCTTAGGCTTGTTCGTTTCCTTAATTTAAAAGCAACCCTGGGAGTTCCCTTCGTGGCTCAGTGGTTAACGAATCTGATTAAGAACCATGAGGTTGCGGGTTCAATCCCTGGCCTTGCTCAGTGGGTTAAGGATCTGGCGTTGCCGTGAGCTGTGGTGTAGGTTGCAGACGCAGCTCGGATCCCGCGTTGCTGTGGCGAAGGCCGGCGGCTACAGCTCCTATTAGACCCCTAGCCTGGGAACCTCCATATGCCGCGGGTGCAGCCCTAGATAAAGCATAAAGACAAAAAAATAAAATAAAATAAAACAAAAGCAACTCTGTCCAGTGCCAGGAGGAGAGGAAACATCTCCCCGTGGTTCAGACAGGGGCTCAGAGACCCAAAGGACCCACCTCCCAGTTAACACAGATCAATACAAGAGACTAAAAGAGCCACCAGCCCTGCAGACCTCCGTGCTGGGGTGCATGCCATGTGTGTTCAGTTGTATTTGCCTGTTTTCAAAGTGCTCTGGCTTTAGGATGAAGGCTTCCAGTTTGAACATGAACAGATATAGCAGGTTTCTTTCGGCACATGAGCTCTTTGGCATCTTTTCTAGCATTATTCTGTCACCCTCAGCCCTGTATTGCTGCGTAAGGGCTTCTAGAAGGTGTGGGAGCACCGGGGCTTGCCCCGTGCAGCTCCCCAGGTTCTGAGTCAGCTCACGGAATCCTTGGCTCTCCCCTCCGCCTGGGTGGGGGATAGGAAACACTCCGTTTATGAGAAATAAAAAGCAGCCCCTATTTTTAGGAGGATACTGTCATGTCATCAGGCTCAGAGCGTTGGTCACTTCCAAGCGACCAGCTAAGTTTGGTCACTTCCCTTCCACCCACCAAAGGAGTTATTTTTAAAAAAAGACAGAGCAAACAGTCTGAAGAGTGTTATCACCCAGGCCTTCAGGAAGAACTCAATGGCCGGTGGCATGTGACCCCCTCCCGCCTGCCGGTGCTGGCCTGTCGCAATCTGCCTGGTGGCCTGGCAGACGCCTGGGCCTGGGGATGGTTTCTCTGCTTTCATTGCTTTTCGGTAGTAGAGTGAGTTGGGGTGTTTTAGGGTGTGTCTCTCTATTGCCAGAAACAAAGTAAGGGAGAGAGAAGTACAGTGCTTTTTTTTTTTTTTTTTAACTACACACAGAGTTTCTAGGGAGCAGGTTTCCGTAGCGCCCTGACTTGTTTTAGCAATGGCATTTTTGTGTGAGTTTTTTGGCCACGGCAGCGGGCCTGGAATGCCATCCCATGAACTGGGGCAGTGAGGCCGCTGAGGGCAAGCCTTGAGCTCTCTGCCTCACGTCCTGTCTCAGAGGGGAACCCTCCACAGGGGGTGCACACCTGCAGCAGGTGCATGCAAGCAGTGGCCTTGTCCTAAGAGCCCCTGGCCTCCCTGCGCCCTGAAGGTGCCTGACCCCACACTTCCAGTCACTCCCAGAATCTCTTGTCATCTAGCACTCGGGCTCCTTCTGTGTATTTTTAGATGTGGGAGGTGATGGATAAGGCACCCAAACTTGTGCCCGTCCAGACGCAGGGCTTGGATTTGAAGGCAGGCCCAGCATAGCTTCATCTTCTCCAGGCTGGACTGTGGGGAGGAGGCCCTGTGTAGGAATAGGAAATGTCCCCTCAGGGGGCGGGACGGCTCTCTAAGCCTTTTGACTTCATCCCCAACTGTAGTGGAGGGAGACAAGCCCCCAGCCGCAGCAGCCCAGCAGGTGGCAGGTGGCGAAGGCAGGCAGGAAGCAGACAATTGGAGAGGCCAGGCCTGCCTCCAGGGACCTCCCGGGACGCAGGTGCCCAGGTCATTGCAGGACCTTCTGATGGCCAGTGGTCCTACCTGAAGTGACCAGGAGGTGTTCTGAAGGCACATCCCAAAGAGACACAGCACTCCCTACTCCGGGACCTACGGCCACTGCCCCTAAGCCCTGACAAGTGATTACGGACCCTCCGGGCTGGCCCTCCTTCCCGAAAGGGCTCAGCTCTGGAGACTTCACTCTCCTAGCAGAAGCCCATGGACATCATGCAACACGGTCAGCTGAGGGACCCCAGGGATCCGGCGGGGGGCCCTGCACTTCACTGAGTGCTTTGGGCAACTGAATGGTTGTCGTCCCCGGGCAAAGGGCCAGGGAGGCTTCATTCTCTGTGTCCCTCCCCCCTCGGCTGGTGACATCAACCTTTGTTTTGAGCCAGAGCCCCTCTTCCAGCAGAGAGTGCCAGCTCCACCCCACCACTCTTCCTGACATCATGGGGTGATTGTCTCCTGCGCTGGGGCACAGACTGCCTGCAGGGCAACCCACGGACTGGGCTGGTCACGCAGCTGACCCTTGAAGAAACCTGCAGGACCCCAGGGTGTCTTTTCTCCTGCAGAGGCCACAGCTTTCAGAGCAGAGAAAGGGCGCCTAACCAGGCAGAGAAGCGAGGGAAGACAGAAATGCTCAGAACACTCTAGTGGATCCAGAACAGCTGACAGCCTTATATGGGCCGTCTCTCTGATTCGGGCCCTGGAGGCTGAGCCCGTCAGCAGGGCCTGTCATCCCAGGCTGCAGACATGGTGGGGAACTTCTTTTCCTTGGGCCCAGGCCAGCGGCCCTTCTTAAACTCCTTCCAGAGCCATAGGGCACCCGGGGCCTCCAGCCAGAGGCCAGGCGCGTCCACTCCCTGCCTCCCGCCTGCCCCCCATCCCACCCTAGGACCGGTCCCCTGATGATTTTCAGGACTCACTGAGCCGGCCTCCCCGGTCCAGTGCATGGCCTGGGCAGTTTGTTTTGTCGCTCTGTGCCTGGTTTTCCTGACCCTGACAGCGCTTCCACACACATCTCCAGGCAGTGACCTACGCTCGACAGAGTTCACTGTGGCCTCGTAAACGAGAGCAGCCGTCAATGGGATGGAGAAGGAGCCGCTGGGGTTAGCCGACTTCGGGGTCCTCAGAACCCCTTTTTGACTTATTTGGAGACAATAGACTGTTCTCAGCAAGTGGGGGCCAGAGGCTCTGCCGCATTTTGCTCTGCCCTCGAACAGGTGCGGGGGTGGGGGGTGCTGTTTGCAAGATGGGGGTCAGGGTGATGACAGAAGGCTGATTTTCCCCTCCCTTCCTGAGGCCGAGAGCCCTCATAAACAGGTGAAAAAGAAAGCTCTTGTGTAAAGGACACCCTAGCAGACGCTGCTGCTGCACCAGAAGCTTTTTTTCCAGCGAGGCCTGTCATGTCAGACTGGAAAAAGCAGAATCAACCACACTTAAGCAAAGGAATACAGTAATCCTAGAGAGGACTCCGTGACGAATAACTTCTTGCATGAGTCAGACCGAAGGCTAATATCCACTTATTTTATAAAGGGGACTGCTTTGTCATATATCACCATCAGCCTCTGCTAACAAGCCGGGGTGTGGACCAGGAGGAGCCTATGCAAGGGGAAGCCCTGGACGGCCCTTAGAAGCAGCAGCCCTGCAGTGGTTCAAAGGCTACAGAGGGTGCTGCTCACAGCCGAGCTGCCCCGTGGCCTGATGGCCACTGCTAAAAGCCCCGCAAGCAGCTGCCAGGGACTAGCCGGTCCTTATCTCCAGCGGAGAGGGTGAAGCCCAGATGCTCCAGGTCTGCAGCTGCCGGAGCAAGATTTAAAACCGACAAGACCCTTTGTCCGAACATCTTCTGCTGAGCCCAAGAATGAATATTTAATATTAACCGACAGGCCCATTAGGAGAGCGTTCTCTGCGCGTGGGAAAAGCTTTTGCCTCCAGTGGCTCTATCGCTGCCAACCCATCTCCCCTGCCTCCTGCCACTCGGGCCTCTGGCCCGGGATCTGGACCTAGAGAAAACACGTCTGTCTGATCACTCCTCTCAATTCTATTTTATGTGCTTGTCAATCCTTTTGATCTCTTAATACCCCCAGTTATTCAGCCCCTGTGGAGCTCAGAGGAGTGACCTCATCTGTTGCCGTCTTGCCCCGATGGGAGAGATGAGGAGAGTAATGAGATGGGGAGAAACTGGGACCATGTCACTGCTCACCGGGGTGGGGTGGGAGGGACACACATCAGAGCCCAGACCCCAAAGCGCCCTTCTCCCACAGCGCCTGTTGGGGGGGGGGGGGGTTCATGCCCCAAGTCCAGCCCGTGGCCCCACGTATTGGACAACCTAGGAGGATGGGACTTGACTCGAGGACAAGCTGCCTTTGTCCCCTTGCCCAGTCTGGGCCAGGCGTGCACGGGGACAATACTCATATTCATCAGGGTTTGCCCACAAGCCCACGTGACCTGACATCACGACAGATGTGGGGGGACGGGCAGAGGACAAACGCTCCCTTGTGTGTGCCCCGGCCGGGCTGCCCAGGAGCTTCAGCTGCCGGCCCCACTGGACAGCTTGCTGCCTGCATGGCCCAGCCCCGCGCCGAGAGTACAGATGTGGGACAGTGAAGTCACTGTGACACCTGCTGGGGTTCTCATCGCAGTGTCCTGTTGTGTATCATGGGGAAGCACCCCTGCTTCGGGGAGGTGACCCTGGTCCCAGTGAGGACGGCAGGGAGGGAGCAGTGCCTCATCAGGGAAATTCATCTTCACCGGGGTCAGTCACAGTTGTCGTCTAATAGCTGTCTGTACATCAACTATACCTTAATAAAAAGATGAAAACTTGAGGGAGTCCCCATTGTAGCACAGCGGGTTAAGCATCTGACTAGTATCCATCCATGAGGACGCAGGTTCAATCCCTGGCCTCACTCAGTGGGTTAAGGACCTGGCATTGCCATGAGCTGTGGCTTAGGTCACAGATGCACCTTGGATCTGGCATTGCTGTGGCTGTGGCATAGGCTGGTGGCTACAGCTCTGATTCAGTCCCTAGCCTGGGAACTTCCATATGCAGCAAGTGTAGCCCTAAAAGAAAAAATATATATAAAAACTTTAAAAATCAAAGTTAAAAAAATTAGCAACAGCTAGCACTTATGTACATTTAGAGCTTCTCGCCTGATGCACATGGCAGTCCTGAGGTGGGCATTTTTCCCATCCACAGGTTGCAGAAGGAAAACGGTTGCATGGAGAGATTAAGTGGCTTTCAAATGCAGGCATCTGGGGCTTCAGAGCTGGTGCCCTCTACATGTGACCATAGCCCCTCCCAAGGGTAGAGAGAACATGCCTACAAGCCAGGGAGGCCTGGGACCTCTCTGCCAGTTTTCCCTTGGGGCCCTGGGGCTGGGTGGAGCTGGGTGAGAGGGTGGTCGCTGCAGGACAGCTACACTTCTCAAGAATAGAACTGGAGTTCCTGTCCATAGTACAGCAGAAACATCCAACTAGGAACCATGAGGTTGCAGGTTCGATCCCTGGCCTCACTCAGTGGGTTAAGGATCCGGTGTTGCCGTGAGCTGTGGTGTAGGTCGCAGACAAGGCTTGGATCCTGCGTTGCTGTGGCTGTGGTGTAGGCCAGCAGCTGTAGCTCCGATTCGACCCCTAGCCTGGGAACCCATATGCCGCAGGTGCGGCACTAAAAATAAAAAAACAGAAAGAAGGAAAGAAAGGAAGAAAGAAAGAATAGAACTGCTCGCCGGCCCCTCTGGACATTCCCTGGGGGAGTGTTGGGTATTCCCTGGGGGAGTGTGGAATGACCAGGACCAGGGCCTTCGCCACCCAGTCTCCATTGGTCACCCCCACTGAGCGCTTAGGAACGGTGTCAGTCACCCACCCTCTAGCAAGGAGGATCCTTTCCACCCTTAACCTGGGGTAACTGAATTGCAGCTGTGAGACCTCACGCATGTATAAGCGATCTTTTGAAATTTTCTAGCAAGAAATGTCTCATTTTACTAATCAGAAAATCGAGGCCCAGAGAAGGAAAGTGTCTTACCCAAGATCACACAGCAGTTGGTAGCGGAGTGGGCACCAAAACAAGTGTCTTCTCGCACCCGGGCTGTGTTCTCTGCGCTAGAGCGAGGTTCTTGTGCCCTCGGCTGTGGCTCACTGCTCGTGCCTGGCTGCCACTGGGCCGCGAGGCAGGGAGGCGTTCCCTCTGGGCAGCTGGCAGAGCTGCCTGCCCAGAGCGTGGATGTCGCACTGTGCACAGCCCCTTCCCTCAGGTAGAGAGGCTTGTCCAGAGTCACTGGAAGTTAGCCCAGGTTTAGAGTCTAATTTAATTAGTGAGAGTGGGGCCATCCTGCAGGAAACAGCTGACTGAGGGGACCATTTTGTCCTGAATATAGTCTGGGGGTCCCATGGGTATTATTTGCTCTGGGTCAGAGATAGTGGGCATCTTACCCCCTTCCAGGTAAGCTGAGGGCTTAGGTGGGTGGGTCCTAGAGGAGAGTGGGTGGCGGAGACAAGGGATCAGAGGTGGAGGAGGTGGTTTGAGAAGATGGGGCCCCCCCGAGATGGAGGCCTTAAGGATGGGGCATGAGAGAGAGAGTCGGGACACACCAGGGCCTCACACTAACTTGTCCTCGTCCTGTCCTCTGCCCTGCCCCCCAGGAGTTTATATTCTCATTGGAGCTGGCGCCCTCATGATGGTGGTGGGCTTCCTGGGCTGCTGTGGGGCCGTGCAGGAGTCCCAGTGCATGCTGGGCTTGGTGAGTGTCCCCTCTGTGCCCCCAGCCCAGGGGTCTCCCAGGTCCCCTACCCAAGATCTTATGGGGTGGGGCGAAGCTGGTCCCCGTGTCCTCCCCAACCCCCAGCCCACCTCCACCCTGGTGACTCCCCTCGCCTCTTCCTTCCTGGAGCCTCTGTCTCATCGCTTCCCTTAGGCGACTAAATGTCAGGACTTTGCTTTTCCCTTTTCTGAGGACCACGTTTGCTTTTTTTTCCCCCTGAATCCGCAGATACCTTCGCCTCCTCTTCTCATTTCAAAATTTGTTACGGTTTTGCTCGGACGCCGGAGCGTATTCGTTTCCTTCTTTCCTCAAATCTCTATGGTTTTTGTGAGCGGGCTGGTGTTTTATCACTGACTCTTCATTCCCACCTTAGAAATACTGATCCTGGGGTCTGTGTCAGCTCTCTCCTCGTGCAGCTTTTTCCCTCCTGGCCGTGGCTGGGCGCTGGCAGTTCTGCAAACCTCCTCCCACCTCTTCCAGGCATCTGCTCCCACCCCCAGATGCCCCGTCCCCAGACGCCCGGTCTCCAAAACGCCCTCTGCTTGTTCTGGCCGGCCAGCCGGGACCGCACCTCACCCCAGCCCTTTCCCTTCCAGTTCTTTGGCTTCCTCTTGGTGATATTTGCCATTGAAATAGCTGCGGCCATCTGGGGATATTCCCACAAGGACCAGGTAGGTTTTTGCCGGAAGATCTCTTGGGGGTTGGGGGGATGGGGGAGGCGGCGGCGGGAAGGTGTCCTGGCTGGTCACCTGGGTCAGCCTTCAACCAGCAGACGTGCCTCTCATCTCACCGCGTTCCCATGTGGGCACCGGAACAGTCACTCCCCAGGGTGGGGAATGCGAGCGGTTACACTGCCCTGCGCAGGTGCCCGCCCCTGCTTTCTGTGACCACAGAGCAAGTCCTTGGCCTTCGGGTAGTGTCCTTGGGTCTGTGTGTCTGCCTCTTAGCCCTCAGCAGTCCCCGCACCCTAACTTCGCTGGAACAGGACTTAGGAAAACATGCCTTTGTGTGGACTGGACACGATCTGCGCCCCCCGCCCCCACCCCGCCACCCCCGTTCCCTCCCCTAGCCTCTAAATAGGTGCCGCCACCAGCCCAGAGCTGTGCCATACTCTCTGTGGGGTCCAGAGCTGTGGTGTCCCCACTTTGGGGAACTTTGCCACCTAGGGTGGGAGGAAGACGTGCCACTGATCATCTTCACAGAAGTCATTTATTCCCAAAGCCCAATGGGATTTGAAAAGCAGCGTGGGGAAGGAGTCTCCTCTGGCTCCACACAGGAGAGGTGTTGACCTAAACCTGAAGGAGACACAGGTTTTCAGGAGGAAACTTGGTGGAGTCAGGGGCTTCCAGCAAAGAGGGGGTCTGAGCACAGCTGAGTGTGGGCTCCGCGGGGGGCCAGGGAGGCCCGCATCGGAACAGTGTTTTAGGGAAGGGCAGGGGCTGTCTTGCCATGTTTAGCAGGAGAAGCAAAAGAAGACAGACGCTGGATGCAGGCGGGGTGGGGGGACTTCATTATCCTGAGAAGAGCTGTAGCCACGGAATAGGGAGCGCTGATGATGAAAGATACTGAAAGAGAATGCCCGAGGTGGGTCGCTTCCCTGATATTGGAGGCTGGGGACCGAGAGAAAAGGCTAAAAATGCTCACCCATTACTCTGTACCACACACTGTGCCAAGGGCTTAACAGGCAATACCACCTCTAAATCCTCAACCCCTGAGGTAGAGACTCTTGTAACCTCCATCCTACATTCACAGAAACTCATGTACAGAGAGGTTTGGTAACTTGCCAAATATCACATAGTCTCTATGTGCAAAAAGAAAGAAAAAGAAAAAGATGGAAGCCTGAGGAACTAGTCGGGTCAGGAGTAGGATTTTTTTTTTTTTCATGCCCACAGCATGCAAAAGTTCCCGGGCCAGGAATCGAACCCCTACCACAGCAGTGACAATGCTGGACCCTTAACTGCTAGGCCACCAGGGAACTCCCAGGATTTTTTTTTTAATTCCTTAGATTGAGATGATTTGATTTTGTCTCTAGGTAGAAAGGAAAGAGCCAAATGGGGCTGAAGGGACCAACCAGAGGTGCAAGAAGGGAATGTGGCTGGAGGGGTTCCTAGAGGATGTGGGAGCTGACAAGGGACCCCAGAGGCCCCAAGGGGGCCACGCTGGCCCAGTGGCTTGTCTGCTCCATGGCATTTCCGAGCATGGGAATTGGTGGCCGAGCACGAACGAGATGGGACAGTGCCATTTGTTCATAAAAATGCCATCTCGGCTCCTCTCTTGTTTGTGCTCCCCAGGTGATCAAGGAAGTCCAGGATTTCTACAGGGACACCTACAGCAAGCTGAAGACCAAGGATGACCCCCAGCGGGAGACGCTGAAAGCCATCCACTACGCGGTACGCTGGCCTCACAAAGACGCCACCCTTCTCCTCCCCTTGCTTCAGAACTAGTGTGTATCCCTTTCAATCCTCTGGGGGTTTGGGGGGCGTTGCTTTTTAGGGTCGCACCCGCAGCATATGGAAGTTCCCAGACTAGGGGTCAAATTGGAGCTACAGCTGCTGGCCACAGCTACAGCCACACCAGATCTGAGCTTCATCTGTGACCTACACCACAGCTCACGGCAACGCTGGATCCCTGACCCACGGAGCAAGGCCAGGGATTGAGCCCGCATCCTCACATATTCTAGTCGTTTCCGCTGCCGCACAAGGGGACCTCCTCAACCCTCTGTTTGATTTGTCTCTCTCACCCCCATCCCTGCCCTTCTCTCTGCAGCTGAACTGCTGTGGTTTGGCGGGTGGCGTGGAACAACTTCTGTCAGACATCTGCCCCAAAAAGGACGTACTCTCCAGCCTCTCAGTGAGGGTAAGCTGGGGCGCCAGACCCTCGTGTCCCTGCCCAGCTGCTCTGAGCAGATCCCGAAAAAGGGGACCTGCGCTCGGTCCCCTTGCCCCCTGGCCTGGGCCTTTCCTCATGGGCAGCCACGGCCGGGGCCAGGGCCGGGGCGGGAACAAAGCGTTCCGGCTCCTGCAGCAGTTGGGCCCCTGCAACTGCCTGCCGCTTCCCCGCATGTCGCCTCCCCCCGCCCTGCAGCCACTGTGGACGGGGGAGCTCCCAGGCCCGGACGCTTGCTTTTTTGGACTTGGGAACAGCTGGTGATTAGAAGCTTGGGCTAGTGTCCAGACTTTAAAGTTATATAGGAAGTAACCTCTTGGCCAGATAAGAAGTAGGCCGCCAAAGCCAGGGCTCACCCCTCTTCCATCCCTGATTTCTCGCCCAGATTTGGGGGGACCCTCCTCCCACATCTCCCTCCTGGTTCTCCTTCCCATCCATCAGCCAGTCCCCAGCCTGCGCTCTGGGTGTGAACTGAGTGCTGGCGGGGAGGGGAGAGCCTGAAGCGGGGACCGCGTGTGACCCGGATCTTGGTTCTGCCCCCTTCAGCCCTGCCCTGAGGCCATCGAAGAGGTCTTCCAAAACAAGTTCCACATCATCGGCGCCGTGGGCATCGGGATCGCCGTGGTGATGGTGAGTGTCACAGGCGTCCGAAGGGAACTGTCCTCTTAGTGGTTAAGATGTATATTGAGCGCTTGCTCCGGCCAGGCACTGTTGTTTTTCTGTTTTTGTTTGGGGCGGGGGGTATTTATTTTGGCCACCCCGTGGCATATGGAGTTCCTGGGCCTGGGATCAGATCCAAGTCGCCGTGGCGACCTTCACCACAACTGCGGCAACACCGGATCCTTAACCCACTGTGCCGGGCCAGGGATCAAACTTGCCTCCCAGGGCTCCCAAGACGCTGCCGATCCCGTTGCACCACAGCAGGAACTTGCAGGCCCTGGTTTAACTAATCAACTAAGGTATCAACCTATGAGGTGGGAACTGTTGGTGTTGCCATTTTGCAGACTCTGCCTGGAAAGACAGAGAGGGTTGAGTACGTTGATCAGAGGCTCTGAGGCCACGAGGGAGGCATCTGGGATTTGAACTCTGCGTCTCCAGAATCCATTCCCTTAGTCCTTGAGGTTCAGGGGTCTATGTAAGGTGATTTCACGGCACCTGGTCGGCAGAGCACACCGGGAGCAGCAGGGATGTCAGTCACCCAGACCTGTTAGTGGCCCTGGGATGATCTTCAGAACATGGTTTCATCCTGCGCCTGCTTTTCTTTGCCCCAAGAAAGTAGTTCAGTGGAAGCTACAGGGATGTGGACGGTGTCACCTCCCCCTTGGTCGGAGAGACACGCGACTAGGAGACTCAAAGCTTCCAACAAGCTACTCGCTTGCCCATCGGCCCCCAGAAACCATCAAGGGCCAGCCAGATCCCCTGGGGTCACCCAGCCCTCCTCTGCCCCTCGCAAAGACTCCCCCAAAGAGAGAATCGCTTTTTCTCTTAGTGGCACGTGCACCTTCACCTGCAGCTACAAAAGACTCCACGCAGCTTTCAGTAAAAAGCATAATGGTACCTTTAAAACGAGAATATACAAGTTCCCTGGTGGCCTAGCCGTTAAAGATCTGATGTTGTCATTGCCGTGGTGCAGGTTTGATCCCTAGCCCGGGAACCTCTGTATTCCATGGATGCAGCCAAAAAAAAAAAAAAACCTAGACATATGGAAAGAGGGAAGGAAGTGTTAAGTCTTGGCCTGTGGACATTGGAATATCTGGAATTTGAACATTTAATTCAGCTCTGAGCTTCATTGTCTCACCCTGAGAGTCCCCAGGCAGCTGGCTGGTGCAGCCCGCAGTAGCCAGCGGCTACTGACTCCGGATCCCACACCGCCTTCCCGTCGCCGGCCCTCCACTGTCTCACCTGCATCTCTCCTGCTTCACCCCCTTGACCTGGTCTGGCCTCAGAGGCCGATTCTCCTTGTCATTTGCCGTGGCCCAAATGACTCTCGTCTCCGCTCTCCCTCTGCCTTCCCGCAGTGAAGCCACCCTGTCCTTCAGCCTGTCCCTTCCTGTCTTGCAGATATTCGGCATGATCTTCAGCATGATCCTGTGCTGTGCCATCCGTCGGAGCCGAGAGATGGTCTAGAGTCAGCCTTGCAGCCCTGAGCAGGAGAGTGTACCCCGAAGACTGTTGGTCATCTTCTCGGGGTTCTGTTTGTATTTCTTCTGGTTTCCTTTGCCACTAACTGTAGTATTCAGTCTGCGTTTCTAAACAGGAAAAGTTAGTCTGTGTTTATGTTTGTAATGCTTTCTTCAATATCGATATTTGTAGTTCAGGGGTTTGGGTTTGCTCTGGTTTATATTTTTTTTAGTCATTTGTTTTTGCTTATTATGTAAAGCAGAAATCCTGCAATGAAAGGTACTATATTTGCTAGACTCTAGACAAAAGATATTGTATATAAAGAGATTTTTTTTCTTTAGATAAAAAAATGTCTATCAAATTTAATCAGGTTGTAACTTATGTTAAAGACAATTTGATACATAATAAAAGATGATGAGGACATCCTGAACTGGTTTTTGGGCTTTGCTTCCCTTATTCTTTTAGAGCTATTTATTTTTCAGATTTCTTTCACCTGCTATTTGTTCTATGTTTACATGAGAAGTAAGTGGGGGAGTTCCCTTTGTGGCACAGTGGAAATGAATCTGACTAGTGTTCATGAGGACACAGGTTCAATCCCTGGCCTCGCTCAGTGGGTTAAGGATCCGACGTTGCCATGAACTGTGGTGCAGGTCACGGACAAGACTCAGATCCTGCGTTGCTGTGGCTGTGGGGTAGGCCGGCAGCTGCAGCTCCAATTGGACCCCTAGCCTGGGAACCTCCATATGCCTCTGGTGCGGCCCTAAAAAGCAAAAATAAAGATATAAGTGGGAAGGCTGGTCTTCCTACTTGACTAGTGAAGACATCAAGGCAGGGAGAGATGAAGGGATTTTGATCTAAGATCACACCGTTGTTCACAGCATCAACTCTGGAACCTCAGTATTTGTTGGCTGAATGAATGAGGGTATACCCCTCAGGGTTTAATCAGAGAGGCAGAATACGAAATACTTTTTTCTAGGGATTTGACCTTCTACGATCGCTGGAGCTACTTAAGCAGTCTCTCTAAGGGTATCATTGTCTTTGCTTCTGAGGCTGGAACTTGACGCCCACGGAGCAGAGTGTCAAGAAAGGACAGATGGAAATAACGTGGGTGAGAGCGAGAACGTGAAGCCCCTGGAGGATGGGCAAAATCTGGTCCATTCCTGTTCGTGATGGTGGCGGCGTGGGTCCTGCAGAGGCCGGGACCGACAGAGTGAAACCAAACACACACTGGCTGGGCCGTGGAGAAGCTAGTGAGCCAGCCAAGAAGCAGCAATTTGTGTGAGCGCAGGAATGACGGCTGCTCCACCTCCGCCCGCTCCACTCCAACCAGAAAAGGTCAGGCAGGGGAACGCTGGGGGGTGTCAGTCAGCCTCACCGAGTCACCGTGTGGGAGACAGTCTTCACCCAAAGGTCTGCAGTCTCGCCAGCAGTTCAGAGCACGAAGCCAGCAATTACAACACAGCGAGATAAACACTACGAGAGAGGAAGTACAGAGGCAGAGGAAGGCTGTTTTTATTTTCTACTCCTTAATTCAGTTTGGGTGCTCTCAACAGTTTTTTAAAAAGAATCAAAATGGCCCAGAATACCATCACATTAAAAAGAAAAAATCAGGGAATTCCCATCATGGCGCAGCGGGAACGAATCCGACTAGGAACCATGAGGTTGTGGGGGTTCGATCCCTGGCCTTGCTCAGTGAGTTAAGGATACGGCGTTGCCGTTAGCTGTGGTGTAGGTTGCAGATGCAGCTCAGATCTGGCGTTGCTATGGCTGTGGCGTAGGCCGGCGGCTACAGCTCTGATTCGATCCCTAGCCTGGGAACCTCCATATGCCACAGGTGTGGCCATAAAAAGACAAAAAAAACAAAAAAAAAAAAGAAATCAAGGGGAAGTTCTGGTTGTGGCTCAGCGGTAATGAACCCAACTAGTAACCATGAGGACTCAGGTTCGATCCCTGGCCTCACTCAGTGGGTTAAGGATCCGGCATTGCCGTGAGCTGTGGTGTAGGTCGCAGACAAGCCTCAGATCTGGTGTTGCTATGGCTGTGGTGTGACAGCTGCAGCTCCAATTCGACACCTAGCCTGGGAACTTCATATGGTGCACATGTGGTCCTAAAAAAACAAAAGAAAAAAAATCAGAACACCATTGTTCACTGCAGCATTATTCACAAGAGCCAAAATGTGGAAACAACCCAAATATCTATCCACAGATGAATGGATACATAAAATGCAGTATATCCATATGATAGAATATTACTTCAACTTACAAAAAATGAAATTCCAACACATGCTACAACACGGATGATCCTTAAAGACATTAGGCCAAGCAAAATAACCCAGACATGAAAGAACAAATGCCGTATGATCCCAATTGTATTAGCTACCTAGAACAGGTAAATTCATGGAGCTAGAAAGTAGGCTAGCAGTCATCAGGGGCTGGGAAGGGGGGGAAGAGGGAATTATTGTACAACGAGTACAGGGTTTCCATTCGAGATGATGAAAAAGTTCTGGAAATGGATGGTGGTGATGGTTGTAAAGTGTATATTAGTTTTATTTTACCACTATTTATTTATTCATTGACTTTCATCTTTTCAGAGCCGAATCCATGGCATACTGAGGTTCCCAGGCTAGGGGTCAAATCAGAGCTGTAGCCGCTGGCCTACAGCACAGCCACAGCCACTTGGGATCCGACCCACGTCTGCAACCTACACCACAGTTCATGGCAACGCCAGATCCTTAACCCACTGGACGAGGCCAGGGATCAAACCCACATCCTCATGGATACTGGTCTGGTTTGTTAACCACCAAGCCATAACGGGAACTCTGTATTTTACCACAATTTAAAAAAACAAAAGCCCGGGAGTTCCCGTCGTGGCTCAGTGGTTAACGAATCCGACTAACAACCATGAGGTTGCAGGTTGGATCCCTGGCCTTGCTCAGTGGGTTAAGGATCCGGCGTTGCCGTGAGCTGTGGTGAAGGTTGCAGACGCGGCTTGGATCCCGCGTTGCTGTGGCTGTGGCGAAGGCCGGCAGCTACAGCTCCTGTTAGACCCCTAGCCTGGGAACCTCCATATGCCGCGGGTGCAGCTCTAGATAAGGCAAACACACACACACAACCCTAGCTAGATTCGCATCCTTAGGTGTCTTTGCTGTTCTATGGCCCCAGTCTGATTAATTAGAGGACTTGAGGGCTAACGGTGCTGTCTCAGTTGTGGGACGGACAGGTCAATTGTTTATGTAAGAATGAATGAGACTGTCCTAATTCAGGGCATCGCAATTCCTGGTCAGTGTTAATATCCGCCCTGCCGGGGACCGCCCGCTCCCTCTGGGAAGAGCAGGTCCTGGTCTCCCTGCTGCAGAGGGTGCAGTCCGTTAGTACACCACATGCTGCTATTTCAACCCAAGGATACCCCAGGGTTAAGCCCTCTCTTTCACAGTTTGTTGTAAGTAACAGACTCAGTTTGTTATTGTAAAGAAGAGCTCACTTAATGAAAGCCAACGGTTTACTAAGAATATGGGTGGTGGGAGTTCCCTGGTGGCTCTGCAGGTTAAGGAATCGGTGTGTTCACAGCTGTGATGTGGATTCGATCCCTGGCCTGGGAACTTCCGCATGCCATGGAGGTGGGGGGAACACAGGTGGTGTCTCATGGGACCCAAGAATGGAAACACAGTTGAGCTGTAGAACATCCTGGAACCGTGGACTAGGCACTCTTACAGCACGCCACTCCCCCCGCCTTAGGGTCGCACCCTTGGCATATGGAAGTTCCCAGGGTAGGGGTCGAATCTAAGCTGTAGATACCAGCCTACCCCATGTCCACAGCAACACTGGATCCAAACCGAGTCTGTGATCTACACTGCAGCTTATGGCAATGCCAGATTCTTTAACCCACTGAGCGAGGCCAGGGATCGAACCCACATCCTCATGGATACTCGTCGAGTTCTTAACCTGTTGAGCCACGACAGAAACTCTAGAAAGGAGGTTTTAACAAGCGTATTAGCACATTCCAGAGGACAGTGAATTTTTATTTCACTGATAGGTTAGCGCACCTTAGGAGCTTCTTGGGCACAAGATGGAAAAGTATGGGGACATTGGACATCCTTAATCCTTTAGGTAAGGATCCAGCTAGTATCCATGAGGATTCGGATTCAACCCCTGGCCTCACTCAGTGGGTTAAAGGATGCGGCGTTGCCGCAGGTGAGGCTCTAAAAAGAAAAAAATGGATAAATCAAGCGTAAGTCTGCAAGCAAATACTCAAGAAATCAGCACTCTGTTTTTGTTTCCACTTGGGGAGGTGGGTGGGGGCAAGGGTGAGGGGAGGGCCTCCAAGAAAGTTGAAAGTAACAGGAACGGTGACTGTTTCCATGGACGACCCCAAAGCATTTCAATATAAAGCTTTATCTCTCAAAATTTTCCATTTTCCCCATATTCACTGCCATTGTTGGGCTGTTCAAGATGTGAGCAGATAGTTCCTGTCGTGGCTCAGTGGTTAACGGATCCGACTAGGAACCATGAGGTTGCGGGTTCGATCCCTGGCTTCGCTCAGTGGGTTAAGGATCCGGCGTTGCCGTGAGCTGTGGTGTAGGTTGCAGACACGGCTCGGATCCCGCATTGCTGTGGCTGTGGCTGTGGTGTAGGCTGGCAGCTATAGCTCTGATTGGACCCCTAGCCTGGGAACCTCCGTATGCCGCGGGTGCATAAAAAAAAAGATGTGAGCAGATAGAGTAGGGGGTCCCTGGAGCAGGAGGACCAGGAATAGTTTTCTTCGTTGGTGTTTTTTGCTTTGCCCACCCCCTCAGTATATGGAAGTTCGCAGGCCAGGAACCCATGACACAGCAGTGGCCCAAGCCACTACAGTGACAACACCAGATCTTTAATCCAATGCAGGAGAACAGTTTAATCCAGGAGAACACTCAGCGAAAGGTTTTCTGGACATAAGAGAAACCACTTTGACCTAAACGGTTTGGGATCTAGCCAGGCCGCAGGCTTGCCCTTCAACGCGTCTCAGCTATCACTGATCTTAAAGGAACAAAGGAACACAGGAACACAGGAAAAGCAATTCAAGGAACAATAGTTCAGCCATAAAACACAGTTCTAACTCCTCCCCAAGGAACATAATGTCTGGTAGATATCTTTTATTTACTTATTTATTTATTTTTGTCTTTTTAGGGCCACACTCGTGGCACATGGAGAGGTTCCCGGGCTAGGGATCTAATCGGAGCTGTAGCTGCTGGTCTATGCCACAGTCACGCCAGATCCGAGCCACGTGTGCCACCTACACCAGAGTTCACGGCAACGCCCACTGAGCGAGGCCCGGGATCGAACCCGCAACCTCACGGTTCCCAGTCGGATTTGTTTCCGCTGCGCCACCACAGGAATATCTTTTCATTCTGCAGGAACTCAGGCCCCCACCCAAGTGGGGGATGGAATGGTGATATTGACCGTTTCTGATGTTCGTGACTTCAATCAACTAAAGCTTGAGTTCTGCCCACCTTTGCCCTAATTCTGTGTTGAATTCTCCTCTGCTCAAGCCCCTTCATGAATACACATGTGCCCTTAGCTTCAACCTTCCCCAATCTTACTGTTTAGGAAAAGACCCCCACACACACACACTGTCCTTATTTACCTTGAGTAATAAATCCTTCCTGTTCCTGCTCTCTGGCTTGGTTGGAGCTTTTGGCTCCACACCCACCAGGAGGTAAACCCAGTTTTCTGGTAACCAAGATGCAAAGAAAAGAGCACCCCAACTCGGAGTTCCCACTGTGGCCCAGCAGGTTAAGTACCCAGCATTGCCACAGCTATGGCACAAATCACAGCTGAGCCTTGGATTTGGTCCCTGGCTCAGGAACGAATATGCCACAGGCGTGGCTGAAAAAGAAAAAAAAATGTAGGAGCTCCTGTTGTGGCTCAGCAGGTTAAGAACCCGACTAGTATCCATGAGAACATGGGTTCAGTCCCAGGCCTTGCTCAGCGGGTTAAGGATCCAGCATTGCTACAAGCTGCAGTGTCGGTCGCTGCCGTGTCGGTCGTGGATGCAGCTCAGATCTGGGATCTGGCATTGCTGTGGCTGTGGCGTAGGCAGGCAGCTGCAGCTCCGATTCAGCTCCTAGCCTGGAAACTTGCATAAGTTGCAGGTGTGCCCCCGCATCCCCAAAAAAGAAAGGAGCACCCCAACTTTTAAATAATGGGGTTTGGGGGAAAGATAGTCAGCATCTCAGCAGCCACACTGTGACTTCTGCGTTTCTGCGCATCCAGCCTGGACTGTACAGCAGATCCAGCAGAGGCCAGAGAGAGCGGCTCCTCCCAGCTCTGCATGTGGCCTCCCTGCTTCTCGCTGTGTCTCAGCCTCCAGCCCTCTTAGCAGCGAGGATCAAGCAGGCAATCAGCACTATCCAATAAGAAGCATCTCTACTGGCACCTCGTCAGAAGGACCCTGATCCCGGGTGCCAGGAGTTACGGCGAAGGGAGCAGGGTCCACGCTCAGGACACCCCATGGCCTACCAAGCACAGGACTTTAGGCAGAAAGACCTTCCGGAGACACCATTCCCGCTGAGAGCTGACTGGCTCAAGGACCACCTAGGACCACCTGGGACGGCCACCCAAGATGAGCCTGCCCCACAGCATCCACACCACAAGGGGACCTGCGATGGCATTCTCAGAGTAGCTAGGCCTATGGAGGGGGCGTTCTCCTTACATAAGTAGGACCACACTCCCGAGGGCTGGAACCATGCAGGTGGGCCTTGGGAAAGGGAAGTCACAAAGAGGATCTAAGAAGCATGGAAAGACCATGGCAGAGTCAGCTCCAGGCTCACGGATCCCAAGCCAAGCATGATCGGAGTCTTAGGACTTCATTCCACCAAGCTAAGTTCTCTGCTCCCCCCATCAGCCCACCACACCCTCAGTTTCAATGCTGGCTCGGAGAGGCCTAAGCAGCTAATGCAATCGTTTTTGCTCAAGCCTTGGCTGGCAGACGCCTGGAGAACTAATTCGATTTCTTTCCTTTTAAACTGGATTTCCCCAAACCAGCTGCTTCCCCTGTGGTGATGTAGGCAGGACCAGACCTTCTCCCAGGATAGAGACCCCACTACTCTGCCATGTCGCACCCAGCCAAAGCTGACTGGTCAAGCCGGACAGTGAGGGACCCAGTGGGGCTGTGCTAACACGGTCTGCAATGACCACGCATCTCAACAGAGTCTGAGCTGTCCAGCTCACTCTCAGAACTGCCTGCGGGAGTTCTTGTTGTGGCTCAGCAGAAACAAATCTGACTAGCATCCATGAGGACACAGGTTCGATCCCTGGCCTCGCCCAGTGGGTTAAGGATCCAGTGTTGCCGTGAGCTGTGGTGTAGTTTGAAGATGCGGCTCAGATCCCACGTTGCTGTGGCTGTGGCGAAGGCCGGCAGCTACAGCTCCAATTCGACCCCTAACCTGGGGACCTCCATATGCCTCAGGTGCAGCCCTAAAAAAAAAAAAAAAAGAACTGCCTGTGGAGTCAGGGGTGCCAACTAAACATTGTTGCTCACCATTTGGTTCTCCACGCACGAAGTCATGAGCCACTGCAGTCGCTGACCTTCAACACCCCCTGAAAGGAGTTCAAGGTGGAGATCAGGAATGAGACTCTCTGCTCTGGGGAAAACTGGCAGAACAGGCCTTCAGCTAGACAGATACTTTCAGGAGAAAATTTAATGAGCCCAATTTCTTGCATCTTCTCACATCTAGAATAGACTAAAATCATTAATGGAGACGTCTGTGCCTCATGACCATCATCAAACTTCTGACAAAGTGTGTGCTTGATTGTATGTCTTTCCCCTTCACTAAAATCATATATGTACTGACGATCTGATAGGGATGGGCTAGGGTAGTTACACAGGGAGCTGTATAAGTCCCCGTAGGGAACAATGGATAGAGAGCAAAACTAGGGAGCTTTGGGAGACCACCGTAAGTTAATAATTGCTCAAGAGGAGTTCCCGTCGTGGGGCAGTGGAAATGAATCCAACTAGGAACCATGGAGTTGTGGGTTCGATGCCTGGCCTCACCCAGTGGTTAAGGATCTGGAGTTGCCCTGAGCTGTGGTGTAGGTCGCAGATGCGGCTCCGATCCCGCGTTGCTTGTGGCTGTGGCTTAGGCCGGCAGCTGCAGTTCCGATTAGACTCTTAGCCTGGGAACCTCCAAATGCTGAGGGTGCAACCCTAAAAAGACAAAAGACAAAATAATAACAGTAATGATAATAATTGCTCAAGAAAGCCATCAGAACAAAGCAAGCTTGGAGTTCCTGTCGTGGGGCAGTGGAAACGAATCCGACTAGGAACCATGAGGTTGTGGGTTCAATCCCTGGCCTCGCTCAGTGGGTTAAGGATCTGGCGTCTCTGTGAGCTGTGGTGTAGGTCACAGATGCGGCTAGGATCTCGTATGGCTGTGGCTGTGGCATAGGTCAGCAGCTGTAGCTCTGATTGGACCCCTAGCCTGGGAACCTCCATACATCGCAGGCGCGGCCCTAAAAAAAAAAAAAAAGAACAAAGCAGGCTTGCTTAACTATAAAACCATAAATAAAAGCACAAGATATGCCCCAGGTCATTAAGTGAAAGATAAACTGAGTCCTACATTCAAATTCAGTAAAATAATGATCCTTAGGACCAAGGACGGGAATGTAAGGGAAAGATGACCTTCCAAAGTAGGAAACCCTCATTATATGGAAACCTGAGATGATTCAACATATTTTAGTAAATGTTACCACCCTTCTGCTGATTTGAATAAGCACCATGACAATGCTAGTTTGACCTCATTGGGTCAAATACTTTACCCGACACGAAGGAGGAGCTAATAATGTAAGCCTGACATCTACTTGAAGAATGAAGAAGGCAGTCTTTCCCTCTCCCCACTTTCCTTGGATTATAAAAATGTAACCCACCCAAACCTGAGACAGAGCCTCCTTGCCTGCCCGCTTGTATCTCCCACGAGCATCCTATCAGGTGCTTCTTCAGGGCAATTCCTCAGAACTGTGAGATGCTGTCTCCTGGGTCCTGTGGATGAAAAACGTCACCTGCCATATCAGTAAACAAAGGATGTTGCAGCTACCAAGCCATCAGCCACTGCAGCTTCCTGCACTGTGTACCCTGAGGGGAATAAGGATGGAGAAAAGCAGGATACTGGCTCTAGATAGAAGTTAAGGTGCACATCAAAGGAATGGTTTCAATAAGCCCAGACTCCTGCATCTTCCCATATACAGAAAAGTGCTAAATTCATTAATTTAGGATGTCTGGTTTTCCTTTTTTTTTCTCCTTTCTTTTCTTTTTTGATTTTTAGGGCCGCACCTACAGCAGATGGAGGTTCCCAGGCTAGGGGTCCAATCAGAGCTACAGCTGCCGGCCTACACCACAGCCACAGCCACAGCAACACGGGATCCGAGGCGCATCTGTGACCTACACCACAGTTCACAGCAACGCCAGATCCTTAACCCACTGAGTGAGGCCAGGGATCGAACCCGCAACTTCATGGTTCGTAGTTGGATTCCTTTCTGCTGCGCCACAATGGGAACTCCTGGTTTTCTTTAATTAACAGTAATCTTTTGATGTTCCAACGTCCTGGTGTATTTTTTTGCTAAGACTTCCCTATATCCCGGCTCCTCCCTTACCTTTCAGAACAGTGCCTCAGATCATTTTTGATAGGGCCGGAGTAGGCCCAGGTGGTTGTACAAGTTCCAATAAAGGATCATACATAGGAGTTCCCATCATGGCTCAGTGGTTAACGAATCCGACTAAGAACCATGAGGTTGCGGGTTCGATCCCTGGCTCGGATCCCGCGTTGCCGTGGCTGTGGCAAAGGCCAGCAGCTACAGCTCCTGTTAGATCCCTAGCCTGGGAACCTCCATATGCCACAGGTGCGGCCCTAGATAAGGCAAAAAGACAAAAAAAAAAGGGATCATAGATAAAGAGGGAACCCCAGGGGACTTTAGGTGGTCACTGTAAGTTAATAACTGCTCAAGAAAGCCATCAGCACAAGGCAGGTTTGCTTGACCAGTGGCAGCACGAGAACTGCCTTAGGTCGTTGGAAGGGGGATGGAATGAGGCCTGAAATCAGATTCAGACCAAGGGCAGGAGTTTGAGTGCACACTTTACCGGACACCAAGGAGGAGCTAATACTTGAAGAAAGAGGAAGAGGCCGTCTTTTTCTGACCCCCACTCCCCTTGGATAATTAAAACTGTAGCTCACCGGATCCTGGGGGCAGAGCCTCCTTGCCTGCCTGCTTGTATCTCTCACAAGCATCCTATCTTAATAAATCTATTTCTTGCCTATCACTTTGTCTCTACCTGAATTCCCTCTGCGCGGAGGCATAAAGAACCTGAACATCAGTAAGTCCAGACACAAGGTGAGTGATTCTAATTTAAAAACATGGGTTCAAGTCCCCATCTGGGTTTTGGCTGGGTTCTAGTCCCGGCATGTGGCTTGAAGTCCCAATCTGGGTTTAAGCTAGGTTCAGGCCACTGTCAATTTCAATTTGAGAGGCTGTCTTCCAGGCTTAAGTCCTTAGAAAATCCACCCGATAAAACAAAATTCTCAACTTTTAGGTTGTGCTTTTTTTTTTTTTTTCAGTTGACAGACATGTGGATTATTCTAGATTTTAAACACATGGGGACATCATGGGGCAAAGAAAAGAGGCATGAGCTTGCCCAGGACCACAGAGCAGACCCAGAGAAGCCCCATGGCCATGGGGGAGGGGCTGGTGGGAAGGACAGCATTTTCCGCTACCCTCCAGGCCCTTCTGGCCCGTGTAAGAATTAAATTGAAACAGGTTAACAGAATAAAAATAACACAAAAATTACTGCTTGGGAGAGATCCAGGAAACCAAAGTAATCCTCACCTTAAATACGTTTCCAGCTAAAGACAAAAGAGAATGTTGAGGGTGGGGGGAGCCAGTTAGGGGAGGTAGCCAGGAAAAGCACGGCAAATGAAGGTAAGGCTGTGATGCAGTCAACACCTTCTCCACTGATAAGAGTTTCTAGAGATCTGGTCACTCTCTTCCTGGTACAAGGAGAAAGACACCCCTAGGAGTTCCCATTGTGGCTCAGCAGAAACGAATCTGACTAGTATCCATGAGGACGCAGGTCCGATCCCCAAATTCACTCAGTGAGTTTAGGATCCGGGGTCACCATGGTGAGTTGTGGTGTAGGTCGCAGACTTGGCTCAGATCCGGCATTGCTGTGGCTGTGGCGCAGGCCAGTGGCTACAGCTCCTGTTAGACCTGTAGCCTGGGAGCCTCCGCATGGCTGAGCGTGAGGCCCTAAAAAGACTTTTTAAAAAAGAAAAGAATGACACCCTACAAATGGATATTTCCCTTATAAATAAGATGTTTCTTACGAAAGGGTAACTCCTTGGTTTTCAGAATTGCTTTCAGGTCCTCTGTTTCTTAGAAAATAACCTGCTTAAAATAACTAACATGCCAAAGAGACACATTTTGAAGTGCCAAACTCTGGCTCCCCCCAGAACAGAAACAGTGAAACAGATCTACTTTCAAAAGACCTGCTCCTGGCATTCAACTAGCACGGCCTGGGCCTTTGTTTCTTCAGATGTAAGCTGCAGCTGATTAAGCCTCTCAGAGGGTAGTTTTGCAAATTCAAAGTAGGAGTTCCCTTCATGGCTCAGTGGTTAACGAATCCAACTAGGATCCATGAGGTTGCAGGATCTATCCTTGACCTCACTCAGTGGATTAAGGATCTGGCGTCGACACGAGCTGTAGTGTAGTGTAGGTTGCAGATGTGGCTTGGATCCATTGTGGCTGTGGCTGTGGCATAGGCTGGCAGCTATAGCTTCGATTTGACCCCTAGCAGGAGCGGCCCTAAAAATCAAAAAGAAAAAGGAAAATTAAAATTATCATGGAGTTCCCTGCTGGCTCAGCTACTTAAGGATCCAGCATTGTCACTGCTGTGGTCTGGGTTTGATTCCTGGGCCCAGGAAATTAGACATGCCATAGGTATGGCCAAAACAGGAAGAAAGAAAGAACATTAAAACTATTAAAAAGAAACAAGGAATTCCCTTTGTGGCGCAGCAGAAACGAATCTGATTTGTGACTAGTATGCATGAGAACGCAGGCTGGATCCCTGGCCTCGCTCAGTGGGTTAATTATCCGTTGCCATGAGCTGTGGTGTAAGTCACAGATGCAGATCGGATCTGGGGTTGCTGTGGCTGTGGCGTAGGCCGGTGGCTGCAGATCCGATTCAACCTCTAGCCTGGAAACGTCCATATGCCAAGGGTGGGGCCCTAAAAAAAAAAAACGACAAAAAAAAAAACGTGACAATCCAATACAGGGCATTCATCAGAGGGAATTTAATATAGGGAATTGGTTAAACAAGTCTCAGAAGCCTGAAAAAAAAAAAAAGAGGAGGGAATTCAGAAATAATAACCCTGGGAAAGAGCCACCAGCCCCAGGGCTCGGGGAAGAGAAAGGAGAGGTGGGGTTACCAGGACTTGGAAGCTCCGAGGAGGGGCCCTGCAGAGCTGGAACAGACCGAGGCGAGGCCGGGTCACGTCTCCCCTCTGCTGGCACCTCCGAGGGCTGTGGGTAGCCTCTGAGAGGCTGATTCTGGGAGTACCACACTCCACACCTCTGATCACCGGCATGGGATTCCTAAACCTTCACCGACTGGGAGCTCAGAAAAAGTTCTTCGGGGAGCAGAGGTGAACCCGCGGGAAAGGACCCCCTGGCCACGCCCTTTCCCCAGGGGCCCGCCCCTCGAGGTGCGGGGAAACCAGCCTTAACTTTGCAATTCGGTGGCTATTATCTGTGCCTGAACCTTGCTGTTCTGGAATAAAGACGGTTTTGCAACTCAAAGTCACTGTAAGACTTTACCCTAAAATCATCAGGAAAGGAGTTTTTCTGTGGCTCAGTGGGCTGAGGATCCGGTGTTGTCTCTGCGGCGGCTCGGGTCGCTGCTGTGGTGTGGGTTCCATCGCTGGCCCAGGAAGTTCCGCGTGCCCCTGGCCAGCCAGTAAACAAACAAGTAAATAACAATGGGGGAAGTGTTGGGACTGCCGCCCAGCACCGCTGGCCCAGGAAGAATTGCCGCGCTGAGCACGATTTAGGAACAGGGCGGTTAAAAGGGAGTCATGATGCTGCAACGCCTGCCCGGGTCCTGCTAATCTACTAGACGCAAACAGAAGGTGCCTGCCACGTAGTAAATACACTAGAAGGAGTGGTTATTTTGAATCCCAGGGCTCTAACGTGTCTTACAAGGCTACCGTGACAGTAACGTAAGAATGTTGGAACTGCATCTCCCTGAAGATTACAAAATCCTCAGGCTCAGCTCTGCCAGGATCTGGGCAGGCAGCAGGCGGAGGCGGGGCTCAGGGATTCCCGCTCTGAGTGCCCCAAGCTCAGCTTCCCACAACTTAACCAGGAGCAGCCACATCCTGAGTTGTTCCCAGCAACTGTCCAGCCCCCAAATTCAGGCGGGCTGGCCCCAAGCAGCCTGTGGGTCCTTCACCAACAAAGCTGCCTCGGAATTTGCCCTACAGAAAAGGTCAGGGGCCTTCTCTGAAATGCAACATCTTGGCCTCGCTGACTGACCTTGGGTTTGTAAATATTTCCGATGCTCACCCCCACCTCAGTAAAGAAATACAGTTCATTCCTTTATCCATGCCCTGGGATACCGTGGGATTCACCCCGAATCCCAGGGCTTGGCAGGTGGGGCCCAGTCAGAGCTCATCTGCATAAGAGTTTCAAATAACACAGAACAAAGCAGGACACATTCAAGACCTCGCTAATCTGGTCTCATGTTCTCTGCCCAAATTCATGTAGCTCTCCACCCCAAATGCAGGCCCTACTCCAGTCAGGTCTCCCTCCAATCAACTTTTCATTTTTAAAAAATATTCTTCATGTATTGGATCATCTACCTTATTTTTTTTTTTGCTTTTTTTAGGGCCAAACTTATGGCATATGGCAGTTTCCAGGCCAGGGGTTGAATCTGAGCCACGTCTGCAACTTATACCACAGCTCACAGCAACACCGGATCCTTAACCCGCTGAACAGGGCCAGGGATCGAACCTGCATCCTATTGGATACTAATTAGGTTCATTATCACTGAGCCACAGCAGAAACTCCTAAAGTTTCATTGAAATATAGTTGATTTACAAGGTCATGGTGATTTCTGATGTACCCTTCCAAGGAACTCCTTCCTGGGCCCCGTACTACCCACTGAGAGACCCTCCTTCTCTTCCTCACTAGGTCCCTTTTTCCCTCAAGGCGGGACTCAGATCCTTATCACCCCCCACAACAGCCAAGGCAGAGACCACCTCCTGGTGGTCAAAGGTCCTGCTCCCTTCATGAAGGCCGCAGGTGTTGCTGGAACAGCGGCCCAGCCAGTCTCCTGGCAGCCTGTCCGAGAAGCAGGTGTGTCTCCCTCCCACTCTCTCCCCACCCACCGGCTAAGTGGCGGGAACCCCAAGGACACAGAAGAAGGAAGGAAGGCTCCTGAGTCCCTGAATGAGCACATGAAAGGCCACCTTGTCGGGACTGACTGTGCAGTGACACAGTGAGAAATATTTTGAATTGTACTAAACACGGATTTCCAGGCCTGTCTGTTAGAGCAACTAGAATTTCAGATCCAGCTGTTCTGCTTGATCTTCTATAGTCCTTACAGGCGGGGCCATCCAATGCCACACCCTTAACTGGTTACGTAAGAAGGAAAGATGGGGGGGATCCCCAGAGAAAAAGAACCAGGCATAGTTTTTTTTTTTTGCTTTTTTTTTGTCACTTATGCAGAAGCCCCCGGCCAGGGATCAAACCCGCACCACAGTAGTGACCTGAGGCACAGCAGTGACAATGTCAGGTCCTTGAAGCACTAGGCCATCAGGGAGCTCCATCAGGCATGGCTTTCTTGACAGAAGAGAAGCCATTTTTTTGGCCTGAGCCATTTTGAGATCTACATCTGACCACAGTGCTTGCCCTTGAACTGGTCTCAGTAATTAGTGCCCTTAAGGGAACAAACGAGCACGGAGATGAAAGGCGGTTATCGGGCAAGAGGAGTAAAGACAGCAAAGATAACCAGGCAGTTGTAAAGACTCCCAGTCCTGTTTCTGCGGGGAGGACTAGCCTGCACCACTCAACCAGCAAATCAAATGGGACCAGAGGGAGGATGGCATTGACCTCTTCTGACCCTGGTGACCTCATTTTTTTTTCTTGCTTTTTAGGGCATTTAGAGGTTCCCAGGCCAAGGGTCAAATCGGAGCCGCAGCTGCCAGCCACGGAAACTCGGGATCCAAGCCTCATCTGAGACCTACATCACAGCTCAAGGCAACGCCGGGTCCCCAACTCACTGAGCGAGGCCAGGGATTGAACCCGCGTCCTCATGGATACTAGTCAGGTTCTTAACCCACTGAGCCACAATGGAAACTCGCCCACATATGCATTCTTAAATCAAGGCAGGTGAATTTTCATAACAGGTCAAACTAAGCAAGACTCATTCCCCCCCAGGCCCAGGGCCGGGGAGGTCCCAGGCTCACCTGGAGCACACAGTTCCTGGACACCTGGGCCGGAGTAGGACGGGGTATTGGTCAGGCCCTAATACTGTGACCAGATTCACACGTGTCCTGTGTATCATAGGTTGTCCTTTTACCCTCTCAGCCTGTGAAAGGTGTAAGCTACTGGGCAGGAGAACTAGATTCTGAAGCCACCAGGATGTCACAGGGAGACCGCTGGAGAGAGAGAGGTGTTACTGGGCACCGAAACCTCAAGAAATGACAGGAGTTCCCTTGTGGACCAGCAGGTTAAAGATCCAGTGTTGTCACCACGGTGGCTCTGGTAGCTGCTGTGGCACAGGTTTGATCCCTGGCTCAGGAACTTTCACATTCCGCCAGCGTGGCAAGAAAAAAAAAAGAGAGAGAGAGAGAGAGAGAGATTGAAGAAATGACAAGGGGTGCCAGGAGACTATAGACAATTTCAAGGAGGTGATATTTACTCTCTGCTCCAAGTCTTCTAATTCTTTTCTGCCTTGTGACACTGGTCTCAGTTTTGTCACTTGTTAAATGTGGAGACTCTCTAAATCTCAAGTCCCCTGATGACGACCTCGTGCAGCCAACCCTCGGTCCTTACTCTTTTTTTGTATCCCCATCACAGCTCTGTGTGCTGGCTGGCATTTCATGGGGACAGTAATGGCATTTCATTCAAGAATTTTAATGTTTATGGAGTTCCTCTATGGCTCAGTAGGTTAAAGACCTGACCCTGTCTCCCTGAGAATGCAGGTTCAGTCCCCAGCGCCCCTCAGTAAGTTAATGATACAGCGTTGCTGCAAGCTACAGCGTATGTTGCAGATGTGCTTCAGATCTGGTGTCACCGTGGCTGTGGCATAGGCCAGCAGCTGCAGCTCCAGTTCAGCTTCTAGCCCAGAAACTTCCATATGCCTCAAGTGCAGCCGTAAAAAGAAAAAAAAAAAAAAAAGAATTGTAATGTTTACAGTTTGGCTCTTTGATTTATCATAAGAAATGTATTTGGGAAGGTCATGTTGTGGCTCAGTGGTGTCCATGAAGACGTGGGTTCAGTCCCTGGCCTCGCTCAGTGGGGTTAAGGATTCAGCGTTGCTATGAGCTCTGGTATGGGTCGCAGACGTGGCTCAGATCCCACATTGCTGTGGCTGTGGCGAAGGCCGACAGCTATAGCTCCGATTTCACACCTAGCCTGGGAACCTCCAAATGCCACAGGTGCAACCCTGAAAAGACCAAAAAAAAAAAAAAAAAAAAAGGGAAATTCCAGCACAGAGCTCCTAAAACTCTTGGAATTTCCTTAGTGATAAAAACAATAAAGTTGTCACTATCTTAACCAACTCCTTTCAACCACACCTGGGATTATGTTAAGGAGGTGACTTTTGGAAAGCACCCGAGGTTGGGGTTGGTTGCCAGGGAAACCAGCCACGTGACAGGAGGGTTGAAAACTTCGGCCCCTCCCGTTGAACCTCTGAGAGGGAGCAAGGGGCTTGAGGCTGAATCCATCACTTGAGGCCAATGATTTTTTTTTTAATTATAGTTAATGTACAATGTTACTTCAGTTTCTCTGTACAGCAAAGTGACCCAATCACACACAGATCCCTGTGCTGTACAGTGGGACCTCATTGCTTATCAGTTCCAAATGTTACAGTTTATATCCACCAGCGCCAAATTCCCTGTCCATCCCTCTCCCTTCCCCTTCCCTCTTGGCAACTACAAGTCTGCTCTCCATGGCCATGATCTGTTTCTGTTTTGTGAATAGGATCATCTGTGGCATTTTTAGATTCCGCATATGAGTGATATCATATGGTATTCGTCTTTCTCTTTCTGACTCACTTTACTTAATGTGAAAATCTCTAGTTCCACCCATGTTGCCTCAAATGACCTTATTTTGTTCTTTTTTATGGCTGAATAGTATTTCATTGTATATATGTACCACAACTTCTTAATCACCAATGATATAATCAATTGTGTCTAATCAATGAAGCCCTCATAAAAACCCAAAAGGATGGGGTTTGGAGAGCTTCCCAATTGCTGAGCGAGAACACTACCTGGTCCCCAGGGACAGAAGCTCCTTCCTTGGAGTCTCACCCTGTATATCTCTTCATCTGGTTGTTTGTAACATCCTTTGTAATAAACGGGTAATCTAGCGAGTACACTGGTTCCCTGAGTTCTCTGAGTCCCTCTAGGAAATTAATGGAGTTCACCGATGGGGACATAGCCAATCAGTCAGACCAGATTTAACAACCTGGACATGCGATTGACATCCCATGTGGGAGGGGGTAGGCTTTGTGGGACTGAGCCCACAACCTGTCCAATCTAGTGTTGCCTCCCCAAGGTAGACGGAGTTGAACTACAGGATGCCCCAATGGAGAGCTGGTGTTAGGACTGTAGAACCCAACATCCATGAAATGAAGTGACTGGTAATTGTACCAAAGCACGAAATCTGAATCTCCTGTGACGATGTCTAAGAATGGACTAGGCAGCTGATGAAGAAGGTTGGGACGTGCTATGCAAAGGCTGCACTGGTGAGTAAGATGGACCTGAGTTCAAATCTTGCCTCTGGCGCTGAATGACCTTGGGCAAGGTGCTCAACCTCTGAACTCTTGGCTCCTCCCTGTAAAATGAGGGCCTATCGTACCTTGCGGGGTTGCTTTAGGCACATAGTGGGGCTCCTTTAATGATGGCTCACCTTGACATTGTGTTGCTGTTCTGATGGGCACCTAGGGCGAGTGAGAGAGGTATAAATGAGGAATCCCAGCCCAGGGTCATGACCCAGCGTTGGAGGCAGGTTGCTAGGAGAAAGCCTGGAATCGCTGGTGGGCAAAGAAACAGCAGTAGTGTTGGCCTGGGGGTTGGCTGGAAAGAATTAGAACCAGAAATCCCAGGGGCAAGGAAGAAAAACCAGCTCTTGGCAGCCATCTTCAGGCCCCTGAGTATCGCTTGAAGAGTTTTGGTCCTGGTAAAATATCCTTCTATCCAGCCTACCCCCATAAAGTACTGGTGATTTCAAGATTCACAATGAAATCCTTCCAGTCACCTGGCCTCTGAGTTCTTCCACCTCCTCACCCACTCTCAGGGCCAATGGCTTTCAAACTTGTTTGTCCAGGACCCAACGACAGGTATGACTCAGACATACCGTGTACAAAGACCTCAATGAAATAAAGCTTTATCATACGATACTTACTCTCAATACATCCATTGAGCTCTGCTATTTCCTGTTCTCTTCTCTCTTTTTTTTTTGTCTTTTGTCTTTTTAGGGTCACACCCGCAGCATATGGAGATTCCCAGGCTAGGGGTCTACACAATAGCCACAGCAATATAGGATCCGAGCCACATCTGTGATCTACACCACAGCTCACAGCAAGACAGGATCCTTAACCCACTGAGTGAGGCCAGGGATTGAACCTGCAGCCTCATGGTTCCTAGTCGGATTCGTTTCTGCTGTGCCACGATGGGAACTCCTCTTCTAGTTCATTTTTATAGATGCACTAATTTAATTTTATGATCCACTGATGACTATGTCTCTCATTTTGAAGAACACTGCCCTCGACTTTTCATCGTCACTTTAGAGACCAAAAAGCAATAGGCGGAGCCAGCAAAGGAGGCTCAGTGGAAGTAGCCAACGAGGCAGGAGAGCAAAGACCCCTTCATCATTCAGTCCGCTCTCTCATCTCCTACTGTCTCTCAAACTCCTTTCCTCTAAAACTCCAAATCCAACCATTTTCCCATGCTTCAATCCCTTGACCTTGCCCTCTTCTCCCTGCCTCTCACCCCTCATAATGCCACTTGCTCTTTACCTAGTGTAGATTATAAAGCTCATTATAATCATCCGCTCATTGATTCATTCAATGAACAGCTACCCAGGACCCACACTGTGCCAAGTACTATTCTAGGTGCCGGAGATACAGCAGTGAAAAAACAAAGGCCCTGACTGTGAAACGCTTTTTATTGAGGGAAATAGACAATAAACAAACCAGAACATTTAGGCTATTTTCAGGATAACAGCCAGTGCCAAGACCTAAGGCAGCAGGGTGCCGGCGGCAGGTCCCAGGGGCAGCTCGAGACCCGCGAGGCTGGAGCAGGGTGAGCAAGACAGACACTGACAGGGACTCAGACGGGGAGCAGGAGCCAGGAGGTCTCTCCAATGACTCTGGATTTCAGTAACTTCGGATTTCAGTCTGAAGGAGGTGGGCTGCCACTGCAGGGTTTGAGGAGGGCCAGTGTGTGCCCTGATCTGACTCAGGCTTGGCTTGGCTTTGCTCTTTTCTTTTTTTTTTTTTTTT
>PVHT021183648.1:2601603-2623186 GCA_004024745.2 Catagonus wagneri
CTGGGGCCCCTCCTTCTGCCTACTCCCCGGGCTGAGACGGCACCATGCCTGAGAATGCATAGGTGGGCGAGAGGCGGGCAGAGAAGGTCAGACCCGCCCTGGAGGGGAAGTGGGGAACCTGTCCCAATATGTCCAGCTGAGAATAATCCCTCCTCTCACAGGACAGGGCGGCTCACGAGACAGTCTCCCAACACATCACCCCCCTCCAAACTCTCAACAAGCCCAAGGATTTTTTTTTGTCTTTTTGCCTTTTTTTTATGTAGAGCCGCACCCGCGGCATATGGGGGTTCCCAGGCTAGGGGTCTAACAGGAGCTGTAGTCGCCAGCCTACACCACAGCCACAGCAACGCGGGATCCGAGCCGCGTCTGCGACCTACACCACAGCTCACGGCAACGCCGGATCCTTAACCCACTGAGCAAGGCCAGGGATCGAACCCGCAACCTCATGGTTCCTAGTCGGATTCGTTAACCACTGCGCCACGAAGGGAACTCCCCAAGGATTTTTTTTTTTTAAACAATGTATTGTCCGTATGTATGTATGTATGTGTGTGTGTATTTATCTTTTTAGGGCCACACCTGTGGCGTATGGCGGTTCCCAGGCTAGGGGTCCAATTGGAGCTGCAGCTGCCGGCCTACACCACAGCCACAGCGACACAGAATCCGAGTCTCATCTGCGACCTACACCACAGCTCAAGGCATCGCCATATCCTTAACCCACTATGCAAGCCCAGGGATTGAACCCGCGTCCTCATGATTACTAGTCAGGTTCATTAACTGCTGAACCACGACAGGAATTCCTATTTATTTATTTTTATGGCAGTGTCTGAGGCATATGGAGTTCACAGGCCCAGAATCAAATCCAAGCCTGAGTTGCAACCACAGCCTCGGCCACCCTGGTTCCTTAGCCCACTGTGCCTGGCCAGGAGTGGAACCATGTCCCTGCCACTGCAGACACCATCAATCCCATTGAGCCACTCCTGATTTTTGAATCTTGAGACGGTTAAACAAGTAAATAAACACTTTTTTTTTGCCTTTTTTGTCATTTTAGGGCCGTACCCGCAGCATGTGGAGGTTCACAGTCTAGGAGTCTAATCAGAGCTACAGTTGCTGGCCTACGCCACAGTCACAGCAACCCCAGATCCTTAAACCACTGAGCAAGGCCAGAGATCGAACCCACAACCTCATGGTTCCTAGTCGGATTTGTTAACCACTGAGCCACGTCGGGAACTCCCCAGTAAATATACACTTTAAAATACAAACGAGTACTTTGATCCTCTCACTACTTAAAACACACCCCAGGAGTTCCCGTTTTGTGGCTCAAGTGTTAACAAAACAAAACAAAACAGAAAGCCCGCACCCCAGGCCTGAGCTCAGGGTGATGTCCTGACAGAAGCCCAGCTCCACCTCTGGTCCCTCTGGCCCCTCTCTCCCCGCCCAGGGCCTTCTAGTCCTCAGCTTAGCCCTTCCTCAGGCTTGGGCCCTGAGGCGTCCCCGTCAACCTGAACTCCAGGTACCAGTGACCCGGTGTGGCAAGCACAGCCCGCCAGTCGCGGCCCCCAAGGACGTGGCAGGGAGACCACGTCTGGCTCCGCAGTGGGACTGTCATGGGCCTTGCTTGGTTACCGCAATCACTCTCAAGCAATTAGGTCTAAAAGCAAGGGGGTCCTCGGAAGGAATTCACCGCAGGGAAGGTCTGAAGGATTCCAGGGACCCCAGGAACAGCCGTACCCAGGGGACTAGAGGGCGCGAACCCCCTCTCCGCAGACTGCCTCTTCTTCCACTCTTTCTGGACGTTTTCCTCCTCTCACCTCCTCTCCTGCCATCCCGTAGCCCCAGTGCGAGCACAGCCCTGACCACCGCCCCATCGTCAGCCCCTGGTTAGTCTACGGTGGCGCTGCCCTGGAGTGGGGGCCAATTCTGGACCCATCAGCTCTGGCCTAAGGAGCAGGGCCGCGTGGTTCAGGACAGTATCTCTCCGAAGTGGCAGCCGACTCCAGATCCCCAGGTTGCCTTGAGTCCGGGAGCCTGAGTTCACCCCCGGGCTGGCCTGGCCTCACCTGAACCCCAGGTACTGCTTTTCTGGATGCGTTCCTGTGGGCAGAGGGGAGGACTCCTCCTCTGAGCCTGGGAGCCAGAAGAAATACCTGATATTTGTTATAAGGGAGTAGGGCCAGGATTATAAATACTTGACTAGAAAAGGCCCACACAGGCACACTGTTCCTGCCTGCCTCTGCCTCCGCCGCCGCCGCCGCCTCTGGCAGCCGTCCCACCTGCTGGTTTTACCAGGACTGCAGCAGTAGGGAAAATATTTGGAGTTTTTGAGAAATCCATGCACAGAAAAAGAGAGAGAAAAATAAACCCCAGAAACAGCATGGGATTTTAAATTAGAAAAATCTAGATTTTCTTTCTACATCGACCGCTTACTAGTTATACGATCTTGGGCAAGTGGCTTAATCTCATTGGGCCTCAGTTTCTTCAACTGCGAAGTGGGAGGAGAGATACCTAACCCACAAGGTTGACGAGAGAATGAAAAGAAAGAATGCAGATGACAAACCACGTGGCAGATGCCTCACAAAAGACACCCCCCCCCCCCGAGTTCCTGTCGTGGTGCAGCGGAAACGAATCCAACTAGAAATCATGAGGTTGCGGTTCAATCCCTGGCCTTGCTCAGTGGGTTAAGGATCCGGTGTTGCCGTGAGCTGTGGTGTAGGTGGCAGACGTGGCTCGGATCCAGAGTGGCTGTGGCTATGGCGCAGGCCAGAGGCTACAGCTCCTATTTGACTCCTAGCCTGGGAACCTCCATGTGCCACTGGTACCGCCCTAAAAAGCAAAAAACAAACAAACAAACAAAAACCACTCTCCTCTCCCCTACCCTGTCCCCACACTCTCCTGTCTTTCCTGCAAGGAGTTCCCTCCGCTTAAGTTAACCAGAGTCAGTTTCTATTGGCTGAAACCCAGAACACAGACTGAGGGGGACACAGACTGCGGGGGCCTGTGACCCTCTCTCCACGCCCCCCATATCTCCCCGCCCACACACACACCAACTTTTACGGTGAAGGACATTTGTCATGTGTTCTTGCTGCCCAGCGCCTTTGAACACCATTTCTATGTGTGAGGAATTTCCTGTCCTACGAGTTTCACTTTTCCAAGGTAGAAGCCAGAAAACTTGTTTTCACAGCCTCCTTTGTAGCTGGGTCGCTGGCACGTGACCTATGCTCCACCCACCAGAGGCAACCACAAGAGCTGTATCACCGCCAGTGGATGAGAGTTCAAGGAAGCAGGTGCCACGTGGAGCGTCTGCTGACGCCAAAATGGGCTGAGATCACTCCCGACCGCATGGCTGTGCACGGTGGAGTTTATGGCCAGTGGGTAGCCTTTCCTACTCTTTTATTTTTATGGAAGTTCCCAGTCTAGAGGTCAAATTGGAGCTGCAGCTGCTGGCTTACGCCACAGCCACAGTAACGTAGGATCCAAGCCAAATCTGCAATATACACCGAAGCTCAAGACAGCGCCAGATCCTTTAACCCAGTGAGCGAGGCCAGGGATCAAACCTGCATCCTCGTAGGTACTAGTTGGGCCTGTTAGTGCGGAGCCTCAATGGGAGCTTCCATTTCCTACTCATTCTGATGTGGGTATTTTCTCCTTTGTCTAATGTGGGGAAGCCACGCCACTGATATCTGGATTTTTGGATGGAAATCCTCCTCCATGTGTAGCTATAGATTTGCTGTGTCTGTGGGAGGCGGTGAGTTTAGGGGCCTCGTATGTCACCATCATGGATCAGACGGTATCTGACAGGTTTTTTTGTTTTTTGGGTTTTTTTTTTTGTCTTTTGTCATTTTTAGGGCCGTACCCGCAGCACGTGGAGGTTCCCAGGCTAGGGGTGTAATTGGAGCTACAACTGCCGGCCTTCACCACAGCCACAGCAATGCCAGAGCTGAGCCACATCTGCGACCTACACCACAGCTCACGGCAACGCCGAATCCTTAACCCACTGAGCGAGGCCAGGGCTCGAACCCACAACCTCATGGTTCCTAGTCAGATTCTTTTCCGCTGAGCCACAATGGGAACTCCCTGGCAGTTTTTAAATACAGTTGTAAGCAGTTCTTTTCAGGAAAGCGCCCTCAGCAAGAAGCCCCCTTTCCTGTCACTTTAGCAAATCTGTATTGTAAATAACTTTTTTCATTAAAAAAAACATTTTTTTGGCAGCACCCACAACAAATGGAAGTTCCCAGGCCTGGAACTGAATCTGAGTCAAAGCTACGGCAATACCAAATCCTTAGCCCACAGGGCCAGGCAGAGGATCAAACCTGAACCACTGCAGAGACAAAACCAGTTCTTTAACCCAATGTGCCACAGTGGGAACTCTGGTTGTTGTTGTTTTTTTTTTTTTTTAAAGTTTTACTGAAGTATAGTTGATTTATAGTGTTGTGATAATTTCTGCTGTACAGCAAAGCGGTTGGGTTATATCCATACACACACCCATTCTTTTTCAGATTCTTCTCCCGTACAGGTTTTCACAGAATATTGAGTAGAGTCCCCTGTGCTGTATATACAGCAGGCCCCCGTTAACCATCCATTCCTGAAACCAACTTTTTTCGCTGGGGGAGGGGGGCATGCCCACGGAAGGCAGAACTTCCCAGGCCAGGGACAGAACCCCAGCCGCAGCAGTGACAACACCAGATCCTTACCTACCAGGCCCCCAGGGAGCTCCAAGTCCCTGTAACTAACTTTTCAAGCAAGCACACCCACGCTCTCCTCGGCCCTGGTCCAAGCACACCTTACAAATCTTTTGATCATACCATCGCTTGTCTAATTTGTTAGTTCTTTCCATAGATCAAGGAAGTTTAAATGAAGAATCAGTAATTAACAGATGACCAGATCTCTTCCCTAGCCTTTCAGTAATCTCCCAGTCAAACTTTGTGACCAAATTGTGTGAAAAGATAACATCTAGAGGAAGATCATGAGGACTCCACAAGTCTGCACATGCCCCCCGCCCCCGCCACCGTGGGGGACGGCGACGATTCTGGCCCCCCATCTCCATGACTAACTGAGATCACTTCCCTCCTTCGTTTTTATTTTTTTTTTTTTTGTCTTTTGTTTTTTTAGGGCCGCACCCACGGCATATGGAGGTTCCCAGGCTAGGGGTTGAATCTGAGCTGTAGCTGCCGACCTACACCACAGCCACAGCAACAAGGGATCCGTGCCTCGTCTGCGACCTACACCACAGCTCATGGTAACGCTGGATCCTTAACCCACTGAGCGAGGCCAGGGATCGAACCCACATTCTCATGGATGTTAGTCAGGTTCATTAACCCCTGAACCACAATGGGAACTCCCCTTTTTTGTTTTTAAAACTTTCATGACCCAGGAAAATTTTTTTTTTTTAGGGCTGCACTTGTGGCATATGGAAGTTCCTGGTCTAGGGGTCGAACCAGAGCTGCAGCCACTGGCCTACACCACAGCCACAGCAATGTGGGATCTGAGCTGCGTCTGCAATCTACACCACAGCTCACGGCAACACTGGATCCTTAACCCACCAGCGAGGCCAGGGACCGAACCCGCAACCTCATGGTTCCTAGTCGGATTTGTTTACACTGCGCCACGACGGGAATTCCCCCAGCAGAATCTTTAGAGGACACCAGGTCCACCATCTCCCCAGACTGCTGGCACTCTGATTGACAGCAGCTTTCCTTTCTACCATCATTTGTCTCTCTCGACTATTGATTTTTTTAAGCAGCGAGCAGCCCGGATTCAGTAACACAGTCTGTGATGCTGCATTAAATTTCATCAATGTGGAGCTGATTATAAAATATCCACTTTCAAAATTCCTAGGAGCCACAATTATCCCATTTGTTAGGAGCCTCCGTTTTCCTTGCCAACTGCCTCTGAGATTAGATACCCCAAGGAGGCAGGAAGGGACTCAGCTGCTTAGAGCACTGGGGACAGAGGAAGTCTGCATGGGGCTGTGCGGCAAAGCGGGGCTCCCCGGAGAGGGTGGCAGACTTTGGGCGCACACACACATTAAGGTATATATGTATGTACATAAAATGTACCCAGAGTTCCCATTGTGGCTCAGTGGTTAACAAACCCAACAAGCACCTATGAGGACAGGGGTTCCACCCCTGGCCTTGCTCAGTGGGTTAAGGATCTGGTGTTGCCTGAGCTGTGGTGTAGGTTGCAGACACAGCTCGGATCCCGCGTTGCTGTGGCTGTGGTGTAGGCTGGCGACTGCAGCTCTTGATTCGACCCCTAGCCTGGTATCCTCCATATGCTGCGGGTGCGGCCCTAGAAAAGGCAGAAAGACCAAAAAAAAAAAAAAAAGAGTACCGTCTGTCTCTTTGCCAGAGGGAGATTTTTATATATTTTGTTCACTAATATTGGTGAACAAACACCTAATACCAAGTACCTAGAACACTTGGAACACAGAAGTGCTCAAGGAACATTTACTGAACAGGGAATTAATTAATTCAACAATTACTTTTTAAAGTTTATTCTTTTCTTTTTTCTTTTTTTTTTGGTTGTGGACTGCAGCGGCTTGATGTGGGACCTCAGTTTCCAGACCAGGGTTTGAACATGGGCCACAGCGGCGAAACCAACCAGCCCTAACCACTAGATCACTAGGGAACTCCTAAGCCTACACATTTTCTTTAAATTGAAATATTGTTATTTTACAGTGCTGTGTTAGTTTCAGCACAGAGATTCAGATACACATACACTTTTTTTTTTTTTTTTGTCTATTTAGGGCTACATCTGCGGCATATGGAGGTTCCCCAACTAGGGGTTGAATCGGAGCTACAGCTGCTGGTCTATACCACAGCCACAGCAACGCCAGACCCTTAACCCACTGAGCAAGGTCAGGGATGGAACCCACATCCTCGTGGATACTAGTCAGGTTCATTAACCACTGAGCCACAGAAGGAACTCCGACACATATATCCTTTTTCGGATTATTTTCCTTTATAAGTTACTACAAGATACCGAATATAGTTCCCTGTGCTCTACAGTAGGTGCCTGCTATTTTTTTAAGCCTGCTCTTTACCAGGCCCAATGTCATGTCTACACGAGGAAGACAACCACAGTCCTTAAATTTTGAAGCTTCTTATCTGCTGAAACTAAGACAGGTTAAGAAATAAAGGAAGGAGGAGTTCCCATCGTGGCTCAGTGGTTAACAAATCCGACTAGGAACCACGAGGTTGTGGGTTCGATCCCTGGCCTTGCTCAGCAGGTTAAGGATCCGGCATTGCCGTGAGCTGTGGTGTAGGCTGCAGACGCGGCTCGGATCCCGCGTTGCTGTGGCTGTGGCGAAGGCCGGCAGCTACAGCTGTTAGACTCCTAGCCTGGGAACCTCCATATGCCATGGGTGCAGCCCTAGATAAGGCAAAAGGACCAAAAAAAAAAAAGAAAGAAAGAAAAGAAAAGAAAAGAATGAAGGTAATGTGCTCACCTTCCTAGGGAAAGTGGGATCTTTACAGAGAAACATTTTAACCCAGAGGGTGACCCTTGAACTTCAGGATTTCAGCGTGGCTATTTCTGGGCAGGGCAGCCTTCTGGGTACATCTCGGATTACGCCTGCCAGGCTAGCCCTCCCATACAGCCAGCCTGCCAGAGCCTGATCTCAGGGAAAGGAGTCCTGGGGAGACTCCCCTCCCTCCTTCCTCCTTGTTTGTTTGTCTTTTTGTTTTTGGCCAAGCCCGCAGCCTGCAGAAGTTCTCAGGCCAGGGATCAAACCTGCAACACAGTAGCAGCACCAGCCACAGCAGTGAAAATGCCAGCTCCTTAACCCACTGAGCCACCAGGGAACTCCTTCCTCCTTGTGAAGACCTCTCTGCAGCAGTCAGGGTCCCAGTAGCAGAGAGGAAAGGAGTGACTGGGGAGAGCTTAGTGGAGGGGCTGATCACAGGGGGGCAGATGGGATTGAGGGAAACCAGTTGGGGTCATGAAGCCCCCAGGGGTGCTGACCAGAAGCCAGAGGGCAAGGGAGCCCAGGAGAAGGGGTCCGCAAAGGAGAGTCAGCCGGTGCCCAGAGAGGGGCAGGGGGAGAGGGGCGGAGGGTAGTTGGAAGTGTCTGCAGGAGCAGATGGAATAGCTCATCTTTCTTTGGTCAGGCTGGGAAACTGAGGCACAAGAGCTAAAGCTGTTGGTCTGTCCCTCACCCCGGGCGTGGCCCTGAGGCTATCAGTTCAGGGAGGAAAAAGCCTAAGAGCTATTCTTTAGTTCCAAGGACAGGGGAATGGCAGTAGGCCCAGCTGGCCGTAACCATGGCAACCAGCCAGACCGGCCTTCCCGCCCAAGTCCAGGCAAGGGCTGGCAGTCACTTTTTCCACCACTCGCCCGTTCCCTTCTCTTTCCTCTTTCCTTCCTTGACCGCAAACTGTGTGACTTCCCTTTTTGCCGCCATTCCGAAGGAGAACGATGGATGGTGGCTCTGGGCGGAGGGTGGCGCCCTCAGGCGGGGCAGAGATGGGGGAGGGGACATGGGAGGGGAAGAGGGAGTGAGAGCAAAGGGGAGAGGGTTTGGGGGTGCGTGGGGTGATCTGGCAACCTAACAGGTTTAGACGGTTGTCCACTGGCAGATTTTACATTGTTGGCGACATAAGAACAGACGGAACAGTGGCTGCCCCACCTCTGCCCCTGCCACTGGGGAGAGAGCAAGGAGGCCGTTCTTCATCCATCCTTGAAAATGTACCACAAATGGCAGGTTCTAGAGAGGCAGGGCACCAGGTCTCCTTCAGAGGAAACTACTGGAAGAAGAGTGTGCCTCTAGGTTTTGAAAAGCAAAGGTCAGGAGGGAAGTGACCATAGCCTTGTCCGGTGACTGCTCTGTGACACTGATTTCTTTTTTTAGGGCCACTCCTGCAGCATATGGAAGTTCCCAGGCTAGGGGTCCAACAGGAACTGCAGCTGCCGGCCTACACCACAGCCGCAGCAACGTCATATCTGAACCACATCTTCAGCCTACACCACAGTTCACAGCAATGCTGGATCCTTAACCCAACTGAGCAGGGACAGCAATGGAACCCTTGTCCTCAGGGATACTAGTCAGTTTCGTTACCACTGAGCCACAGCTGGAACCCCCATGACAGCATCCTTTGATGCTGGTGCCTAAGAGGCCCCCGTGCCTGGGTCAGTTCTGCTAAGTGGGGTTGCTATAGAAATTCGGGGGGGGAGGGTAGCCTGCTGATCCCCTCCCAGGCAGCTCTGCCCACATCCTCCTCTCCCTCCACGCAGTCCCAACCTTCCTTCTGGGCTGGGCTGGTTCAGCTCCTTCCTCTGCATAAATATTTATTCTCTGGCCATTTGTGCAACACTCTGCCTGTGAAATTCTGAAGCATTTGCTCCTTCTAGCGCTGTTCTCACCTAGCATCACTCACCTCTGTTTCTCCGTGGATCCCTTTACTGCCCAACAGCCTGGAATCCCTGTGCACCTGCCTCTGTGCTGGGCACGGACCAGACAGGAGGCTGTCTACGAGCACATTCTGATTCAGTAAGGAGGGGAGGCAGAACCCTCGGATCCACCACTGTCAGGAAACTTTAAAAAGAATTTTTTTATTTTTTTACATTATAGTTGATTTACAGTGTTCTGTCAATTTCTACCAAGCAGCAAAGTGAACCAGTTGCATATACATACATACACACATACATACATACATACATACATACATACATACGTATATACATGTTCTTTTTCTCACATTATCCTCCATCATGTTCCATCACACATAACAGGATATAGTTCCTTGTGCTTTACAGCAAGTTCAGGGAATTTAATATCCACTGCTGACACCTGGGTGTTCCCCAAGCAAGGGGCCAGGGACCCCTCTCTCTGCCAGTGAGGTAAGAGAACGTTCATTGTATCCAGCTCAATGAATATCAAGAATACTGGTGTCACAGTTTGCAGTCACCCAAGCACCACTTTGCAGACAATCTTATTTGAGCCACACAGTGACCTTGTGAGGGAGCAGGACACACTACTATCCCATTTCACAGATGAAGAGGTTGAGGGTCAGAGAGGTTAAGTGATATGACCCGGGGCACACAGTCCACAATGCAAGTCCCTAGACCCCTAGCCTCGTACCTAGCAGGTGCGCCTAATACCCAGGAGGACATGTAGTAGCCAAAGACACAGAAAAGGCCACTAAGCTGGGAGGTGACAGATATAATTAGTCCAGGGCAGAAGCCGACACTGAAAAAGAGGGATGACAATGCGTCCTAGAGGAGGGCAGGGGAGGCCATCACTGCACTCAGGTCACTGGTCACAACACAGCCCATTGAGACCTGGGAAAAGAGGATGGGCTTGTGTTCTCCAAGGTCCTTGGGCTGCCAGCATGGCTAGCCTGAGCCCTCAGGGTTTAAGGGCCCAGCTCCAAGTGACCACCGACTCAGAAGGACTGATCCTTCAAGAAAAGAACCTGACTGGGTGAGTGAGAATGCTGGTGCCTGGTAAGGAGAGAAACCCTATAAACTGAGAGCGGGGCCAGGGAGAATGAGAGGGGACCCTGCTCCTCCTGAAGCTGCTCCCACACATGACACACAGGGTCCCGTTGGAAGAACCTGGGAGATTCTTCAAAGCCAATTAGAAGAAAGTGAGTTCGACACCAGAGGTTTGCAAACACGGCTGCATCCGAAAATCACACAGGCAGTTTTTCTTTTTTCTTTTTTTTTTGTCTTTTTGCCTTATCTAGGGCTGCACCCATGGCATATGGAGGTTCCCAGGCTAGGGGTCTAACAGGAGCTGTAGCTGCCGGCCTTCACCACAGCCACAGCAACGCGGGATCCGAGCCGCGTCTGCAGCCTACACCACAGCTCACGGCAATGCCAGATCCTTAACCCACTGAGCAAGGCCAGGGATCGAACCCGCAACCTCATGGTTCCCAGTCAGATTCGTTAACCACTGAGCCACGACAGGAACTCCCACAGACAGTTTCTTAAAAGTCAAGGTTCCTAGGGCCACCTCAGCCCTATGGGACTCAACCATCAAAGCAGCGGTGCCCAACCTCAGCAGCCCACGAGTATCATCCTGACCCCCAGGGGACCCTGGGATCTATTCAACTGGAATCTCTATGTGGGAGGGGGAGTTCCCATTGTGGCTCAGTGAGTTAAGAACTGGACTAGGATCCATGAGGATGCAGGTTCGATCCCTGGTCTTGCAGTCGGTTAAGGATCCAGCGTTGCCATGGCATAGGTCGAAAATGTGGCTCGGATTCCGAGTTGCTGTGGCTGTGGTGTGGGCCGGCAGCTACAGCTCTGTTTTGACCCCCTAGCTGCACGTGTGGCCCTAAAAAAAATAAAGGAAAAAAAATCTCAGGGAAGTGGGGAGGACCCAGGTGTCAGGTCCACTGAGCATCAATGTACAGTCAAGGTTGAGAATCACAGCTCTGCGATGGGCTGGGATCTGTGTGTTTAACGTGCTTCCTACGGGAAGCAAGTGTGGCCCATGGGCCCAGCAGGGGGAATGGGAGGGACTGGAGATAGGTCCCAGGACCACAGGGATAGCCAAGAGCTGTACAAGAGTGACGCCCAGTGCTTCTCTTCTGTCCTGTGGCACCTGAGAAACTGTAGAGCTTGGGCCTCGCAGGAGGGGCAGAGCTCACCGCGCTCCCTCCCTCAGCACTGAGCTAACTCCGGTCAGAACCTTCAGATACCCTGAGAGGCAAACCATTGGCAGCACACTCCTGTGATAAAATAAAATTCATATTTTATGGCCAGACAAGAAAAAAAAAATTTTGGCCACACTCGTGGCATGCAAAAGTTTCCAGATCAGGGACTGAACCCACACCACAGCAGTGACTTTGCCAGATCCTTAACCAGCTGAGCCACCAGGGGACTCCAAGACAAGAAAAATTTAAACAAGGAATTTTTCTTTGCTCATTTGGGCCCCCTCCCTCCTCACCTTTAGCGTGTGGGTTGTGCAACTCCATTAACCCTCCCTCCTTGGAGATCCTATTGTTTCTTAATCTCATAAAGGGTCACAATTCCTTAAGGGGCAACTGTCCTTCTTAATCTTGTCAGAGGTCTTGATGACCCATGACCACGCTTTGTAGAGCAGATCTGGATAGTACAAACTGTCAGTAATATGTCATTTAGTCTACAGCCCTCTCTCTCAAAACGTACATGACTGTGCTTTGACCTCTAATGGGCAAACAGTTCTCAGAGCCTTCTGAGAGGCTGTTCCCTCAGTGTGGCTTGCATAAAAATTTCCACTTCTTTCTCAGATTGACTGGTCCATTTTTTTTTTCTTTTGTCTTTTTAGGGCCACACCCGAGGCATATGGAGGTTCCCAGTCTAGGGGTCCAATTGGCGCTGTAGCTGCCGGCCTTTGCCACAGCCACAGCCACGTGGGATCCGAGCCGAGTCTGCGACCTACACCACAGCTCACAGCAACACAGGATCCTTAACCCACTGAGCAAGGCCAGGGTTCAAACCCGAGTGCTCATGGATGCCAGTCAGGTTCGCTAACCACTGAGCCACTGGAACTCAGACTGGTCAACTTTTTTTTATCAACATCTGGACCCCACCCATATCTGAAGTCAGTCTCATGCACACAGCCCCTGAAATCACGTGGTCTGGCTTAACTCCCACACTGTACATTTCTTAGCTGTGTGATCTTGTACAAGTTACCTAACTTCTCTGAGCTTCTGTTTCCCCAGCTTCCCTATTGGGACTTATTCCAGTATGGAATGTATTTACGTTCCCAGTGTGGAATGATGTTTACGTCTTAATGTAGTTGTTAGAATCAAATAATGAAATCATGAGGAAGTCGCGACAATACGGGGCACTCAGTAAGTACCCCATAAAGATGAGCTATTAGGTACATATACATACATACATTGTTTATTATACATTAAGGGGCACCAGATGTCAGGCACTATTTTAGGCACTTTCCATGGCCTTGTGAGCTGGGTCCAAACCCAGGAGCTTGGCCTCCTCTCTTCGGCCTTTGGACAAGTCATGTCCCTTCCTGGGCCGGATCTGCCACCAGAGGCCGGGGGTCCAGGGGCCGCCACCCTGCAGCGAGGACCTGGTTTCCTCTTCCTTCTGACTTAGTCCAAGAGGCAAAAAACAGCCGGCGCCCCAAGGAACAAAGCAGGCTCTCTTCTCAGCATGTGGCTTTGGCTGGGTGCACGTTTCCCTGCGCCGCCGCCCACAGCCCGCCCAGAACCCGGAGCATCCCCGCGGATCCCGGCGGGCAGGGAGGGAGTGGTTCCCCAAGGGAACACCCCCCGAACCCCAGGAAGTGCCACCGCCCAAGTCTAAGCGCCGGGGCTGCGCCTCCACCGGCTCCCAAGCTGGAACCCGCTGCCTTAGGATCGGCCCGGGCGCGCCCGGCCCAGACGCTCACGAAGTCTCCCCCTGCAGACCCGACCCCGAGGGAGAAAACCGAGCGCCCCCGGCCCTGCCGCCCGCCCACGATAGCCCCTCCCAAGGGTCAGCTCCGGGGCGGCGGCCGGGGCGCGGTGGGAGCGGGAAGCCGAAGGACAGCTGACTCATCCTCTCGTCCTCCGCCGTGAGTCACCCGACATCCCAGAGACCGGCTCCGTCCGCCCCCGCCGCTCCGCGGCGCCCCCTGGCGGCGCCCGGACCCGTCTACTGCTCCGCCCCGCGCTCTGTGCCCGCCCCCTTCGGGCCCCGCCCCCGCCTCTCTCCGCGCCCCTCCCACCAGCCTTCGTCAATGGCATCCGAGCTCTGGAAGCTCTGCGAAAACCGTAGAGGTTCGCTGTAGTATTTCTCCATTTTCTTGTCGATGTGAACAGGTTCGAAATAAAAAACTGAAGGGGGAAGAGAGCTCTCGCAGACTCCCTCAGCACAATACGCTGTGCTTTCAAAAGACGAGAGTGGGCTTCTCCTGGGGATCTCAAACCCAGGCCAAATTGGAGCTGGCAGCTGCGACAGCCTACTCGCCCACCCCAGCCCCGAGGAGGAAAGATCGGAACTATCACTTAGCTTCCACCTCTGTCCCCACCGGGATGTGGGCCCAAGAACAGTGATCCCGCCTGTCTGGTTCTCCACCCCATCCTCACCACTAAGCACAATATTTGCGCGCAGTAGGTCCTGAATAAAAACTAAACGATTGAGGGACTCTGGAGTGCAGAGGGAAAAGAAGTAGCTCAAAAGAATTCTTTCTCAGCGGTGGGCTTCCTCTTCCTCCCCCTTCACCCCTTAGGCCGGTTCCATGCCCCGCCCCAGCACCCTAACTCTCAGGCTGGCACCAAGACCCAGTTCCCCTTCCTCGTGGACTTTGGTCCCCAGAAAACAAAGAGTTTGCTGGTGGTGAGCAGAGGACTCCTGCTGGTGGCCAACATCGCTGGCACCATGTGCCCAACACTAAGCCTTTTACGCTTAGTTTGTGCATTTATTTAATACTGGCAGCCACCGTGGGGGAACAGGTGCCACTGTGCACCCACACTCAGGTAAGGTAATGAAGACTGGTGTCATAGTGATGACAAATGACAATTTGTAGGGCATGTATCACTTTCATTTAATGCCACAGTTGGGGAATGAGGGATTATCCCCCCTTCCTTTCCCCTTTACAGATCAGCTAGCAGGAAAAGTTTCAAGAAAAATAAATGACTTGCTCAAGGTCACTCTCCCCCTGCCCCCCACCCTCACCTCAGCCCCCAGGCCCTGGGACTCTTTCCATTTTCTGATGTCACTCCATCTCTCCCTTTCCCCAGGCAACACATGTGACTCATTGAACTCAGCCCATGTCCGGATTCTGGCACCAGTGAGTAACTTAACCTGCTGGATGCTTTTGCCTGAGGAACTCACCTAAACAAATCCACCTGCTAGGAAGTCAGTTCCATGGAGCAGGAGTTTCTTTTTCTCTGTCTTTTTTCCCTGCTCTCTCTCTCTCTTTCTCTCGCTCTCTCTCTCCCTCCCTCCTTCCCTCTCTCTCTCTCCCTTCCCAGAGCCTAGAAGAGTGAGTGTACATCTCTTAGGGCTCAATAGATTGGGGTTAAATGAAACCTTAACAATCCAAGATGCCAGGCAGCCCCACCAAGATGGGGAGACGGGGCTTGAAGGGTGGGGAGGGGGTCAGTTCTGCTCCGAAACCTCTCCTGCAAGAAAAGACACCCCTGGAGCTCCTTCAGCTGCTGTCTTCATGACTCACACCCTGTCCAGTTCAGAAAATTCTTCCTCAAATCTAACCTTGATCTTATTCTCACATTGCCTACATACCTTAGGGACAGGAAGTGAGGTTAGCATCCTCCTGATTCTTCTTAGCTGCTTCTAGAAGTTAGGACCCCCCCCCCCACCCCTGCCACCACTCCACCACCCTCATAGAAACATCCTCGAAGAATCTGGGCGATCAGCTTTAGCCCCCATCTCCCTTGCTGTCATCTCCTGGCCTCCTGGCCTCCTGGCCGCTCCCCGTCCTTCCCTGAAGACTCAGCTCCTGGCTGGTGGCTTGTTCTTCCCCTGACTCTGCTCACTCTGTCAGGCAACATCCAGACGGGAGACCCACCCATCCATCGTGGCCTCCGATCCTGGTCCTCTTCCTCCCCATGATCGCTTCCTCCACCTCAGCCTCCCACTCGCCAGCCACACCCTGGATCTTATCATTTTCCCACCTCCCAGTCACCAGGTCTTTCATCCCACTTTTTGGCACCTGCTCAAAAGGGGTAGTTCTTGGGAGTTCCTGTCTTGGCTCAGCGGAAATGAATCTGACTAGTGTCCATGAGGTTGCGGTTTTGATCCCTGGCCTCATTCAGTGGGTTAAGTATCCGACGTTGCCCCGAGCTGTGGTGCGGGTTGCAGATGAGGCTCAGATCTGATGTTGCTGTGGCTGTGGTGTAGGCTGGCAGCTACAGCTCCGACTGGACCCCGAGCCTGGTAACCTCCATATGCCGCAGGTGCGGCCCTAAAAAGACAAAAAAAAAAAAAAAAAAAAAAAAAAAAAAGAGAGAGAGAGAGAGAGAAAAGAGGGGTAGCTCTTCAGTGTCACAGAGACCTCCAGCCCCTCACCTCTCCTCTGGCTTCCCCTCTCTCTCCACCTTGCAGGGTCACCAGATCCTCATCAGCCTCACCTTGCAGAAGTCCCCAAATTCCCTTCTACTCTCTTTCTCTCATCATGCTCTGCTAACAAAACCTCCAGTTGCACTTGCAGGGCTAAGCGTGGCCGGAGAAAACACAGCATCCAGGCAGATGGGGCCACTTAGAAAAGACAAAAAAAAAATTTTTATTAAAGTATAGTTGGTTTACAGTATTGTGCCAATTTCTGCTGTACAATATAGTGACTCGTTCGTACATGTATATTATTATATGTCTATAATATATATATTATATGTATGTTATATATGTTATTTTTCTCATACTATCTCTCATCATGTTCTATCCCAAGAGATTGGATATTGTTCCCTGTGCTGTATAGTAGGACCTCAGTGCTTATCCATTCCCTTCTTTTTTTTTGTCTTGTTAGGGCTGTACCCGTGGCCTATGGAGGTTCCCAGGCTAGGGGTTGAATTGGAGCTGCAGCTGCCGGCCTACACCACAGCCACAGCAATGCCAGAACCGAGCCACATCTGTGACCTACACCACAGCTCACAGCAATGCTGGATCCTTTAACCCACTGAGGGGGCCAGGGATCAAACCCACTCTCATGTATACTAGTCAGGTTCATTACCTCTGAGCCACAGTGAGAATTCCAGTGCTTATCCATTCTAAATGTAATAGTTTCCATCTATCTACCCCAAACTCCTCGTCCACAAATACCTTTGAGAGTTGATCAAAACTATGAAACCTCCCTCTAGATAGAAAAATGCAGTTAAACAAGGCACACACATTTTACACGTAAATTCTAGATATTCACTGACCATCAGAAGCCTGACCAGAGTCACCAGGTTAAGTATCCTGAATATAAGGGAGAAGCAAAAAAAAAAAAGTGGTCCATGGGTGTGGCCCTAACAAACAAAAATAAAAAAACTTAGTATAAGGGAGAAAAACAAAGCTAGATTTTAAGATCAAGAATGCCCGAGAATAGCTAAAACTACCCAGCAGGTCCAAGGCTACCATCCCTAGTTCTACAGCGCCCCCTGGAGGTGGTATGTAATATCGCATAAGATTCCCAGGCCAGGGGGAGTAGTCCAGTCTCCCCTCAGGAACGGGAATGGCCTCTGTCCGCATTTCTTCTGCCTTTCATTCATCTTCCCCTCAGCTAAGATCTTAAGAATTTAGAATTTCCTGGAGAATTGAAATATTTCCAAGGAAAGTTGTATCATCAGGCTCTCGGGTAGACTGGTAATTTCAGGGGAAAAAGCGATAAGCAACTTTGTTCCCCACTTCTCACAAATTCGAAATGTGACATTGACTATGGCTGTAACGGCATTTCATCAGGCTAATAATTATTACAATCCTAAAGGTTGCAGATTCTTAAAGATTTAATGGGAACAGTTGACCCTGGTTAATCTTATCCTCCTATCACATGCTTTTTTTTTTTTTTTTTTTTGGTTTTTTAAGGGCCAAACCCGTGGTATATGGAGGTTCCCAGGCTAGGGGTCAAATTGGAGTGGTAGCTGCCGGCCTTCACCACAGATCCAAGTTGTGTCTGCAACCTACATCACAGGTCATGGCAACATCAGATCCTTAACCCACTGAAGGAGGCCAGGGATCGAACCCTTGTCATCATGGATATTAGTTAGGTTCATTACTGCTGAACCACAATGGGAACTCCCCATATGCATATTTTTATTTGTGTTTTAAAATGCGCTTAATACATTTGTATGTTTACTGTTGTATGTTAGATCCCCGAATTAGAAAAAGTCATCAGTGGTCTCAAAGGGCTTCCTTGACTCATAAAAGTAGCAGTGAAGGTGGTCACAGGGGTCTGACAACACAGAACAACGCCTTCCATAAACTGAACAGGATTTCACTGGGGATATAACACATCTAAAGGGACAGGGATGAAGGAAAATGAAGTAAGAGTGATTGTTTTGTACTAGAATAAAAAATAAAGCTCCAGTAGGAACTACCACAAACATTATCTGGAAACTGGGTTTTATTGACTATTCACCCCTTTCCCCCAGTGCATGATCAGCTCTAAAATGTCAAACTGAGGTTCAAAGTCATCAAAGCTCATGTATTGGTCAGAGGTGGAGTCTACTGACTTTTTTCCAGAAGTAGCGTGAAATAGGGTTCCCCAGAATAGGAACTGAAGGTTGTTGCTAAAGAGAAAGACCCCAAGGACAGAGCACATCACCCACATTGCTCTCACTCCTCAGAGCAAATACGGGCACAAGACATGCCACAGAAAAGACAGTCAGGAGTTCCTGTCATGGTGCAGTGGAAACAAATCCGACTAGGAACCGTGAGGTTGTGGGTTCAATCCCTGGCATCGCTCAGTGGGTTAACGATCCTGCATTGCTGTGAGCTCTGGTATAGGTTTCAGGCACGGCTCAGATCTGGCATTGCTGTGGCTCCAGTGTAGGCCGGCAGCAGCAGCTCCGATTAGACCCCTAGCCGGGGAACCTCCATATGCCGGAGGTGCATCCCTAAAAGGACAAAAAAGGAAGGAAGGAAGGAAGGAAGGAAGGAAGGAAGGAAGGAAGGAAGGAAGGAAGGAAGGAAAGGGCAGTCAAACCAGTTGTAAAGCTAGTGACATAGATATTTAGACAGCGGCTTTCTCAAATGCTCTGTTGGATGTCAGAGAGAACAATGGCAAGCCAAGTTCAAGAGCAATGAGCACCAGCTGTGGATGCTAGCCTTCAGTTCTCTTCGTGGCTGGAGAAAATCCTGAGAAACAGACTGTGAAATAGCTTTTAGAGGGTGGGAAGCATATCTGACGTCAGAGTCGTCAATAAATTTTTGCTCCGCTTATCTCTAAAATTCTCTCCTGCAAGGTGAACATATTTTATCTTATTGGAGATTATTTGGTAAATGAAAAAGACACACTGGGATCAGGACAGATGAAGCTCTGGCTTTGGGAGCAAGAAGGCACGAGGCTGAAATTCTAATAAAGGAGGTTGGAGAATTTCTTAGAGGTGCAGTGGGCTAAGGATCTGGTGCTGTCACGGCTGTGGCTTGGGTCACTGCTGTGGTGTGGGTTCAATCCCTGGCTCCAGAATTTCTGTATGCCGTGGGCACAGCCAAAAAAATAAGGAAGTTTTTCAACTCTGGGCCTTTTTCCCTCTGAAAATTGGGAACAGTGGTGATAGGCTAATAATGACGCCTGCTTCGTGCAGTTGTGGTGAAGATTAGTGAAGAGCTACATATAAAGTTCCGAGGCGATGTCTGGCATCTAGAAAGTGCTCAGGGAAGGTGGGTTATTACTTACATCACCGGAATGCCAGTTCCAATACTAATTCCCAGAGAACCTCTGACAGCCTTCACTTTGCATCCTGAACCCGATTCAGTGTTGAAGGAAATAGAAAACATTTTCACCATGAGTCAAACTGCAGTCACCGCGGAGACACTGTTTTCGACGTGGTCATAGAAATGGGCACCAACTACAGAAACTGCTTCCTCCCCTCAACCCCTCAGCAGGACTCTGGCGCTGGAGGGAAATGGTGTTCCCATGAATTCTGTTTTGTGTTGGCATTTTTATTGAGATATCATTCACATAGCATAAAAGTCACCATTTTAAAGTATCCTCTTCACCGGTTTTTAGTATATTCACTATATTGTGCAACCATCACCACTAGTTCCAGAACATTCTTATCACCCCCCACCCCAAAAGAAACACATTACCTATTAGCAGTTAGTCCAAGTTCCATTCCTCCCCCAAACCCTGACAACTTCTAGTCTACTTCCTGTCACTATGGCTTCACTTATTCTGGACATTTCATGTCAGTGGCATCATACAATACGTGGCCTTTTGTATCTGGTTCCTTTCACTGAGCACAGTGTTTTCGGGTTCATCCAGGCTGTACCACCTGCAAACACTCCACTCCTCTTTGTGGCTGAAGGGTATCCCACTTGTACCCACAGACCAGCTTTTGTTTATCTGCTCCTCAGTTGATAGTTATTGGGTTGTTTCGACTTTTTGGCTCTTCTGAATAATGGTGCTATGAAAGTCATGTACAAGCTTGTGTGTGAACAAGTTTTCAGTTTTCTCAGGCATTATCCTAGGAAGGAAACTGCTGAGTCACTTGGCAATTCTATATTTTACCTTTTGAGGATCTGCCCCAGCTATTTTCTACAGCAGCTGAAACATTTTACATTCCCAGCAACAGAGTGTGGTGATTCTGCTTCCTCTACATCCTCATCAACACTTGTTGTTGCTGTAACTATTCTAGTGGGTGTGAAATGGTATCTCAGTGTGGCTTTGACATTTCCCTAGTAACTAATGATGCTAAAAATATCTTCTTGGAGTCCCTGCTATTGCTCAGTAGTAAAGAACCTGACTAGTGTCCATGAGGATGTGGGTTTGATCCCTGGCCCCGCTCAGTGGGTTAAGGATCCTGCATTGCCGTGAGCTGTGGTGTAGGTCACAGACATGGCTTGGATCCTGAGTTGCTGTGGCTGTGGCGTAGGCTGGCAGCTACAGCTCCAATTCGACCCCTAGTCTGGGAACTTCTGTATGCCACTGGTGCAGCCCTTAAAAAAAAAGAAAAAGAAAAAACGTGTGCTTTTTTTGTCATTTGTGTATCTTCTTTGGAAAAATTCCTACCCAAAACCTTTGCCAATTTTTCAATTGGGTTGTCTTTTTACTGAGTTGTAAGAGTTATTTACATATTCAGGACACTAGACCCCTAACAGATATATGATTTGTAAATATTTCCTTCCATTCTGTGGGTTGTATTTTCACTTTCTTGTTAGTGTTAATTGACCCACAGAAGTTCTGCTTTTGATGATGTCCCATTTATCTATTTTTTTTCTCCTTGATTGCTTGTGCTTTTGTTGCCATTTTGAAGAATCCATTGCCTAATTCAAGGTCACACAGACTTTCACGTATGTTTTCTTCTAGTGTGTGATATACATTTAGGCCTTTGATCTATTTTGAGATCTGTATATGGTATGAAGTAGGGGTTTAAATCCATCCTTTTTTATGTAGCTATCTAGTTGCCTCAGTATCCTTTGTTGAAAAAGCTAGTCTTGGAGTTCCCGTCGTGGCTCAGTGGTTAACGAATCCGACTAGGAACCATGAGGTGGCAGGTTCAATCCCTGGCCTTGCTCAGTGGGCTAAGGATCCGGCGTTTCCGTGAGCTGTGGTGTAGGTTGCAGACGCAGCTCGGATCCTGCATTGCTGTGGCTGTGGTGAAGGCCGGCAGCTACAGCTCCTGTTAGACCCCTAGCCCGGGAACCTCCATATGCCGTGAGTGCGGCCCTAGATAAGGCAAAAAGACAAAAAAAAGGATAAAAGAAAAAGTTATTCTTTCCCCCACTGAGTGGTCTAGGCACCCTTGTCAAAAATCAATTGACCATAAATGTACAGGTTTACTTTTGGACTCTCAATTTTATCCCATTGGTTTATGTCTTCTTCTTCTTTTTTTTTTTTTTTTGGCTTTTTAGGGCCACACCCGAGGCATACGGAGGTTCCCAGGATAGTGGTCAAATCAGAGCTACAGCTGCCAGCCTTCACCACAGCCACAGCAACGCGGGATCCAAGCCGCGTCTGCAACCTACACCACAGCTCATGGCAACGCCGGAT
>PVHT021183648.1:2623286-2716242 GCA_004024745.2 Catagonus wagneri
GGGATCGAACCCGCAACCTCAGCGTTCCTAGTCAGACTGTTTCCTCTGCACCAAGATAGGAACTCCGATTTGTGTCTTTTCTTATGCTAATACCACGGTGTCTTGATTACTGTAGCTTTGTAGGCTTGTTTTGGAATTGGGAAGTGAGCCCTTCAACTTCAATATTTTCAAGACTGTATTGGTTAATATCGGTCCCTTGCAATTCTATACAAAATTTAGGTTTAGCTTGTTGATTAAGGGGAAAAAAATTTAAGAAGCAGTATTAACAGGGATTTCGTTGAAACTGTAGATCAGTTTGGCAAGTATTGCCACCTTAACAAATTACAATTTCCAGACAACCAACATAGAGGTCCTTTGATTTATTTAAACCTTAGTCTCTTTCAACAATAGTTCATTGTGCACAAGTCTTTCACTTCTTTGGTTTAGTTTATTCCTAAGTATTTTGTTCTTGGTGATGCTATTATAAATTGAATTGTTTTCTTAATTTCGCTTTCACATTGTTCATTGATAGCACATAGATATGCAACTGATTTTTTTATACTGATCTTACATCCTTTAACCTTGCTGAACGTAGACCACTAACACGGTCTCTAGACGCCAAACTTTGAAAGCCAGTGGTTTAGAGGAAAGGGCGCTGGGCTGCGAGCCAGCAGGTGTAGGTTCCAGTCTCAGTTGTGACCTTGGCTGTGTTAGTCACAGCCTTAGTGTCCTTGTTCTAGAATAGATAGTTTTTCCTGCTCTAGCTTCCTCACACCCCTTCTGGAAAAAGCAAATGAGAAAATGGATGCACAGGGGCTTCGTGACCTGTAATGCTTTGTGCAAACAAATGAGATGAGATAGGCTTTTAAAAAGCTGCCTGTCTCTTTGGCTCCTCCCTTTTGGCTCCTTTGTGTACATCCACTCCAGTTGTCCTCTGCCTATTCCCCCACTTTGTGCTTATCCGTCCGGCCTATCATGCCCACCGCCACCTTGGGGACCAGACCATCCTGTTTGTCCCTGGTGAGGAAGGTGGCTGTGTCTCCTGAATCTTGGACTAACTCTTCTGTGCCCCAAGATTCTCTGTCTCTCCCTCCCTCTCCTGGGCTCTCCCCATAATTGTTTGGTGAGAGGGGGCTTCTGATTAGCTTGGGGCTGCACTGTTCTTTCTTAGCTGCTGCCTGTACCTCCGGGCCTGACTGCAGAGGTCTGTGCCTCTGCCGCGACTCAGCTCCTGACCCCGGCCTCCCCTCGGCCCCTCCCAAAGAAACCCACAGCAGAGATTCCCTAGACAAAGGCTCTGCCACCCCCATCTCTGCTGTAGTCTGGGAAACTCAGCTGGGTTCCGAGCCAGGAAAGGAAGAAGACAGCCACACCCTGGGGACCCCACCCTCCAGGAATGGATTTACACTTCACTGTTGGTGGCAACCATAGAAACCGCAGGTGAGTGTGAGTCAGAAGGCAGTAAACAGGATTTTTGACTAACAGAGGTTGCCCAGGGCTACCCCGGATGGAGCGGGCCCTGGATTTCTTGGACTGGCCTCTGAGAACCTCCTAGAACCGCAGATCTCCCAGACCAGGAAATTGGGCAAGTCCAACAAACACAGAAAGATCACTGGCCGCTCTGCCAGGGTTCCTTCTCGTGACCCCCAAGATCACCTTGACTCTGAGCGCCCCCATCCTGAGCCTCTTTCCGTTCCTCCAACTCACCACACTGTCTCTGGACTCTTAACTTTCCTACCTGAGCTTCCTACTCCATAAAATCCTCTTTCCTCTTCATTTCACTCAGGAACACACCTATTCATCCTTTTAGCTCTCAGGCCCTTTGAATGTCAGGATCTCCTCTGACCCCTACAAGCATCAGAAGCCCCGTAAGAGGTGGAGTCTCATTTCTCTCTCAGGTTAGAAAAGCCAGGGCACTCTTGATGGGGGCCGCTCTGCCCCCCCAAGAGTGAGTCCCTCGGCCCGTGGTCCAGGAGGGGAGCATCTGCATTCCAGACGCAAGACAGGGACAGGAACAAGTAGAGAAGGCCTCAGGAGCTTGTGCTGCCAGCTGTGGAAGAGAGGGCGGTGAAGGGGTACCCAGCACACCGCTGCGGGCAGGTGATTGCGGCCAACTCAAATTCTCCATCTCAGAGTTCCCATTGTGACTCAGCAGTTAATGACCCTGGCTAGTATCCATGAGGACGCAGGTTTGATCCCTGGCCTCACTCAGTGGGTTAAGGATCTGGTTTTGCCATGAGCTGTGGTGTAGGTCACAGATGCCGTTCAGATCTGGTGTTGCTGTGGCTGTGACGTAGGCCTGTGGCTACAGCTCTGATTCGACCCCTAGCTAGCCTGGGAACCTCCATCTGCCCCAGGTTTGGCCCTAAAAAGACAAAAGACAAAAAAATAAAATAAAATAAAACAAATTCTCCATCACCTCCTTCCTAAAATATCCTGCCTGCACTCAGGGCACCTGTTGGTTCTCTTGTCCCGCCTGCCTGTTGACTGTCCTGCCACTTCATAAAGGAAAGGCAGGCCTTGTGACTAGCGTGTGCAAGAGCAGGGTAGTGGGGGAGTTCCTGCTGTGGTGCTACCGGATTGCTAATGTTTCTGGAGCATTAGGACGCGGGTTCGATCCCCAGACCAGCACAGTAGGTTAAGGTTCCGGTGTTGCTGATCTGATCCCTGGCGCAGGAACTCCATTTGCCCAAAAAAAAAGGGGGGGATAGTGGGACTCTCCGCCGCCACCACCATCAAGGGCAGGAAATAGAATATGGAAGTTCCCAGGCTAAGGGTCAGACAGGAGCTGTAGGTGCCGGCTACGCCACAGCCGCAGCAAAGCAAGATCTGAGCTACGTCTGCGACCTACAGCTGCAGCTTGTGGCATCGCTGGATCCTTAACCCATGGAGTGAGGCCAGGGATGGAACCCGAATCCTCATGGATACTAGTTGGGTTCTTAACCCGCTGAGCCACAACAGAAACTCCTGCAGAGAATTTTAAAGTATAAACCTCCCCCACACACACACCAGCTGCTCTTTGTTATCACCTTGGGGTGATTCTAAATTTCTCCCTGAAAAAATACTTTTTGGCCTAAATTCTAAATCTAAGCAAATTTTGTGGTTACCACTGGCTTTCCAGTATAGATATGTAAACTTCAAACTGACATAGTTTTATTCTTTAAAAACATTTCTACATAGAATTTTTTTTTCTTTTTTCATCTACACCTGTAGCATATGGAAGTTCTCAGGCAGGGCATCAAATTCAAGCTGCAGCTGTGACCTACGCCACAGGGGGCAGCAACACCAGATCCTTAACTCTGCTGCACCACAGCGGGAACTCCTCTACATAGAATTTAATCCAGGAAGCTATTTATTCAGTGGGCCCCTGATATCTGCCAACTCTGCCCCAAGTGTCCCTTTTCCAGAGTGAGTGTTCGAGGGCTCCCTCCTTCCCCATCAGCCCAGCCCCCTTCCCACTGTGCTGGCGCCTGCATCCCTGCGGACACAAACCTGAATTCAGATGGTGGATCCAAAGGAAGCCAAAACAGTAGCTGGACAGTAAAGACCAAAAAAAGTAAATTTTTTTTCTTTCTTTCTTTTTTTTTGCATTTTGGGGCTGCACCCACGGCATATGGAGTTTCCCAGGCTAGGGATCAAATCAGAGCTACAGCTGCTGGCCCACGCCACAGCCTCAGCAACACAGGATCCAAGCCTAGTCTGCGACCTGCAACACCAGATCCTCAACCCACGGAGCGAGGCCAGGGATCCAACCTGCAACCTCATGATTCCTAGTTGGATTCCTTTCCGCTGTGCCAGGATGGGAACTCCAGAAATAAATGTCCTTACCTCTGTAATACTTGCACGTTTTATTTGTGTTTAAAACTGTAAATAGTGAAAAGGAGGGCAGATGACAGATAATTTTTGCCTAGTCAGCACAAACATGAAACGTCATCATTTCATGATTCCTGCTGAAAATAATTTTGTCGAGTGGAGAGGGGAGGTGTTTAAAATCATCCACACTGTGTCAGATGCTGCAGGTGGCATCACCTCTCTCGGATCTTGGCATTAATTATTATCCATTAATTATTACAATTAAGTATAATTAATGCTTAGAATGCCAAAGCTTTGTGGCCCCCCCAAAAAATGACACCAAAACATCAGTCTGTATGAATCCTCTTTGAATCAAATCACCACAAGCTTGTGGCCAATCTTCATGTCTCCTCTGTCACATATGTATTTTTCTTATGGGCACAATGTGAAATTTAAAAGGTAGTTTTGGAGTTCCCGTGTTGGCTCAGTGGGTTAAGAACCTGACTAGTACCCATGAAGATGACGGTTCGATCCCTGGCCCCCCTCAGTGGGTTAAGGATCTGGCATAGCCATGAGGTGTGGTGTAGGTCACAGATGTGGCTCGGTTCTGGCGTTGTTGTGGTTGTGGCGTAGGCCGGCAGCTGCAGCTCCAATTCAACCCCTAGCCTGGGAACTTCCATATGCCACAGATGTGGCTCTAAAAATTAAAAAAGGAAGATAGTTTGGCCCATGTTGAGTTGTTCCAGATTCAGATATGTCATATAGGGGGCTGCAGAGTGATGACGGTATTTATTTCCACGTGCCCCAAATTGTCCAAGAATGCCTGATTCCAGAGGGTTAGTCCCTTGAACACAAAGCAGGCCAAGTTCTGAAGGTCATGGTACCTTTAGATCACGCAGGTGACAAATTCATGGCCTAGAGCCATGCCGTATCTGTCTATCTTCAAAATATTCATGATTCTTAAAAAGCAACTGGGCAATCGGCGCCAATCTGCGCTGAGACGCACACGGGCCCTCACTGCTCTCAGACGTAGGAGAGCTCGGGCACCCTCAGCCGCCCTGTCTGGGTCTGTTCTCCTTTGCATATTTGCATGACTTCCAGGAGGAGGAAGTGACAAGTTTCACATTTACTTTCAACAGCTGAACACTACGTCTTTAAATAAAAGGAACATATCTCTGAGGCACTTTAGCCTTTTATATTTTTGTTAACCTTTATAACTTGTAAAAAAATTTTTTTGGTTAACTTCTGACCTCAAATTATTAGATAATAGAAAGTCATTCTCTCTCTTTTTTTTTAATTTGGGTAAATGTCTCCTGCTTCCTGTCAATCATCAGTTATTTCTGAGCTTATTGTGTGTTCTTTTTTGTTGTTGTTCTTTTTAGGGCCGCACCCGCGGCATGTGGAGGTTCCCAGGCTAGGGGACAAATCAGAGTTGTAGCCACTGGTCTACGCTACAGCCGCAGCAACGCCAGATCCAAGTTGTGCCTCCAGCCTACACCACAGCTCACGGTAACCTCAGATCTTTAACTCACTGAACAAGGCCAGGGATTGAACCTGTGTCCTCATGTATACTAGTCGGATTTGTTTCTGCCTAGCCACAACAGGAACTCCTTATTGTGTAGACCTACAAAGTTTTTATTAGATTACAAACTCACTGTGATGTGTTCTCCTGTAAATAAAGCCTTTAACAACGATTCCCGTTTTTTTTTTTTTTTCTGCACTCAGGCATCAAGAGTTCCTGGGCCAGATATCGAACCCAAGCCATAGCAGACCTGAGCCACAACAGTGACGATGGCAGATCTTTAACCCGCTGAGTCACAGAGGAACTCCCAAAATATATTTCTGTTTTGATCAACTATATACTAATTATAACTCTAATAATATAGAGGAGTGTAGGAGAAACAAATGGGGCAAAATGTTAATAATTAGGGAATCGAGGAAAAGGCATACCAGAAGTCATATTATTTTGCAAGTTTTTTATAAACTTTGTTTTTTTAAATAAAAAACTTAAAAGTGAATAGCTTTAAATGTTAATATTGGTAATATGCTAAAAATTACATTTAAAAGTCTAAATAAAAAATTTAGGTCCAAAAAATATGCAAGATATATACGTGTGTGTGTGTGTGTGTGTGTGTGTGTGTGTTTATGGTATATGCAAGATATATATACCAAAATTCTTTTGATAGTGGCAAAGTTTGAAGACAACAGTTTTTTGTTTGTTTGTTTGTCTTTTTGCCTTTTCTAGGGCCAAACCCATGGCATATGGAGGTTCCCAGGCTAGGGGTCGAATCAGAGCTGTAGCCGCCAGCCGACGCCACAGTCACAGCAATGCAGGATCCAAGCCGCATCTACGACTTACACCACAGCTCACGGCAACACCGGATCCTTAACCCACTGAGCAAGGCCAGGGATCGAACCCTCAACCTCATGGTTCCTAGTCGGATTCATTTCTGCTGCGCCACTACAGGAACTCCTGAAGGTGCTTTTTTAAGGAAATATTGCTTGTGGTGAGCTGCAGGACCCTGAGTTCCAGGACACAGCTCTGAGCAAAGGCCAACATCACTTCCTATGGCTTTGGGGGTCAGAGCGCTATTTCTCTGAATGCTGAGATGACCTTTAGGCTGGAAACAAGGCAGTTAGTTTCTGTTGGTTTTCTTGCCCTATAGCAGGCGTACCCACGGTAACCCACTTATTCTCTATAGGATGGTGGTGAGAGGGGCAGGTTTGGGGATCAGACACAACTGAGTTCAAATCCTGGCTTTTCCTCTTGCTGGCTTCATCCTCTTGAACATGTTATATAACCTCTCTCAGACTGTTTTCTCATCTGTTTTAAGAGGATAATACCTAACTCATAGGGTTTTATAAGGATTAAATGAAATTACATATGTCAGCTGCTAAATTATACCCGCACCTAGTAATTGCTTTATTAAAAAGTTAGCTGTCAAAAAAAAAAAAAAGGAGTTCTTCTGTGGTGCAGTGGGTTAAGGACCCAGTATTATCACTGCACTGACTTGGGTGGCTGCTGTTGCTCCAGTTTGATCCTTGACCTCGGAACTTCCACATGCCACGGGTGCGGCCAACAACAAAAAAAAGTTAGCTGGCATTATTATAATAATCCTAAAATGTAGTATCATTATCCTCATTTTACATGCAAGGATGGAGACTTGGAGAGTTCAAGTTCCTCTACCCCATAAGCCCTTGTGAAGGGTCTGCCATTGAACAAAGACAGTGAGGAATGCGTGAGGCTGCGACAGCCATCTAGGCAGACAGAAAAGACCAAAGCAAAATCAGGGTGGAGGAGTTCCCTGGTGGCTAAGCAGGTTAAGAATCCTGCATTGTCACTGCTGTGGCTCTGGTTACTGCTGTGGCTCAGGTTCCATCCCTGGCCATGGATCTTCCACATGCCGTGGGTGCAGCCAAAAAAGGAAAAATCAGGGTGGAGATGAGTATAAAGTGGGAATAAAATGGAAGGGAGGTCAGAGGAGACATTTGTCCCAAAGGCTCACAGAGGTCCCCTGTCGGAGGCTAGTGGTTGTACCAAAAGTCTGCTCCAAAGCCCCACTGGATGTGGGGATTGGATCCCAGCTGTTCCTGGCTTTGTGCCCTTAGCCTAGTTCCTTTACCTGAGACTCAGTCTCACATCTCTCAAATGGGATAAAACCAGCAGCCCTGCTCCAATGGGTTGTGATGAGGAGAAAGGTGACTATTCTTCAGTGAGCACAGGGCTGGGCACATGGTATAGCTCCTGAGATCTACCTACTGCCCCCATGAACCCCAAATGAGAACCGTGGTCTCTGAAGGATGAGGAGAGGATCCAGGGCTTCTGGATGCTGCTAACATGACCCGAATTGTGGCTCAGTTATCTAAAGGGGGACCCATGGTACAGACAAGGGTATTCCCCAGAGCATGAGGAAATTAAGCTTGAGCTGGAGGTATCTGGGTCAGAGATGAGAAAGAACTTCCTGAAAGTCAGGGTTGTCCAATTAAATTAGAATTAACGATTTAGGACTGTTGTGCTAGCATCTGCTTTAGGAGTGAAATAGCCACCCATGCTCCTGGGCTGGGCAAGCTGTGTCATAAAGAAATGGGCCCGGAGAGTCCGTCTGTCTGGGCAAATGAGCCTTGAAATACATGTCATGAGCAAGGGCTGGCTGTGAGTTTGGACTCTGTGACAAAGGTCACGGAGTTCAAAGAAGCTGACAGTGGGTGGCGGGGGAGGAGATGTTTTATCTTTGAAAACATTTGCAAGAACTGATCCAAAGCCTTAAACTTCTTCTTCTTTTTTTTTTCTTTTTGTCATTTTAGGGCCGCACCTGCAGCATGTGGAGGTTCCCAGGCTAGGGATCTAACAGGAGCTGTAGCCGCCAGCCTTCGCCACAGCCACAGCAACGCGGGATCCGAGCCACATCTGCAACCTACACCACAGCTCACAGCAATGCCAGATCGTTAACCCACTGAGCAATGACAGGGATCGAACACGCAACCTCATAGTTCCTAGTGGGATTCATTAACCACTGAGCCACGATGGGAACTCCCTAAAGCCTTAAACTTCTTAATTCCGTGCGCTTGTGAATCATCTTCGGGCTGAAGAGACCCACTGTCAGCACAGGCCTGAGGGAGGAAGTCAAATGACCGCTTGGAGAAAGGGGGTTTCACTGATCAGGGCCTCTTGAACAAAGGCACAGACTGGGCAGCAGCCTGGTGGAGGCTGAGGCCACGGCCAGGACCATGTGCCAAGGACACTACGCAGTGCTTCTGCACAAGAGGGGTCTTGGGTGGTGAAACCACATCCCTCGCATTTAACCAGAACGACAAATGTTGGGGACCTGTCGCCTCCTGGCCCCCAGACCAAGGCGACTCTAACTGCAATTCCAGGAATTGCCACTAGGGGAGACCACAGCCCACAGGCCAAGAAGCTAGTCAAAGCCAGGAACAAAACCACCTCCAGAGTTTTCTTTTTCCTTTTTTTTTTTGGCCCGAGCCCGCAGCCCATGGAGCTTCCCTGGCCAGGGATCGAACCTGAGCCACAGCAGTGACATAACCAAATCCTTAACTGCTAGGCCACCATCCTTGACTTTCGCTACATTCTCATCATTCTTGAGGACCCGAGCTGCCTAGGAGGAGAAGAGCAGGTGGGCCCTCTTGGCAGGTCTTAGCCTCACCTGCTAAGGAACCTGCCTGGGGGTTCTAAGCCATGGGTCAGGCTAGGATGCCACAGCTCCCCCCACCCCAATCCCGGGACCAATGGCAGGAGGGGGCTCAGTCCAGAGCACAGACCTGGACAGTCACACGCCTGACCCCAAGGTCAGCCCCAGGAAAACCCAAGAAGGTATGTGTAGCTTTGGGGCCCACAGCTCCTCTCCTACTCACTTTCCCCCATCAGCTTCCACCAGAGCAAAGGCCTTACATTCTCCTACTACCCTGGCCTTGGTCTAATGTAAGAAACATCTGGAGTTCCTGTCGTGGCACAGGGGAAATAAATCCGACTAGGAACCATGGGTTTGCAGGTTCCATCCCTGGCCTTGCTCAGTGGGTTAAGGATCCACCGTTGCCGTGAGCTCTGGTGTAGGTTGCAGATGGCTGTGGCTGTGGCATAGGCCAGCAGCTGTAGCTCCCATTGGACCCCTAGCCTGGAAACCTCCATATGCTGAGGGTGCGGCCATAAAAAGAAAAAAAGAAAAAGAAACATCTGATAAACCCCCTAAGGCGGAGGGAGCCCTTTGTCCCCACCAAAACAGGCCTTGCTGAGCCATCTTAAGGCTCTTTCCAGAGCCCTCATCAGTCACAGAATCCTTCTGGATACAACATTCTTGGAGAAGCACTACCAAGCCATCAGAATTGACATGCAAGGTAAAACTTCCGTGGCATGGTTCGGGGCCAGAACCTTCCGAAGAAGCACTGTGGAGGAAAGGCTGAAGCCACAGTAATGAACCAGGAATGCCCCAATGAAGTTGGGGAAGAATTCCAGGTATTTAAAAAACAGAGGTGGTGCCTCTGGGCAGCGGTAGAGAGATGACAGTGTAGGCACGTCTACCTGCAAGTCAACTCTCTCTGGGTCCTCCAGCAAGCTAAGGTTGTGCAACTCCACAGACAGCGATGCCAGGTCTGTGCTAGGGGCTCCCTGCCCTCAAGGAGCTGGGAGTCCAGTGCGGGACGTGGGCACAGTACTAGGCAGGATCAGAGTGGTGCCTTTCAAGGAAATATGGTGGCCAAGGCATTGAAAGGAAAGTGATCGCTCTGGTTGGGGGATTCTTGGGAAAAGTTTCCTGAAGGAAGCAGGACCTTGAAGGAGGGAGAAATGGAGATGGAAGGAGAAGGGGTCGGTTACACTATGTTGGCTTGGGGTGGGGGTGGGGGGATGGACGTGTTTGAGCAAAGTCATGGACCCAGGGAGCTCAAGACAGATTCAGAGAACGGGGACGCATCCAGGGGTGGAGTAGGGGAGCTGCAGGTGACAGTCAGGGAGTATAACTGGGGACGTGCCATCAAGGTCCTTGAAAGCCAGGAAGAAGTTTGTGCTCCGAAGCCACCACCCAAAAATCAGCTGCTGGGAGGATGGGATATTCCCAGGAAACCATAAGGACGGACTCTCAGGAGGCCTTTGGGAGGTCTTCTCTCCCCCACCCCCTTTTTATTTGGGTCTTTTGTGGGGGGGTTGGCCACACCCTCGTGCGGAAGTTCCCAGGCCAGGGATTGAACCTGCGCCACAGCAGTGACAATGCCAGATCCTTAACTGTTAGGCCACCAGGGGACTACCCCCTTTCCTTTTAAACACATCTCTGGGTTTTTGTTCAGGTTCTTCCCTCCTCCAGAAATCCCTTCCCTCTTCCTCTGCTCAGCAAGGTCCTACTCATTTTTTTTTTTTGTCTTCTTTTGTATTTTTAGGGCTGAACCCGAGGCATGTGGAGGTTCCCAGACTAGGGGTCTAATCAGAGCTGCTGCTGCCGGTCTACACTGGAGCCACAGCAACGCCAGATCCGAGCCGCGTCTGCAACCTACACCACAGCTCACGGCAACGCCGGATCCTTAACCCACTGAGCAAGGCCAGGGATCAAACCCGCAACCTCATGGTTCCTAGTCGGATTTGTTAACCGCTGTGTTAACCGCTGTGCCACGATGGGAACTCCAAAGTCCTACTCATTTTTTAAATCCAAGTACAAGTTGCGCTTCCTCTGTGACGCCTTCCCTAGCTCCCTTATGCAGTTATTCGTCCCTCCCAAGTGCTCCCAAAGTTCTTGGCTCCTTCTTTACACGTATAATTTTTTTTTTTTTTTTTTTTTTTTTTTTTGCTTTTTAGGGCTGCACCCACGGCATATGGAGGTTCCCAGGCTAGGGGTGAAATGGGAGCTGCAGCTGCCAGCCTACACCACAGCCACAGCAACACCAGATCTGAGTTGCATCTATGACCTACGTGGCAGCTCACAGCAATGCCAGATCCTTCGAACCCATGTCCTCATGGATACTAGTCAGGTTCATTACTGCTGATCCACAGTGGGAACCCCTACATGTATGACATACATCAGAGTTCTGTTCCCTCCTGGAAGTCAGGGACGATCTGGACACTGGAGATTACACTGTTCTCCACTAGTTCTCATACTGGGAATACACATTCTATACACTCCTAGACCTGGGCATGGATTAACACTGCCAGTAAGTGGGGAACAGGGGCGGGCACCACTTCTGGCCAAGGCACTGTCAGCTGTGCCCGGCCTGGCCTCCTGGTTTAACTGCCTCACATGACCTGGTGCTTCCTAGCTGGAGCCCTCAGCTTCCCCACCCACCCCCACCCCTGTCCCCACAAGGAGAACACGCCTCCCATCAGCTGCCTTGTCACAGTGCCTGCTAGCACCTCATTAAACCAGATGGCCCCCGCCCTGCTCTGAGAGACACGGGCTAGGCAAGTTCAGGGATCAAGGGAGTCTCCCTGACCTCCCTGCCCGTGATGAAGGGGAGAAGGTACATGGGGCCCCTACGCCAGCTCCAGAAGTCACTGCACGCTGCCCTGGACAGAAGCTTTGACCCTCAGAGCTCCGATCTTGGACAGACAGACAACTCGCCAGCTGGGGACCTGATGAGAGCCATCTGCTCAGGGGCAGAAAATGCAGCACAGAGAGGGACGGGACTCAGGCCAGAGATGCCAAGGAAGGTCGGGTTCAGCCAGGAAGAAAGACACATATCTCAGTGGCCCTCTTGGGCCAAGGGCAGGTGCTCCCGGCCACTCAGTAGAGGCCAGCCCGCCAACCTCCCAACTCTTCAGGCTTTGTTCGGCTCCCTGAGCTGTGTTTCCCTCTCAGCCTGTCACAGGCGGGGCTGTCTCTCCACAGCACAGAAGGGACAAGTGAGGCTGTGACAGGCCCAAAGAGAGCTCAGGAGATCCGCCCCCCAGCCCACGTCTCGGGCGGCCACTCCTCCAGCTCCTAGACGGCAGCCCTTCCTGGGAACCTCTCCTCCCATGGAGGCTGAAGACAGGCCCTGGAGCGTGGGTGGGTGGAGACTGGATTTCAGCCTTGAGGGAAGTGAAAGGGTTAACTCTCCCTGTGTGTCCGCTGGGCCAGTCAAGCCTGCTCTCCCTGGAGCCTGTAAGCCTGGTCTTGCCTCTGGTGTTCTCTCAATTTCAGTTCCTCTCTTTCTCCTTCCACTTCCTTCCGGGGAGACACCGGGAGGGGAGGCTGGGGCCCTTGGCATCAGCAGTCTCTGAGGTGTCATTTAGTACTGCCAGTAATCACCGCCTTCTGTTTGTTGGCCCTCATGGCTACTCTTGTCATCTCTGGATTCATGTCTGCCTACCTGTCTGTCTGTCTCTCTCTCTCTCACACACACACGTGGGAAAAAGGACTTCTCTCTACCACAGTTCCTATCCCACCTGACTTCTCTCCCTAAAACTGATCCTCATCAACTGGGAGGCAGGAAGCAGGAGGTAGGAGGCAGGGAGCTGGAGGTACAAACGGCTCTTCTGAACTACCAGAGCAATCACGTAACAGTCAGCTCAGAACACGAGAATATTGGAGGGGGAGTAGGAGGAAGGCAGACGAAATCAGACAGATAAAGTTACCAGGGTGGGAGGGAGGCCTAGAACACATCATATCATGTGTGTGTTTAACATCCTACTTAAGAGAGAATAGAGACCCTTTGCCTGGTAATACAAAGAGAGGATGCTTTTGAAAGCGGTCATACACTTCAGAGCTGTATCAGCCACTGCATGGTGGATTCCCAGAAGGAAGACCACAGGACAGGGTGGCAGGGTGGGAGCACAGGGACCTGCCCCCACCCCACTCCGCACTGGATCTTTGGCTTCATGATTATGAGATGACAATGACCACACATCCATGGACACTTCTGATTCCCAGTATCCAGCATTATCTGTCAGGTGCTGTGTCCTGATCTGGGAATGTGAAGATGAACTTTTACCAGCTGCTGTAGGTGCTGCAAGGACTTCCTGAAGCCCAGAGTGCACCTATTTGCCGGTAAAGGGTGAAGGGTGCCCCCATCAGATACCCCTTAGGTAAGGGAAAAAATGTTAGGTCAGTCTCCACTGAGCACCGGGCGCCGCCCCTGGAGAAAAGGCGAAGTCCAGCCTCCCATCAGATGGCTACAGCCGGCAAGCAGAGATAAAGGTCATACTTTGGACTCCACAGCCAAAGGGCGGGGTGGTTGAGGGGGGGTGCCCTGGGGACCCTGGGCCCCCCGGGCCCTTCTGCTGTGGGTCAAATTCCCCTACAAGGTTAAAAGAGGAAGGCGAGGCCCAGGCCCAGGCCCGGGCAGAAGGGGCTAGCCACCCACTCGTGGCACGCAGAAAGCGAGGTGGGCACCTGCCGCCGGTCACTCGGTCCCTCGGTCATCACCGCCGCCGCCTCCCACCGCGGGCGCCCACCCTCGAAGTTACGGCTCCCGGCAGGGGTTTGGCTCAGAAGGCAGCTCGCGAGGGTGCGGGTGTCAGGCCGGGCCGGGTAGGTAGCGAGTTCAGGGGCGAAGAGAATTGCGGAGGGGGACCTGCGGAGCAAACCCTCCTCGCCGGAGGAGGCTGGTGGCTGCGGCCCAGGAAATGCTGATCGGTCCCTGAGGCCCCACGGGTTCCAGCCGCGCAGCGGGTCCTCTGCCTGCGGGAAGGGGAGGAGCCAGCCCGCGGCCCCGCCCCTCCGCCCCCTCCCTCGGGACCTGCCCTGCGCTGCCCGGGTCTCGAGGGCCGTTCGGTCCCAGACCCGGCCGGGCCGCAGGGCTGGCATCGCCGGGGGAGCCGTCGGCGACCGGTAGAGCCCCTCAGGCGGGGGCCAGCAGCGCGAGCAGCCGGCGCCGGGATACCTGTGGGCACAGGTGAGCGGTGTGAGGGCCGGGCCTGCGCGGGCGGGCGGGGCGTCGGGGGGGGGGGGGACGCGGGGGCGGGAGAGAACGGGAAGCCGGGTCAAAGCTCGGAAAGGACCCTGGGGAGTAAGAGCTCTAGGACGAAGGACTATTGGGAGGGCCCCCCCCCCATGGGAGGGCCCCCCCACCCCAAACAAGGAAAACGTCATCCTCCCCTGCTCATAAATCAGGAAAACTAAGAGGAAGGCTGTGGATCCTTGGGGGCCCACTTAGTGGGGGGCCAGCACCTGCTGAGAAGGCTTCTCCTCTCCAGGCCCTGCCCACCCAGAGAGGGTCCTCCATCCACGTTTAGAGGAGGGGATGGAGCCCCACCCCGGCTCCCGGCCCCATGGAGGGGTCCCCAGAGGCTGGGGAAGACCCAACAGAGCCTGCCCCCACTTGGCTCCTCTCCAAGGCCAGCGGACTGATAACTCTCTGTGGCCTGGAGGGTCCAGGTAATGGGTGGGCAGCTTTTCAGTAAAAGGCCAGGTAGTAAACAGTAAATACTTCACACTTTGAAGCTGATGTCTCTCTGTCAGGACTAGCAGGAAGGCAGTCACAGATAACCGACAGATAACACAGCCAAAGAGATGTGCCTGTGTTCTGATAACAATTTATGAATGTGGAGTTTGAATTTCATATGATCATCCTATGTTATGAAATATTCTTCTTTTGACTTTTGCCAACTATTTAAACATGTAAAAAAAAAAAAAGCGTTCTTAGCTTGTGGGCTGTGCAAACACAGGTGGTGACTAGATAGTCTCCAGCCACTCACCTTGCCCCCGGAGGTGTCATTCCCCTTCCCCGGACCCCCACCGTGGGGAAGGGGAGGTTAGAGCCAGGCGGGTAGGGAATCCCTCCACTTGGGGGCATTCAGGAGGCAGGGGACCTGTCTGTGATCCTTGCTGCCAGGTACTCTCAGGACTTCGGCATCCTTGGAGGCCAGCGTCAGAGCTGGCACCCCAATGTGCACATGCGAGGGAGGCGTGTGGTTCCAAGGGCTTTCTTCCCAGCTTGTGGGGGGGCTCCACCCCAGCAAGTCAGAGATGAGGCAGCTGTGCTCTCCTAACACGTGATCTTGGCCGCCCCCCTTCCCTTCTCTCTCTGTCCCCTCCCCACCTCTGTTTCCAGCTTAGTGCCACCCACTGACCAAGGCTGGCGCTTCCACTCCATATTTTCTCTCTGCAGTCTCAGGAGGCCCCTTTGTCCTGGACATTGGAACTATGACCCTTTGGAGGTAACCCAGGAGAGAAGGGATGCAGGCCTTTGGGCCTCCCAATACGAGTCCTCTCCAAGGACTGGTGGCCTCCCGCATTGAGACTTATGGGGGCCGGCGTCGGGCCTCTGCCCAGAGTACTCCTGGCAGCCTCTACCCCCGAGGAGGCCCCGTGCTGGTGAGTCCAGGCTGTGCCCCAAAGGTGACCTGGGTGGGGCAAGCAGAAGGACACCACGGCTTTCAAGTCTCTGTCCCCTTGCCAGGCCTTGGGCTGGTCGATTCCTCCCCGCATCCCTGCCTCCTTTCCTGGGTGGTGAGGGGGAGGGGGTTGTGCCGGGCCAGGCTCCCTCCCTGGACTCCACACCCAACCCACACAGAGGGGGACAGGTGAGGCAGCGAGCCGGAGTGGCCAGGCCCTCAGACCAGGTGGGAGACACAGAGCTGGAGGGAGCTGGAGGGACCGTCACCAAACCCTGGGGTTGCCACCTCCCAGACTCCCACCTCTACTTGGGAGGAGCCTATGGGCTCCCTGAGACCTGCCTCCCTCTGAGTCAGGCCTGGTGGAAGAGCAAAGGTTCAAGGTGTCCCCACTGCACAGGTGGGGAGGGGTGTGGGGACCTGCCTGGCTCCACCCGGGCCCCACCCTCCTGGCCAGCCTCCTGTGCTGACCTAGGAAAGGGGCGTGATGGCCCAGCGGTCTTTCCCTGGGCCTCCAGGCTTACCCTGCACCTTGAGAACAGTTCTGCTTCCGGGCCGGGGCATCCCCTGCCAGGCAGGAGGAGGAGCTGCCCCAGGAGACAGCTGAGGGCGGGAAGGGAGACTGGGAACTTTGTGGGTAAATCAGTCAGGCCACAGGCATGGAGGAATGTGACCAGGCCTGCCCGGGAGGAGGCTTCTGGCCATGGTCTCAACCTGTCATACGGAAGGGCAGCCTTTCCCAGCGGGATGGGACACCGGCTGCAGGCCCCGGGGAGGAGGCTGCACATGTGTGTGCCCTCATCTCCACGTGCGACGGAGGCTGGGAGGGCCCCAGAATGCAATGCGCCCTGGGCACTGTGGGTGCCGGGGACAGGGTGCATCCAGAGCCCACACATGTGCCTACCTGTGCTCCCGCTCTGCACGCAGCCCCACTCCTGCCCCGGGGAGCCTGGCTGGGGTGCACCTGCGCAGCCCCACCTGGCCGCTCTGGCAGCATCCACCGTGACTCAGGGCCCGAGCCACTCACACTAAACTGGTTTGAGGGGAGAGGTGAGCCGGCCCAACTTGCGGGCCCAGGGGTTGCTGTTCGGAGCCAAGCCTGGCTCCACTATCCCTCTGGGACTTCCAGGGTCAGGGAGCACCCCCAGAATCCCCCCTGCTCCTCCCCCAGGATCCCAGCCGCGAACGCCTCCCGGGCTATAGCCTCTTTGCCAAGGGTTACATCCCAGCCAGAGGCCTGTCTCCCTTGAGGTTGCGAGAACCAGAGCCCGAGAAGAGGCATGGAGGCCACTTTGGAGCTGGCCCACCTCACTCCCCCAAACTCAAGGTAAGGGGTCCCTCTCTGCCTACCCCCACGTGCGAGCCTTGCTGCAATGCCCTCCGCAGACGATCAGAGCTGAGAGCATGGGAACCCCTCCAAGAAGCCAGGTCCAGCTCTGTCTTGGGGCCCACCTCTAAGCCAGGCTGCCTCATAAAAATGTCCCCTTTCTGGGAGAGTATCAGAATGTTTCCTGAGACCACTGTTTCCTTCAGTTCCATTCTGGTCCCCACCTGAAGGCCCCTCTCAGGGGTTCTGTCTCAGATACCTTTTGGGTCAGGGAGTTCAGGTCAGACGCCTCTGTCCAGGACCTTTCTGCAGACAAGGTGCCCCTCCATCCGTGTTCCAGCAACGCCTTGTCTCCCAAATACCAGCCAGGGTCGATCCTTGTCCCCCAGGCCCGCGGGTCCTCACTCACACTCAGAGAAGCTTGCCACCTGCCATTCACGCACACACACACACACACACACACACTCTCACACTCACACACTCAGAGTCCTTCCCAGGCCAGGCGGTCTGGGCACCCAGGACGAGGCCAGGACTCACCCCCTCTCGGCACCCCCAGGAGGTCTCCAAGGCCCATGAGCTGGAGGTGAGGCTGCACACGTTCAGCATGTTTGGAATGCCCCGCCTGCCCCCAGAGGACCGGCGGCACTGGGAGATCGGAGAGGGCAGCGACAGCGGCCTGGTCATCGAGAAGTCTTGGAAGGAGCTGGTGCCTGGGCACAAGGTGGGCCTGGGACACACACACCTCATTTCTGCCTCTTGGGAAAGCAGTGGGAGGCGTCTTGCTCTAGCTTCAGGTCCTGGCCACACCTCCCACTAGTAGGACTCCATCCAGACAGCAAACCTCTCTCTGTGCGTCGGTCACCTTGTCTGTGACATGAGGATAACACCCCCATACACTGGAGGATTGGTGGAGGATTAAAGGCCACCTGTGAGCTAGATCCGGTAGCATTTAACTGCTGGTCTTGTCCTCATTCCTCATCATATCCCCGCCCAGGAGATGAGCCGGGAGCTTTGCCACCAGCAGGAAGCACTGTGGGAGCTGCTGACCACAGAGCTCGTCTACGTGCGGAAGCTCAAGATCATGACGGATGTGAGCCTCCCCCAGCCCCGAGCCCTGGCCCATCCCTGGCTGCCATGGCCGCCGCCTCCCCAAATGATCTCCCATTCTCCAGACCAGACGGGCAGGATTGTTGGCGAGGGAGGTGCAGGGTACCACTATCCCCCTCATGTGAGAACTGCCTGGGTTCTTGGGGAAAGGTTAGCAGTACCGAAGGTGGCAGCGGGGGATGCTGTGAAGGGCCAGGCTGGGGTCCAAGAGGAGGAAGTCAGGTGCTGAGACCCCCTCTCTCCTGGCATCCAGCTCCTAGCCGCCGGTTTGCTGAACTTGCAGCGAGTGGGTCTGCTGATGGAAGTAAGTGTGCGCTGGGAGCAGGGAGGGGGAGGCTGAGCCCGGGGAGTGGGGGGCGGGGTCACAGAGAGCCCCCCAGGCTGCCTAGGGTGAATCGCCACCGCCCCGTTTACTGGGACACCCCCTGTCCTCCCCACACCCCTCCTTGCCCTAGATCCCAAGCAGGCTGCAGGTTCCACCCCAACCCCCGCCATCCAGCCGTAGCCATGGCCATCTCCAGCTGTCATGGCAGGTGCTGCCCGAAGGTCACCTGCTGAGGCATGTTGCTAAGTTCTGCTCCCTTCTCCAGGTGTCGGCCGAGACTCTGTTTGGAAATGTCCCCAGCCTGATTCGAGCCCACCGGAGCTTTTGGGAAGAGGTGCTGGGGCCCACCCTGGGGGAGACGAGGGCCTCGGGCCAGCCTCTGGACCCTCTCAGCCTGCAAAACGGCTTCCTGACGGTGAGGCCGGAGAAGGGTGGGGCTGGGGCGCGGCTGGGAGAGTGGTACCTGGGGCATGGCCATGCAATTGGAATCCTGCCGAGACTTAATGGGGTCCAAGGGCACAGCCCCACCCCCAAATCCCACCTCACCCCCAGCCTTCATTCCATAAGTATGACCTCTGTCCCGAAGACCCTTTGGGCTTCTGGAGACCCCGGAGAGCAGCTGTCTCAGGGAAGGGCTAGACCTAAGCTCTCATCATCCGTGAATCTTACATCTGGGTCAGAGACGCCCTGACAAACAGTGGGGAGCAAGAGTGGGGCTAAGCGAGGTGGCCCCTAGGGACCTGGGGGGGGAGGGGTGCGAAAGGCCACAGGGGCACCGATAAGTGAAAGCAGGAGCTCCAGGATCAGGCCTCCCCCCTCAGCTCATCACCTTGGCACCTTGCCGAGTTGGCTTGGGGTAGAGAGACAGGTAGGTGTCTTGGGGTCCATTGGTGGCCGGCCCCCTTCCCCAGGAGCAGGGCTCTGGGCAAGCCTCAGGTCCCCACCCCAGGGCCAGGGTGAAACAGGATCCGCAGTGTCCTGAAAATGGGCTGAATTATTGATGGCGGGTGAAGTCCGGAGCAGCAGGGCACGGGGGCGCTGAGGATGGAGCTCAGAGAGCAGCAGGCGGCTGACCCCTTGGGACCTCACTCCTCCGTGGAATCCACGCCAGGCTCCTCCCCAGCCTGGTCCCTGTCCTCTGTCCCCAGCCCACTCCTACCCCCACATCTGTCCCTCCAGTTCAGCCAGCGCTTCCAGCCCTACGTCCTGTACTGCCTGCGAGTGAAGCAGACCATGGCCTACGCCCGGGAGCAGCAGGACAACAACCCGCTCTTCCACACCTTCGTGCGGGTGGGAGAGGGGCTGCCTGGGGAAAGGGAGGCGGGGGATCCTGGCCCCAAGCTGAGTGCATCCCCTAGGGTGGAGCAGGAGCAGCTTGCAGCCCCCTGACCCCCTCCCACCTTCCCCGGCAGTGGTGTGAGAAGCACAAGCGCTCGGGGAGGCAGATGCTGGGGGACCTGCTCATCAAGCCCCACCAGCGCATCACCAAGTACCCGCTGCTGCTCCAAGCCGTGCTCAAGCGGAGCCCCGAGGCCCACGCCCGGGATGCCCTGAAGGCCATGGTAGGGGCTGGCAGGGTCTGCACCCTCAGGAGCTGGGGGACGGGGAAGGGGCCTCCAAACCCTTGAGGTCCTGAGTGTAGGGGACGGTGTGGCTCTGGTTCGCTGGGAGGACGCAGGGCGAGGCACCGCTCTACCCCCCGACACCCACCCTTTCCTAGATCGCGGCGGTGGAGTCGTTCCTCAGACACATTAACACGCAGGTGCGCCAGGGCGAAGAGCAGGAGAGCTTGGTGGCTGCAGCCCAGCGCATCGGGCCCTACGAGGTGCTGGAGCCAGCCAGCGAGGAAGTGGAGAAGGTGAGCTGGCCTGAGGGAACGGGGCTCAGGAAAAGCCAGGCCCTGGGAGGAAGGGATGACGCAGGCCTGGACGGGGAGGGGCAGAGGGCCTCGGGCAGTGTGTTCCCGTCATCCCTCCCAGGGCCGAGGGCCCAGGGGCAGGTTCAAAGGAATGAAAGGGAGGCCCTGGGATGCTTCGTCTCCCTCAAGAGGCAGCGTGCCCAGGGCCCGGCTCCTCTGCTCTCTGCGTCCCTCAGAATCTGCGTCCGTACTCCACCCTGGACCTGATGTCCCCCATGCTGGGGGTTGCCCCTAAGCACACCCGGCAGCTGCTGCTTGAGGGGCCCGCGCGCATGAAGGAGGGCCGAGAAGGGAAGGTGAGGGGGCTGTGGGAGGGGCAGAGGAGACAGGAAGGGGAGAGACGGTGGGAGACGGATGAGCCAGGAGGCTGGAAATGGGAGAAGACGGGGTGGGTGTCTATTTGTGTTTGTGTCTGTCTGTGCCTTTGTGTCTGTGTATAGCTGTGTGTATTTGTATCTGTGTGTCCTTGTGTGCCTATGTGTCTGTGTCTGTGCGTCTCTGTGTCTATATGTTTGTGTATGTCTGTGTAGACGTTTGTCTGTGTGTATGTCTGTGTGCCTGTGTGTATCTGTGTGTGTCTGTGTGTCAATGTCTGTTCGTGTCTATGTGTATGTTTGTGTCTCTGTGTGTGTGTGTGCCTATGTGTGTCCATGTCTGTGTGTATCTCTGTGTGTATCTGTGCGTGTGTCTGTGTGTGCTGGGAAGAGGTTGTGGTTTTGTCTAGGCTCTGGTTGTTTGTGTGACACTGAATCAGCCACTTTCTCTGCCTATGAAGTGAGAGATGGGCCCAAACTGATACAGCCCCCAGCTCCCACATCCCACAGCTCTGCACCCGTCCCTGTGCAGTGTGCACCCGTGCCCGCAGCCCACGTGTGAGCCCCGACCCCTGTCCCGCCTGCCCCCTGCTGACCGTCATCTCCGTCCTGCACTGCCCCCAGCTGGACGTGTACCTGTTCCTCTTCTCTGATGTGTTCTTGGTGACCAAGCCCCATCGCAAGGCAGACAAAGCCAAGGTTATCCGCCCGCCCCTCATGCTGGAGAAGCTGGTGTGCCAACCGCTCCGAGACCCTAGTATGTTTCTCCTGGGGGGACCTCGTCCTTCTCATTTCCCGTGAGCAGGGCAAGGAGAGGTTGGGATGGGGATCCTAGAAGGTCCAGCCCTGAAAGCAGACCTCCTCCCCCACACAGGCAGCTTCCTGCTGATCCACCTCACCGAATTCCAGTGTGTCTCCAGCGCCCTCATCCTGCACTGTCCCAGCGCCGCAGACCGCACCCAGTGGCTGGAGAAGACCCGTCAAGCCCAGGTATGTGAAACCAGGCACGATCCAGGGGTGGGGGCGGGGAGTGGGGGCCTGTCCGGGCTCCTGGAGCTCAGACACAGGAGCACAAGAGCGGACAAGGGGGAAAGAGGCTCAAGGTGCAGGCAGCTTCAGATCCGAACTTCCGGCCTTCAGGCGCGCCCTCAGGCGGAGAGGCAGCTTTGACCTTCGTTAAGAGCACAGAAGAAGGCCTTTGGCCAGCTAGGGTGCCGTCCCTGTCCCCGGGAAAGCCAGGGCAACATCCCCTGAAGGTTTCTAGCCTCCCTTCAGCAGACATGAGTGGGGCACCTGCTGGGTACCGCACGGCTAGCTGCTGGGAAACCAGAAAAGAATAAAACGCCATTTTGGGAGTTCCCATCGTGGCTCAGTGGTTAACGAACCCGACTAGTATCCATGAGGATGTGGGTTCAATCCCTGGCCTCACTCAGTGGGTTAAGGATCTGGCATTGCCCTGAGCTCTGGTGCAGGTCGCAGATACAGCTCTGATCCTGCATCGCTGTGGCTGTGGCTGTGGCGTAGGCCGGCAGCTGCAGCTCTGGTTGGACCCTTAGCCTGGGAACCTCCATATGCCGCAGGTGTGGGCCTAAAATGACAAAAGACAAAAACAAACAAAGAAACCAAAAAACCCTGCCATTTTGCCCTCAAAGAGTATGCACTACAGCCTAGCTGGACAAAGCAGTGTGCAAATAACAGAAATGTGTGGACCAAATGGCGCTAGGATGGAGTCAGGATGGCCCACTCTGTCCGGTGGGTCGGTGGGAAAGGGGCTGTGCGGAGGACGGGGACGCTGACAAGGCCTCACACAGCAGCAGCTGTCTGAGCGCCCATTTCTCGGCGGGCGTGGAGGTGTCTAGGTGTGTGTCAGAGGAACGAGGTGGGGAGGAAAGGTACCCCAGATGGAGAGCAGAATATGCAGAGGTCAGAAATCGGAAGCCGTTGTGTGTGCTGAGAACCTCCAACCTCACGGCTGGCGTTTCCCGGGCACCCAGCGCAGGGGCAGCGCAGCAGCCGGGAGGCTGGAAGGGAGGCCCCGCCAGCCCACGCGCGTATCTGGATGCCTTGCTGGGGAACTTGAACTTTGTCCTGTAAATGACATAGAACCAGGGGAAATGTTAACCAGGGGAGTAACCTGGACAGAATTATGCAATAAAAACCAGAGGAGGGAGTTCCCGTCGTGGCTCAGCAGAAACAAATCTGACTAGCATCCACGAGGACAAAAGTTCCATCCCTGCCCTCGCTCAGTGAGTTAAGGATCCGGCGTTGCCGTGAGCTGTGGTGTAGGTCGCACACGCTGCTCAGATCCTGCGTTGCTGTGGCTGTGGTGTAGGCTGGCAGATACAGCTCTGATTTGACCCCTAGCCTGGGAACCTCCAGATGCCATATAAAGACCAAAAAAAAAAGTCCATAAAAAGACAGAAAAAAAAAAAGCTAGAGGAGTTCAAAAGAAGGACCACCCAAATGAGGCTGCATTGATTACCTCTTGGTGCCTTAAAGTGACAGAAATGTATTCTCCCGGAAATTTGGAGGCCAGAAGCTGAACATCAGGGTGTCAGCAGGGCCGTGCTCCCTCTCAGGGGCTTTAGGAGAGAACCCTTCCCTGCCTCTCCCAGCTTCTGGGGCTCCAGGTGTTCCTCAGCTTGGGGCCACATCCCTCCACTCTCTGCCTCCATCTTCTTCTCCATGTGTCCCTGTGTCCCTCTCTTGTCCCTTAGAGAGACACCAATCATTAACCCCAAATCCAGGATGACTTTATCCTGAAACCCTGCACTTAGGATCTAGGCACATCTGCAAAGTCCCTTTTTCCGAATGAAGTCACTCACATTCACAGATTCAGAGGGTCTGAATCTGATAGTGGCCCCTATCTTTCTGGGGCCACTATTCAACCCACTACAGGAGCAGAATGGCCAAAGAGGGAAGATCTGAGTTGGATTTTAAGGAGGGGGAAGATGCTGAGCAGAAGAAACGAGGGGGAAAGTGGGCTGGATTTATCTGGGGGACAGTGACCACGCCTGGCTGAGTCTGGAGGGAAGGGTTTTGTGTGGAACCAGTGAGGACAGGCTGAGTTCTAGGGGAGCCCAGCTGCCTGCAGAAGAGTGTGAAGTGGATGAGGCTGAACTGAACTGGGTTGGTACACTGACACGAGAGCAAGGGATGGCCGTGGTGAAATCCGTATGTTTTGTTTTAAATTGTCAGATGGCGATGTGACAGGTGGGCTGGGGGAGGGGAGATTGGTGGCATTTGCTGTACCAGTCTGGGTATGAAGCCTTGAGGTTTGGTGCCATGGCATCAGGGACACGATGCAAAACTGAAAAAAAAAAAAAAAAAGAGAGAGAGAAGAAAGGAGCTGAAGAAGGAAGAGACAGGTGAGCCTTAGGGAGACTATTAGAAGTCTGTACTGAATGCATGGAGGTCTAGGTTCCAACCCCAGTTCTGCCTCTTGGCATCTGGGGACCTTGGGTGAGTTATATGGCCTCTCCCATCTTCCATTTCTTCACATGCAAAATGGATAGAAATAATAACAGTCCTTGCCTCCTAGAGGGGATTCAAAGAAACCATTCGGATTAAACAGGTGGCACGGTGGCCTCTCTCAGTAACTCAGATCCACAAGGACAAAGGATGGCTTGCTTTCAGGGTTCCTGGGTGAAAGGCTGCTCTGGCAGTGACAGAAATGAAATCATCAGAAAAGGAAACCTGTTTGTTTAGTTGTTGCTTGCTGAGTGGGGTGAGGCTAGGGTAGTTAGGTTTAGTTTTTATTTTTTTATTTTATTTTTTTATCTATTTGCCTTTTCTAGGGCCGCACTCGCGGCATATGGAGGTTCCCAAGCTAGGGGTCTAATCGGAGCTGTGGCTGCCGGTCTACACCACAGCCACAGCAACACCTAATCCAAGCTGCGTCTGTGACCTACACCACAGCTCACAGCCAAGCCGGATCCTTAACCCACTGAGCGAGGCCAGGGATCCAACCTGCAACCTCATGGTTCCTAGTCGGATTCGTTAACCACTGCACCATGACGGGAACTCCTAGGTTTGGCTTTTAAACAGAAACACTTTGGAAATGAGGCAGCAGGGTCAGCCAAGTGGAAATCTCTTAGGGGCTTTTGGAAATGTGGAAACACACACTGGAGCTCAGGTGAGAAATAAGAATGAACAATGAAAGTTATGTGAAAGTTCCTCACCCAAGGGGGGAAAAATATATGATGATGGATGTGAACCAGAGTTATTGTGGATCGCTTCATAATATATACAAATACTGAACCATTATATTGTCCACCCAAAACTAATACAGCATTATATGTCAGTGGATTTTTTTCAAAAAGGAAAATGCGTTTTGAACAAGTTAAATCATAGTGTAGACAGTTTCTAAGAAGGAAACTTCACTGTTTCTAAAGAGTTTAAATCAAAGTTGTGGTTCTTCCTTTAAAGAGTAGATTATAATGATTTGTCATTTGCACATTAAGTAATTAGGGCTTCTGAAACTTTTGAGGATGTGTGAAAATCGTCTTGTTCTTTCACTAATTTTAAGCATTCTTCCCACATACTTACCTATGGTATCATTTCACAATGTGGAGAGTTTATTCGAGAAAAGGAAAACCTGGCTTTAGTCTCTGTTTAAGTACTATATTTAAAACGCAGAATTAGGAGAGTAAAAAATAATTAGGAGGGTTTTGCAATTAAAAAAAAAAAAAAAGGGAGTTCCCATTTTGGCTCAGTGGGTTAAGAACCCAACACAGTGTCCACGAGGATGTGGGTTCGATCCCTGGCCTCATAGTGGGTTAAGGATCTGGCGTGGCTGTGGCTGTGGCGTAGGCCGGCAGCTGCCGTTCTAATTCAGCCCCTAGCCTGGGAACTTCCACATGCTGCCCTAAAAAGCAAAAAAAAGGAAAAGAGGATGAAAGGCGGAACCTCAAGATCTTGTGTCCTCCCACCCTTCAGGGCTGCCACTTCCTTGGATACCTAAACAAGACGGTGACAGGTCCCCGGAAGCCAGAGGCAGGGGACAGGGTGGGAGTCATCTGCTCTGACCCCTGCTGCAGCCTGGTTCAGAGTCCCCTCTCTCCTACACCACCCTCCCCAGCCCAGCGGTCATGAGGCTAGACTGGCGGCCGATGACACCACACAGGAGGTTCACCGAGCTGTACGAAAGCCTGGGGAAGAGGGGAGCCGAGTGCCCCCAGAATCCCGGAGCAAGCTCCCCACGGCAGCAGATGAGGGGCCCTTACTGGCCCAAAGCCTTTTTTTCTTTATCACTCCTACCGCCTAACTTCTTCCTCTTCCTTTTATTCCCTCCCCCAGAAGATCCCCCCCCCCACATTCTCCCCTTTAGAACCCCCGGAGAAACCACTGAAAGTTGCTGGGGTTTGTTTTTCGGGGTTTTTTTGTTTTGCTTTTTGGGGCCCACAGCATATGGGCATATGGAAGTACCCAGGCTAGGGTTTCAAGTCAGAGTTGCAAGCCTCTGGCCTCCATCACAGCCACAGCGGTGCAGGATCCTTAACCCCCTGAGCCAGGCCAGGGATCGAACCCGTGTACTCATGGGTACTAATAGGGTTCAGGTAACTCACTGAGCCGCAACAGGAACTCCCAGTTGCTGCTATTTTATTGTACAAACTGATTTAGCCCCTGGAGTCTTGCTCCAGGTTACCAAAGGTAAAGAAGTCGTTTCTGATACCTAATTGAGCGGTGACAGGCTCCCGCCTCCGCTCGCTGAACCCGGAGCCCTCCAACTTTGAAATGAGTTTGTCCTGCTACAGCCACACACCAGAATCTCAGGGAACCCTTCTGCTAGTTACCACCAGTCTTTGTCAACGGAAGAGGCCAGTACAACATCTACTGGTCCCAGGGGTCAGCCCATTTTTTTCTCTGCCTTCCAGAAATGTACATACAGATTTATTCCTGGGGGGGTGGGGGGTGGTCTGACTGCGGGCTTCAGCTTTTAGAGAAAATGAGCTTCTCGAGAGGAGAGAGACTGAATCCTGGGAAATGCCCACATTTGGAGACTGGGAAGAGGACAAGCCACCAGTGCCCTGGAACAGAAAGCTCTCAGGGGAGTTCCCGTTGTGGCGCAGTGGTTAACGAATCCAACTAGGAACCATAAGTTTGCGGGTTTGATCCCTGGCCTTGCTCAGTGGGTTAAGGATCCGGCGTTGCTGTGAGCTGTGGTGTAGGTTGCAGACGCAGCCGGATCCTTCGTTGCTGTGGCTGTGGCGAAGGCCGGCGGCTACAGCTTGGATTTGACTCGTAGCCTGGGAACCTCCGCATGCGGCGGCAGGTGCGGCCCTAAAATGACAGAAAGACAAAAAGAAAGACAGAAAGAAAGAAAGGAAGGAAGAAAGAAAGGAAGGAAGGAAGGAAGAAAGAAAAAGAAAGAAAGCCCCAGCTGTCATCCGCCTTCCTGCCGGAGTTCCCTCGCTCCTCCCAGCTCGGTTCCTGGCTGGAAACTGCAGAAATAATGGGAACCGCTGAGCAGGCTAGACAGGAGAGTTTTGTTTGTAAGCTGCTTGGCCCGAAGCCCAGCGCTTAACAACGGGGGCTCCATAAATGTTTGTTGTTGTTATCTTCAGAAGAAAGGGGTGGCCAGTGGCGCCTGGGTGGTGCCAACTAGGGAAATGCGTCTGCCACTCAGAGAGTCCGAGGGCACCTTCAAAACATGGCTTTAGACCAAGAAGCGGGATTTGGGGAGGAGAGCCCGTGAATCTGGGAGCCACTCCAGCGGCAGCCGGGAGAGGAGGCATTTCCTCCCAAGGCTTCGGTTCCCCACAGGGGCAAAGGAAGAACTGTGCGTGTGGTGGGGGGAGCCCTCCCTTTTCCCGGCTTTGTGGGGGCGTCACATTCTGGCCCAGCCACCAGTTTCCTCTTCCTTTCCCACCCCGCCCCCAACATGTCTCTCCTCTTACCCAGCCCAGAGCAGCAGGGGGCACTGCAAACAGCGGTACCTGAGGTGTTGTATTCCCACCCCCATCCCACCTGCTTCTTCCCAGGCGGGACCACGGGCAAGTTTAGTGGAGATGCTGGTTATCAGACCTTCCTTCCAGACCAGCACCTCCTTCCTCCCAGTTCTTTTCCTCCACACACCATCTTTATCCTGGACATCCAAAATGTGCAACTGAACTTGGGTCCTGTGGGGCCAAAGTGCATCTCAGCAGGACAAGCAGACTCCCCCAGCCCCACCCTGACCCGGGAGAATGGCCCCTCTCACCCTCGTTCCTCCCCACACTCCGCACAGCCAGGAGATGCAGAAAAGGTCACAGGACCTGGCCTGGTGTGCTGGTTTCCTGCCCCTAGACACCCTCACCCCCGGCTCTGGCCACCAGGCAGGTCTTCTGAGACTGCTAAGACCCCTGGCCTGAGACAATGACTGGCAGGGAAAATTGGAAATACAAGCTCAAGGTCATCTTCCTGTCCCTGTTCATCCATTTCTCTAACGGGTGTCTTGTACATCCCAGCTACCTACCACATTGTGTTTCTGGAGAAGCTTTGGGAAGGTGTCTAAGAGGTGCTGGTTCATATACAGAGGGGAGGGCGGTGGGGGGGAGTGGAGCGCAGGGGGGTTGTAATTCAAGTTACTTAATAGCCAGAATGGCATAGGCATCAACCAGTCAGAGCAGAGCTTGGGGAGGGGGCGGTCCTAGAGATCCCCTATCGGGCTAGCTGTTATCCCTCTGCTGCTGGATCTTGGGGGCAGGGTAGTCCTGGGGAGGGAAGGTAGGAGGCATAGACAGTAGCCTTTTGCTCACTGGCATGGAAGTACTCCAATATTTCCAGCCAGTGCTGGGATCAGTGCTGCCCCCGCCACGACCTCTTCTGGCCAAGCCTCCACCTTCAGCCTCTCCAAGGGGTTCCACTGCTGTCCCTCCCTGCCCCCCAGAGAAAGCTGTCCTGACCCTTTAAGGCTGCCCTTGGAAAACGGCGCGGTTGCTAAACTAGGACTCATGGGGAAGGTCCAGTCCCGGTTCTGCTTCTCTACCTGCGGGACCTAATCTCTCTGTCTTGTTTTCTCACCTGTAAAATGGACTAATATCCGTACTTTCCACCCTACAGGGTGATGGTGTGTATCAAAAGACTGTGCACACGTGGAGGTGCTTTAAAAACCACTTCTCAGGAGTTCCCATCGTGGCTCAGTGGTTAACGAATCCGACTAGGAACCATGAGGTCGCAGGTTCTATCCCTGGCCTTGCTCAGTGGGTTAAGGATCCGGCGTTGCCGTGAGCTGTGGTGTAGGTCGCAGACGCAGCTCGGATCCCGCGTTGCTGTGGCTGTGGCGAAGGCCGGCGGCTACAGCTCCTGTTAGACCCCTAGCCTGGGAACCTCCATGTGCCGCGGGTGCGGCCCTAGATAAGGCAAAAAGACAAAAAAAAAGCAAAACAAACAAAAAAACCCACTTCTCAGATGTCACTATTCCAGTCTGATAGCGCCCATAGGAAAATGTTAAGGAAAACAAACTATAACTTATCCTCTCTCCATTCCTCTTGGGATAGTCGTGCTCTCATCTCTGAAGGACAGCAGGGTCCTCAGCCCAGGACAAAGTCTGCCCCCAGCCACCCTGGTGGTGGGAGAAAAAGGAACCTGAGCATCCAGCATCATTCACAGCACTTGTGCCACCCTCACCACCAATCAGAGAGGGCTTCCTGAAGGAGAGAACAGACCAGATAGAGGGCTTGCCAAGGGGGTGTGAGAGGCAGGAAGGACTGTACAGGTAGGGAAGGGGACTCTGTTCACCCCACCCACCCCTAAGACCAGCTCAAGGGTTCAAATCCTGGCTCCATCCCACTTTCCCATCTCAACCTTAGCAGTTACTTAACCTCAGAGTCTCTATTTCTCAGGAGTAAAGTAGGAGCAAAAAAATCTGCCCCACTGGGTGGTGGCTGTGAAGATGAAGTGAGATAATATATGTAAGACACTCAGCATGGTGCCTGGCATAGGGCAGGTGCACAATAAATGGGAGCTTTTAATGCAAGAATCCCTGTCCCTACCGCAGGTCACCCTGCAAAAGCTGAAGGCAGAGGAGTACATCCAACAGAAGAGGGAGCTCCTCGCCCTCTACCGGGACCGGGAGGAGGAGTCCCCAAATACCAGGCCCTCCACGCCTTCCCTAGAGGGCTCTCGGAGCAGCGCAGAGGGGCGGTAAGACCCACGGGGAGCACAAGATCTCCCAGAGTAGAGGGGCTGCAGGCTGGGAGGCAGGAAAGAGGAACCCACAAGGCTGGGAAATGGCATTACAGCTTTGCAGGTGCGGGTGCAGGTGCAGGTGGGGATGGGAGCTAGACTGAGGAGTCTGGGCCCCAGGTTGGAGTTGAACAGGTTAGTACCGTGTGAAGGGCCGCATGGGACAGCCTAAGTGATTAGCCAGACGAGGTTTGGCACAGGATGAAGGAAACAGACATGAGAGGAGGTACAAACCCCCTGAGAATAGGCTTCTCAGGCCAGGGAGGGAGAGTGACGGCCAGTATGGAATGTCAGAGCTGCAGGGAGCCAGCTAGTTCAGATCCCCAGAGAGCGAGAGGTTCACCCAGAATAACACAGCTGTTGAGCAGCAAGTTTAAGGAGAGCCTCAGGGGAGCTCAGGAAGCACTCAGCAAACACGGCTTAAATGCCTTAGATTTGCTTACAGTCTAGCCAGTGAGATGAGAAAAGCAACCAGTGCAGAGTAAAGGTGATACCAAATTAAGTTTAGAGGAGGAGCCATTTCTGGATGGAGTGATCCAGGGAGACTCTCTGGACTTGAACTTGACCACTCGGCGTCTGACTCTGACCATTCACTATCAATCGTAGGACTCCCGAGTCCTCGACAATCATCCCCCACCTGGTGGTGACAGAAGACACAGATGAAGATGCCCCCTCAGTCCCAGATGACACCTCGGACTCCGGCTATGGCACTCTGGTCCCAGGCTTTCCCAAGGGGGCCCACTCCCCACTGAGCCGTCTACGCTCAAGGGCCTTTCGGCGGGACCCTCGCCTCACCTTCTCCACCCTGGACCTTCGAGATGTTCCTTTGCGTCCCCAGCCTCCTGACCCCCAAGCTCCCCAACGCCGAAGTGCCCCTGAACTGCCAGGGGAAGGTATCCGGAAAGCTGGCAGTCTGCCCAGGGTAGACCCTCCGGCCTGGTCTGAGGAGGAAGACAGGACATCGATGGGGGGCGATGTGGTAGTGGAAACCTTGTACAGGGCCCAGCTTCGGGGGCAGCTTCCCGCCTCCCCGACCCACGCTGACTCTGCTGGGGAAAGCCCCTGGGAATCCTCAGGGGACGAGGAAGAAGAAGGGCCCCCCTTCCTGGGCCCCGGCTACACGCCCTCCCCGCACCCGCTCCGGGCCGAGGACATGCTCCGAGAGATCCGGGAGGAACTGGCCAGCCAAAGGATCGAGGGCATCCCCGAGCCTGCGCACGGCAGGCCACGGAAACTGACTCGGGCCCAACTGCAGAGGATGCGAGGGACTCACATCATACACCTGGACACGCCCCTGTCCACATCGTAAGTGCTGAAGGGAAGCTGGCGTGGGAGGGAGCAGGAAATCCAGTGGGGCGGCAAGTCAACACAAGGGGGCCAGACCAGAGGGGGGTCAAGGCAGGAAGGCAGTTAGCCTTGCCTTTACCCCAAGTCTGATTACCTGACGCTTGCCTCATTCTTTTTCAGAGAGGTGTGAAGAACACCAAGGCGCCTTGGCATTTCTCTCAAAGGAAATCTCTCCCTAAGGGTGCTGGTCACCACCTCCACCCCTGGACTCTACCTCAAGGACACGTCCCCAGGCACCCTGGCCTTCCTGCTCTGAGGACTTGGGGGATCAAGAGCTGTACATTTATGTATCATAGACACATTGGAACCCCCACATAAAGTTGTGTGTAAAAATGACCCTCCAGCCAGCACCAGATGAGAGCAAGGGAAAAAACCTGGGGGCAGGGCGGGGGGGGGGGGCGGGAATGTCACAGAGTGAGCACAGGTGGCTCCTTTGTCAGTCAGCTTTGTGGTGTGTGTGTGGGGGGGGGTAGTAATCCCAGGCTTTAAAATCACAGGCTTTAATTCCAGAGTTTTAGTGTATTTACAAAAATCCACAGCGCCAGCGGGAGTCCCCATTGTTCTGTGCCTCCCCTGCCTTGGGACAGTTCAGCTTTCTCTGTGCCCGTCCAGGCAGGAGACAAAGGGGTGCCAAGTCTCTATTAGTGTACATAATGGATACAGATTATCTATTGTGAAACAGGCTCAGGAACTAACCAGGAACCCCACCACACGCAGTTTGCTGGGTTCTCCAAGTCCAAAACCGGCGGCGAGGCATGACGCCCCTCATCCCCACAACAATTGGCATCTGATTCCTGGCACGTTCAGCCTCTCTTACGAGCACACACGCTCCATATCACACACACACACCTGCCCTTCTTCCCGGCACGTTCAGCCACTCTCACGGGCACACCACATCTCTCTCTCTCTCTCTCTCTCTCTCTCTCTCTCTCTCACACACACACACACACACACACACACACACGCCCTTGGGGCTCAGACAGCTGAGAAAAGCTATGTACACTAAGGGTGTAGCACCAGGTAAGTGGCTGCCAAATCACGCCTGCCCCTCCAAGACCCTTCCTCTCCAGAAAAAAGAGAGTCAAAGGGCATCTCGCAGGTCTTGTGGCGCGGGGTGGGGTGCGGGGTGTGCTGCCCGGGGCAGGGAGCAGCAGTCCTTAAGGCGGCCTCCAGGAGGAGGGGCGTGGCCTCATCGGAGAAGGTGTGGCGCGGGCGCTAGGTAGGCGGGGCCACGCAGCGCCTCCTCGATGTCCTCCAGGCAGCCGAGCAGGTCCATGTCGCGGAGCACGCGGCCCAGCGGCTCCAGCGTAGCCTCGCGTCGCGGAGTGCGTCGCCGCCACGCCGCCAGCATGCTGTACTGCGCCTCGCGCAGACAGCGCCCGTTCTGCAGCTCCAGCCGCTCGATCTCGTGCTCGCTCAGCCCCAGCCGCCGAACGAACTCCTTCCAGCGCGTCGGGGGCACGCCGTCCACCACCGCGTACAGTGTCGCTGGGTCTGCTGCGGGGAGGATGCGCGGTGAGCCCAAGGCGCCGGCACTCCCGGCCCCGCCCCCGCGCCCCGGGCGCCCCGCCCACCCGCATCCCCGGCGGGCTCCCGGCTAGGATGAATGAGGAACTCACCATCTGCGAGCTGAGCCGCGGCGCTGTGAGCGCTGTGGGCGCTGCCCTCCCACTTCGTAAGAGGGGTGGGGACAGGGGTGGAAGCTGGAGGCACAGGGAGAATGGGGCCAGCCCTTTGGGGGGGCGGGGCCGTCTCTTTGAGAGGCGGTGTGACTTTGACGTCGGACCAGTCACAGGGGGTGTAGGTGGGACTAGAGATGGGACTGAAACTTGGGATAGGACTGAAGGTCGTGGTGGGACTGAAGCTTGGAGCTGTGGCCAGGGGCTCCGGCTCCCCCTAGAAGACAGAAGGCACAGCTTTAGGGGCGAAGAGGAAAAACAACCCCAGCCCTCATTATTCTGGATTCCGAGGAGATGACAGTGGACAGTCAGGAAAGACTGGGGGAGGTTCCTGGTTTCATCTTACCTCCTTTACAGGAGTCGATTTCCCACAAACTGAGAAAAAAGAAACAGAGCGTCATAAATTTCACTTCCTCTCTCAGCCTTGGCGCCCATCGTGGGGCTGGCGGTGGGCACTTGCGGTGACATGCTTCAGAGCCTATGTGGCCCCAGGGATGACAGAACTACTGATGCAGTAGAATGAGCTCGCACCAGCCATCTAGGGCCACCTCTTGCCACTGGGGTCCTCCCAGCAAGCTAAGGGGACACTCACCTCCTTCCATGCCTGTGCATCTCACCCTCTGAGCCTCCTCCCACAGCCCCAGGGGCATTCTTTCTCCTCCCAAAGGCCGCACTTACTAATGGAGTAGAGCTTGGGCTTCCACCGTTGGTAGCGGCAGGCTAAGCCAATGAAGAGGAAGAATGCCAGACAAAGACCAAAGAAGATCACCAGGGGCAACAGCACCGCGGTGCCTGGAGACAGAGCAGATTGTGGTCAGGGGAGCCAGGGAAGTAGCAGGGTGGGATGGATGGGTGACCGGCAAGACTGGGAGAGGGTCCTGGGCACCAGGATAGTTCTCACCTGTGTCCTGAAAGTTACGAGTTTCAGATGTGGCTGGACATAATTTCTTGCACTCTGTGTTCTTACAGCTAAAAGAAGAGAGCACGCTAGTGAATAGGGGTCCACCAGAGGAGGAATACGGGGGGGGGGGGGGAGTAGCAAAACACATAAATTGTTGGAAATTCTTCCCTTTACAAATATTGTAGCTATCTCTTGATATCATGGAAATTAAACCTGTCTTGGGAACTGATGCAGAGAAAAGAAATATTAGTTAATCCCCGAATTACTTTTTTTTTGTTGTTTTATTGTATTTTCTAGGGCCGCACCCACGGCATATGGAGGTTCCCAGGCTAAGGGTCTAATCTGAGCTGTAGCCGCTGGCCTACACCACAGCCACAGCAACGCAGGATCCGTAACCCACTGAGCGAGGCCAGGGATCGAACCCGCAACCTTATGGTTCCTAGTCGGATTCGTTAACCACGGAGCCATGATGGGAACTCCTCCAATGAATCATTTAATTTTAGAACTGGAGTTGATCTCGAAGAGGCTGTGCAGAAAGAGTTAAAAGCAGTCAGAGTCAAGTATAAATTCTAGCCCATTCAGTGGCTGGCAGTATGACTCCACGCAAATCACTTCACCTGTAAGCCTCAGTTTCCTCATCAGTAACCTAGGGGTCCTAGCCACTGTCAGGATTGAGGATTAAGTGAGATAATTATGCCTGGTATACAGTAGGCACTCCATAAATGGCAACTGCCATAGAATTGTTATTTTGTCATTGTTTTGCTGATGAGAATCCAGTGGCAAAGAGAAGTTAAAGAGCTTTTTCTCTAGATAACACTACTGGTGACATCTGACTTTGAGATGACGGTCCCAGCACGCATGCGAACAATTTAAAAATAGATATGGCGGGGGCAGATAGAGAACACTCTAGAACATCTTCCTGTGTTGGGAGCTGGCACTGGACAGGGTGGACTGATAAGAACTCCATCAGGGTCCCTGGAAGGAACCTGAGAAAGTATATTTTCAGAAGGAAAGGTAATTTTTGCCAACCTCACAGGTTCATGGTGGGAACCACATGGAATGAGTGTAAAGCTCTTTCAAGGAGAAGAGAGGAAACTTAGTGGAAAAAAGAAAAAAGTTTCTGGTCAGGCACTTTCTAGCTATTTTTTGTGGTTCTTACAACTTTCACAACCAGATGTCATTATCCTTACTATAAAGGTAAGGAAACTAAGGCTCAGAGATGTTAAGTCGCTTGCGCAAGGTCACACAGCCAGTAAGTGGCTAGGCTGAGATTTAAACCCAGGGCAGTTACCTTTAGAGCCCTCAGAGTTTCCTCTGTGCAAGTGAGTGTTTATGAGCAGTCTCTGCAGGGCCAGAAGGAGTGAGGAGACCTGGTCAAAGGGACCAGGGAGGAAAGACCATACTGTATCAAACCTAAAATGCCATCAATAATGAGGCACCATTACTTACATCCTACACACACACACACACACACACACACACACAAACACACCTGCCAATTAGACCATGACATGCCATCAGCTGTTGTAAGAGGCAGTCTGATTTCGGAAATGTAAAAGTGTGTTCCTGGAATCAGTAGTAGAGCCTGCCGCCCAGGAATCTGAGTGTCTTCCAAAAAAATCTGAATGTCTAAGAGGTGCTGCAAGTCCTCAGGGGTATCAGCCTCTATCGGCAAAGTAAGATTTCCAGAACAAGCTGGGGGCAGGGAGGACGGTCTGGCATCTTAACATGAAGTGTCTCCCACCCAAACAGCCAGTAGAAGCCAGATGCATCCTGGGCTCTGGCCCAGCTAGTGCCTCTCCCCCACAGCCTCCCCCTCCCCCTGATCCAGTACCAGCAGCTGCCAGAAGTACTCACTTAGCACAGGAGACACACTCCTTATCTCTTAGAAAGAACCCCACATGGCAGTTGCAGACGGTGTCCTGTCTCTCCTGGCCTGTGGGGAGAGACGCAGCACAGCTGAAGGAGGGCCGCGGGGGACGGGGCAGAGCAAGGTGGGGGCCTTCCTCCTGAGGTGGGCCCCCCCAGGGCGGAGGAAGGGGGGTGGGAGAACCGTGCTCACAGGGGAGGTGCACTGTGCCGTTGGGGCACAGGCTGCAGTTCAGACACTGGAAGAGAGTCTCGCTCCAGTATTTCCGGTACTGGTTCTTCCTGCAGCCACACACGGTGTCCCGGTCCACTGCGCAAGGAGAAATCTCCACCTGGGACATTTCTGGTGATGGGAGGAGATGGGGGTCTGAGCCTTAGCAGGTTAAGTGTCTCTGTGTAACATACACTCCAGCTCACACCCATGCACTCACAGATTCATTCGTAACCCTCCCCCCAAGACAGACCCGCATGCACATCCCTCTGAACTGCCACCCGACCCGGTCCATTTAAAGCCCAGCCCCCTCCTGAGCCTCACCATTCCGGCACTTGGAGCAGCTCAGGCATTGTGTGAGGTGGTTCTCCGAAGCAGTGAAGGTGCCGTTGTCACACTCCCGGCAGTCGGTGTCCAGCCCCGGGCCCGGGCAGTCATTGTGTAGGTAGGTGCCTGGGATTGGGGTGTCGAAGTTAGGCTGCAGCCCAGAGCTCAGGGAGGGAGCCCCGGGCCAGAAGGACAGCCCGGGCACCTCCCTGAAGTCTCCAGGAGAGGAAAGGAAGGAGAAACTCCCAGCCCTGGAGAGACAGCCAAGTCAGGGGTCCCAGGTTCTAGAACATCTGGAAAAAGCAAAGGAAGAAGCAGCGCCCCATAACTGGAGGAATTCCACGCTTATCCCTTTCTCCTACCTTTGTGGCACTTTGTACAGCAAATGGACCTGTTTTGAGGGTGGCTATATTTTCCTTGGGGACACGAACTCTCTCTCTTCTCCCGGTCCCCAGGGTGAAGGACCAGCCCGTGGACCCCTGCGGGGTGTACATCCACCAACAGAGCCCGGAGCACCTGGGAAGGAGTCAGAGGGAGGAGGCCCCGTCAGCAGAGGAAGGGGGTGGGAATCTCGGAAGGAGCAGGGCTAAAGCTTTTCCAGCTCAAGTCCCTTCCCAGTGGACCGTTCGCCCCAGGCCACAGTAGCTCACACTCCAAGCTTTCCTCCAAGCCTGGCTGTTGGCACCACACCCACTTATCTGTTCTCTGGTTGTCCTGTGTGCTCGGTTTTGTCCCTCCAGCTCAAGGCTGGTAGACCCCAGGTGCGGGCTGTATTTGATCCTTATTTCCCCCAAGCTGATGATAGTGCTGGACCTGGGGCAGAAGTTCAAGGGTTCTGGGAATTGGGAGCAGCAGGTCACCTCCATTCTGGCCCTTCCCTCCAACAAGCAGCCCTAAAGACGGGGGTGCTGTCTTCCCCCCTGGGCACTGCGTTCATAGTGTTCACTGTGTGGACTTTCACGGAGGTGACCACTTAGGATGTGTGCACTTCCCTGCATTACGTTCTGCCAGGAAAAAAAGATGTTTTCTAAAATCAGCCTGGAGTGGAGGTGAGTGACGTTCCTGTGGGCACTGTTCCTGGGCAGTGGGCAGAAGCAAAAGGAAGAGTTTCTTTATAAATTTCTATCAAAACCTCACTCAGGGGGTTCCCACTGTGACTCAGTGGTAATGAACCCGACTAGGATCCATGAAGACGCAGGTTCAATCCCTGGCCTCGTTCAGAGGGTTAAGGATCTGGCGCTGCTGAGAGCTGTGGTGCAGGTCACGGATGTGGCTCTGATCCAGTGTTGCTGTGACTGTGGTGTAGGCCAACGGCTTCAGCTCTGATCTGACCCCTAGCCTGGGAACCCACATGCAGCAGGTACAGCCACAAAAAAGCAAAAAAAAAAAAACCCTCGCTCAGGTTCTGCCTCAGACTCCCATGCTTCATCCGCTCCCACCACTACACCTGTAGGAGTACCCCAGGTCACCCAGGGCAGGGAGAAAAAGGGAAAGTTGGGAGCCGGAGGATGATGAGGGTCCGATGATGGGGTGGGAGAGGGCTAGGCATGAGAGGTTCCACGCAGTTAGAGCTGCTGGAGGCTGAGAATCCAATCACCAAGCTAGGAGCTGAAGGTGGGGGAGTCCCCCTTCCCCCACATCCTGGACGGCGTGTTTTCCAGCCTGGGGTCAAGCCCACTGCAGGCGCAGGCAAGGAATCACTTGGCCAGCCCTGGCTTCAGAGAGGAGATGGCACAGCCAGGGGCACAGTTGGGTTCCAACCCAAACTTCGCACTTTCACCTCCTACCAAGCCTCTTCCTGGCTTTCCCTGGGTCTTGTTTTGTTTTGTTTTTTTCCCTCTGTTATAAAAGCTGCCTTATGTAAAGGTAAGAGAATGTCCTCCAAGGATGTTAAACCTTTGGAGTGACAGACTAAGCAGATCACAGAAACCCCGGCCCAGGACAGGAGACCCTGGCAGCCCAAAGCCAGCAGGTCATGTCCCAGTGCCCCAGTCATAGCTGGGTGTTACTGCTGCAGCTGCCGGAGGCCTCAGCCTCAGCCACAAACTGGAGAGGCCACAGTCAGAGACCCAGCAGCAGCGTGGGGCAGCAGGGCACACCGCCTTACTCACAGGGCAGTGCCCTTCCCTGGCCACCCCAGCACTGTGCCATCTTCCCCGAGGACAGGACCGAGGCTTCCAGGGGGACAGGAAGCACTTGGGGGTGTTTATGGGAAGAACTTCCCAATCCTGACAGTGTGGTTCCCTTCCCCGAAGGAGAGCTCACAGCACCTAAGGTCACTGACACCATCCAGGGGGGACTGGGAGCCACTCCAACCGACAGGGACAGAGTCAGGAAAAGGAACTGGGGGGCTCCAGTTCCGGGACAGCCTGTAGGGAGCTTTCCAGGGGGACAAGACTTCCAGGAGGGAGAGAAGCTTTCTCAGGCCTCGTGCCACACACCCTCACTCTCCAGCACTTTGGGGGTTAAGCCAGATCCGGGAAAGGGAAATCTTTTCCCAGCAGCTCCGCCCAGTGACTCAAGCCCAAGGGAGGGAGTCTCGGGCAGGGAGAGGGAACCAGCAGCTTCCCCAGCTCCTCAAGGGTCATGAGTCAGCAGAAAGGCTGCAGGGACCAGCCCGCAACTGGGACCCCATCTGATCCCTTCCTCCCGTGGGCCAGTCTCTCCCTCCAATCCCAGCTAAGAGCCCCTTTTCCTCCCCTCCTCCTCCAAGGATCCAGGCCACAGACTTCAGTCCCTCTTGGCCCCTGTGTTCGGGAAATGGCTCCCTATCCCTCTGCATCCCAAAGGGAAGCCTGGTCGACCCCTCACTTCCTCCCCCTCAGGTCACTACCCTCCCCTCCCTGAGGGCCCTTCAGCTCCTTCCTGCCCCTCAGCATCCTTCCTTTAGACTCGGCCCCTCCCAGTCTCCTCCTCCCGGTTCAACCAGTCCCTCCGCAGACTAACCCTTTCCTGGGTTCTCACGTGAGCCCCCAGACCGCGCCCCAGTTCCAGGAGGGAGCAAAGCAAGGCTGCCCTCCCGCCCGGGGTTCACTGCCTTCCCACAGCCTGGCTGGTTCCAGCTAGTCCGGCAGGGCCGGGGGACCTCCCTGGGGTCCCAGACAATCCTTAGCCTCTAAGGCCAGTTCCAGTCTCTACGGCCCCTCCCACAAGTTCACTGGCAGCAGCACAGGCAAAACACCCAGTTTCAGGAAGGAGGGAGCAAGCCAGAGGGGAGTAAGACAACTGGCACCATTTCCCGGGCCTCCCCAGGCCCCCAGCAGCCCACCAGCCAGCCCATTCTGACCCTCGGAGCCAGGGCCTCAGGCCCCCTTCCAGTGGGCACCACTCCTTGGCAGGAGCTGGCTCCAGTGAGCAGGCCCTGGCGGCTGCATCTGGCAAAAAAACACCAGAAAGAGGTGAGCTCTGAGTGCGCAGACTCCCAGGCAGCCTAAGTGCCTGTCGCCCAGAGCAGGGGAAGGGCAGGAAGCTAGGGGTGCCTGTGGAGAGACAGTTGAGGGGGTGGCCCAACACCCCTCTAACTCCCCCACAACTTCCGCCCGGGGAGGCTTTTAAGTGTGACTTCCTGTGCTGGGGCTGCAGCGTGGGGGCCGCGACCCTGTGGTCTAGCCCCAACCCAGTCACCCTGCATTAATTTGTTCATTACATTAAAATGCTTTGCTCACTTGATGTCAAAACCTTTGGGGAGCTCAGGACAGCTTCTCCTCCAAGGCTCAGCTGAGACCCCCGCCTCCTTCTCCCACCCAAGCCCTCCATTAATGGGGCGTCTTAGAACACTCACCACACCATTCGGTGAACTTGATAAAAACCTGAATTAACTCTATCTGTCTTGGGCAACATAACTACCTTGGGTGAGTAGATACCATCTCCCCAAATAGACCGTAAACTAGGAGATGAGAGATGAGAAAGAGTATCTCGGTCAGAGACACTGTCATCAGTGTCATCGGCCTCAGCACCCACGGCAGGAGGAGCCGAGGGCACTGGGAGCGACTGGCTGACTTCATGACCATCTGGCTCCCACTCCAGTTAAAGCAGGTGCTGACCAAAATGGAATTTGGGAGGAATATAGTTATCCCCAGGGGAGAGTCTCCCTTCTCCCCACACATGTGCACAGTCGCACCCCCTTGGCCCCCCACGGGAGACGCTGACAAGCTTCCTCCCACTTTGGGCCTCCTCTGGTGAGCGAAGGCTGACCAAGGACACGGGGCAGGTGAGAGTCTGAGAGGTTCTGCTCCAGCCTGCTCTTTGCTTGGCTATTCCCCAGACCCTCAATGCGCCCCCAGATGAAATCCATCAACCTCCTGGCCTGGACCAACATCACACTGCCAACTTCTCAGCACCAATGCCAAGGCCTTTGCCACTCTCCTTTCCTCAAGGCCCCTGTCCCGCCCCTGACGCCATTCGGTCTGTAATTCATTTTGCCAGACCCTTCTTGTCGTCTCTCAGGGCTCTCCAAGTCCGTGGGTTGCCTCACGCCCCGATCATAGCAAACATCTTCCCGCCTCTTTCCTCCTCCAGGCTATCCTTTTTTTTTTTTATCTTTTTTATCTGCGTTCAGGCTTCAACCTGCACCCACAGGTGTGGGAATCTTCCTCTCAGGGCCCCACCTTGAACATCATTTCCATGGGCCCCTGCTACCTTGAATGAGAACTCAAAGAGGCGCCTCGTGCTGTTCTGGACACATTCCCAGATGCAGCTGCCCCTGGGGGAACCATTAATGAATGAAGGAACAAACGAATGATCAAACGAATGAATGAATGAATCCCTCTACCTGGGTCAAGATTCTCTTTCCATCCTCTCCCCAATGGCCTCCAGTTTTCTCTCATTTCTTTTTTTTGTTTTGTTTTTTTGCCTTATCTAAGGCCACACCTGTGGCATATGGAAGTTCCCAGGCTAGGGGTCTAACAGGAGCTGTAGCTGCCAGCCTTCGCCACAGCCACAGCAACGCGGGATCCGAGCCATGTCTGCAACCTACATCACAGCTCATGGCAACGCCGGATCCTTAACCCACTGAGCAAGGCCAGGGATCGAACCCGCAACCTCATGGTTCCTAGTCATATTCGTTAAACACTGAGCCACCACGGGAACTCCTCTCATTTCTTCTTGTTCCTCTACTGAGACCTTCCCGCCACCACCACCCCCTAACACAAAATCCCATCTACTCTCATCATCCTCTACTCTCCGTCAAACCCGTCACTGCTCCTTCCAGCCTCCTGCCAGTCAGTGACTTCAAATTTCAGCTCCAAATCCACTTTTCTCTGAGACGTTCCCTCCCTCATCCCAACCTTTGTTTATTCAACAAACAGTTAAGGAGCACCAGCGCCTAGGCATGGGTCAGGGATGCAAAAACAAATACACGAGAGTTCTTGACAGGGTCAGAGACAAGAGCCTACGGGCTCTGTGTCTCTGCATCTCTGTGGGCCGTGCTCCTGGAGCACAGCACAGGCACTGGAGTTGAGCTCTGCTAAGCAGGAAAGGCAGCTGGACCGCACTCCCGTGTTCCTCTAGTTCTGCCTCCTTACGGCGGCGTTCCAGGACACCGCATCACACAACGTTTTGGGGGGCGTTCCCCCCCCATTGCTCTAAAATCATTTTTGCCGTAAGCTATCTTGGCTCCAAGACTATAAGCTCTTTGAGAGCAGCAAGATCTTGTGTGCTCTGTCACTGTCTCTCTTGGATTCTTCCCAGTCTCCCCACTTCCACTGCGCGTGCACACACACACACACACACACACACACACACACACACACAGTGTTCCCTGTGCTGCCTACTGAATGGCAGGCAGCTGGAAAGCCCGTGGACAGCCTTATCAGTGCTTCTACATGTCCTGCTCTCCCCCCTCCAGCTCCAGACTGAGCTTGGTCCCTTAGTCACACCTGACCTCATCCCAAGGGCTGGACTGGCAAGCAGCCCCAGGCACATTTCTTTATCTGCTCCGGCGCCTGTACCTCTGTGTTCCAAATGCAGTAGCCACTGAGTAATTACCACCATTATTGCTGCTACTAACAATATCAAAGCTAACATTTACTGAGTGCTTTCTGTTTGCTCTACCCAGTTCCTCCACTGGAATGTAGGCTGCGTGAAGACAGAGATTTTGTTCACCGCAGTAATCCCAGCCTCTGAAACGGAGTCTAGCACAGAGCAGGCACAAATAAATGGAATACTTATACCTATCCATTTATTTCATCCTCAAAACAACATTATTAGATAAGTGACTCTCAGGCTCATCTTAGAGATAAAGAAACAAGGCAGGATTACGTAAGCTGCTCAAGTCCAGGCAGCTGGTACCTGAGGGAGCCAGGACTGCATCAGGTGATTTATCCCCAGGGGAGAAGAGGAGAAGGCAGGGCCGCTGGATGGCGGAAGTGGGGAGACTTGAGGGAAGGGAAAGTGGGCCTGGGGAGACCGGAGGTGGGAGATTCGAGAGGGAGAAGATGAGGGAGGGAGGTGCTGCGGGGCGGGGGATTAAGATCTAGAAACACGGACTAGAAGAGGGAGAGGGAGGAACTGGAGAGAAAAGATTCAACAAGGAGGTCTGAGAAGACTTCTGGAAGTCTGGACAGAAGGGGAAGGGATGATGGGAAGGCAGTATAAGATCCTTGGGGAAGGGGCGGGGGTCGGGAGAGGAGGGGGCCCTGGAAGAGCAGGGAGCCTGAAGAAAGAGGCCAGCCTAACAGACAACAACAAGGTGGGGGCCAGGGGCTGGGGTCTCTGCCCAGGGTGACTCCAGGAGGCAGAGGGATCAGGGATACACTGAAGCAAGCCTGAGGCAACAGAAAAGGGACATTTTCCAGTGACGAAAACAACTGTCTACCAACTTCCCCAAACTGAGCTGTAGAAGAAGAAAGCTATCGAAGTGCTGTTTGGGTCCGTGGGAGGGGGCCCGGGGCAGGCCCAGGGGCCCGAGGCCGTGGACGAGGGTCAGTCCGACAGACTGAGGCGACAGCCCAGGGGGTGAAGAAGCCCCCCCAGGTGGGAGGCCTGGGCCTGGGGAGGCCACGGGGTTGCGGCCGATCCACTTACCCGCTTTCCTCCCGAACTCTCTCAACACACAGCGGCCGGAGCCGGCCCCCAACCACTGCCTCCCCCGGACTCAGTTTCCCCACTTCACTAGATCCAGCCCCTACCACGCAGCAGTGTCCTGGCCTATCGGTGGCCTCACCCCTCCCGGCCCAACACGCTGATCCGCAGGACAGAATTCTGAACCACCCTGACTCTGAGAGGACCGACCTTTCTCTCACTCCTCCCCATTTCCTAACAAACTGCCCCACCAGCAACCAGGGGGGGTACCGTCCCCCACACTCCCGGGAACCCCCGGCACCTGCAGACTTCCTTGGCTGTCCCGGCCGGACTGCCTTTCACTGCCTGCCTTTCAGACTTCTCCCTGGCCCCGGAGTGGGGCGGCGGATGAATGGGGCAGTGTTGGACATCCGGCCATGCACCCCTGAGGCTGGCGCCTCCTCGCCCCCCCCCCAGCCCCCTCGGCCCTCCGTCCCCATCTCACCAGTGGCAGCAGCAGGCCAGGCACGGCGGGGAGGCCCATGTCCGGCCAGCGGTGGCCTCTCACTCCCCCATCAGGGCTCAGGCAGTGGCGACAGTGACGGCGGACGAAGGCGACGATACAGTCCCAGGACCAGCGGGGTCGGCGGTCCCAAGTGGAGCCTGGGGCGGGGGGCGGGTAACGGAGCTGAGGGTTGAGACTGGGGCAGAGAATCACAGCCTAGTCCAGGGGAACCTCAAACCCGGAAGGCCAGCTCTGGAGCCAGAGATCGGAGAACTCAGAGAAAAGTAACTCGAGAGAGGAGGTGGGAGGGGAAGGGAGCAGCAGATGGGGTGTTGTAACTTCAGGACAGGAAGAGCGGAGGGTGGAGGTGGGAGGAGGCGGGAGGAGGCGGGAGGAGGGGGCTGAGGCTCCTTAACCCTTTGTGACCAGTCAGAGAGCCACGCTGGCTGCAGCTGCCACGTGCTGACCGCTCCCAATCAAACACGGAGGCGTGCCAGCCCTCTCCCTCCTCATCCCCAGCACCCGGCCTCCCCAGAGGAACAGTTAGAGAAAAACTCAGGGCTTTGGAGTCAGATTTGCTGGATTTCAGCTCAGAACTCTATTTTTTTTTTTTTAGCTGTGTGATTTCTGACAAATTCTCGAAGCCAGGGTTCCAATTGACAAAGCGGGGAGACCCTAATATTTGTAGTTTTAAGGGTTTATTGAGACCAGACAGGTTTGTTAAGCATCTGATGCTGGACCAGTCCTAAGTGCTCTTTAGAGTCTCTCCCCTTTTCCCCAAAGTCCGCCACTGATACCCTAATCTCTCACCCTCCGGGGAATTTCCCCCTCCAACCAGAACCTCAGAGTAATTCTGACCCTGACCGGGCCCTGACCTCCTCCTCCACCCCCAGCTCTGCGTCCAGTCTCTGCTCCGCTGGGCTGGGCCCCCAGCTGCTGACCCTGGCTCTGATTTCCCAGAGACTTCAGTTATTACATGAGAGTGACAGTGCCTGTCACTGTCAGGGAAGGTGATGTCATGCGGCTTAATGAAATCACATCGACGATAATGCTGTGAATTAGAGATCTCCCTCTTTTAGAGAGGAGAAAACCAAGGCCCAGAGACAAGCAAGCCATGTGCCCTGCAGAGCCAGCCCAGGCCCCAGACTCCTGACTTCAGCCCAAGGGCCCATTTCCCTACCACAAAGAGCTGCCACTTTTCTATCAGTTCTTTTGCGTCAGACCTCACACCCTGACCTTTGGGGTGTTTTATGACACTCCTGTCTGTGCAGGACATCTCCCAAACGAATCCCACGTCAGAGGTGCCACATTCATCCAAATAGTCTCCAGGCACAATGACCTTCCCTGTATCAGTCCAGGCCCGGGGTCCTTCAGCCACTGGGGTTGCTGGAAATTCCAGGAGCCAGACAGGCGTGAGGTCCTAGGGCTTTGGGACTTGGCATCAGAGTCCCTCGTCACGTCTCTGGATCCACCAGCTGAGCCCCCACCCCGGAACCCACTCTAGCCCTTTCTGGCCTCTTCTCTGACTTCAGGGGCAGAGCTTCTGGAGCTGTGACTGGGGCTTGATAACCCCACCTCTGGCTGACTTCACGCCGTCCTCCAGGCTCTGAGAAACAGGCGGGTTAAATAAAGCTGGAGTCACAGATGGAGGAGGTCACCTGCACCAACACACAGGGAGGCTTCAAGTACAGTCTGGGTGGACCCGAAGCAGAGCTCTTAAGAAAGACGCGGGGGGAGTTCTCTTCGTGGCTCAGTGGTTAACGAATCCGACTAGGAACCATGAGGTTGCGTGTTCGATCCCTGGCCTCGCTCAGTGGGTTAAGGATCCGGCATTGCCGTGAGCTGTGGTGTGGGTTGCAGATGCGGCTCAGATCCCGCGTTGCTGTGGCTGTGGTGAAGGCCGGTGGCTACAGCTCCTGTTAGACCCCTAGCCTGGGAACCTCCATAAGCTGTGAGTGCGGCCTTAGATAAGGCAAAAAGACAAAAAAAGAAAGAAAAGAAAGAAAGGAAGGAAGAAAGGAAGGAAGGAAGGAAGAAAGGGAGAAAGGGAGAAAGAAAGAAGCAGGGGCGTTGAAATCAAGTGCAGGAGACAAACTCCCCACAGGAAGCACCCCTCACTTCAACAGGCATTGATGAGTAAGCACAGGTGAAGTGTTTAGCAAGTGTTCGCCGAACACTAAGCATTCAGTCAGTGGCAGCAATGTTCATGCTTTGTATTAACAATTAATAACAACTGCAGTGTCCCATTTTTATGGCCATGCCTATGGCATATGGCAGTTGTCAGGCCAGGGATCAAACCCAAGCCACAGCAATGACAACGCCACACCCTTCACCTTGAGGCCACCAGGGAACTCCTTTAGTGTCCTATTTTTTACGTTACAAGGAATTTTGCCAACTGTCAAAACCATTATACCCAGCTCAGCATAAAAGAATTTCTGTCAGAGTTTAGGATAAGTGCTTATTTAATCAGTCAGTTTAAAGTCTTGAGAAATGTGGTATTCCATTGTTCAATAAAGTTCTGTTTAACAAAAAAAGATGGGAGTTCCCATTATGGCTCAGCAGTTAAGAACCCAGCTAATATCCATGAAGATGTGGGTTCGATCCCTGGCCTCACTCAGTAGGTTAAGGATCCAGGGTTGCTGTGAGCTGTGGTGTAGTTTGCAGACGCGGCTCAGATCCCGCATTGCTGTGACTGTGGTGTAGGCCGGCAGCTGTAGCTCTGATTTGACCCTTAGCCTAGGAACTTCCATATGTCTCCAGTGTAGCCCTAAAAAAAAAAAAAAGATTAAAAAAAAAATGGTGAACGGTGGGCGGGTCTAGGAATATGAACAGATAACTAGTCTCTGGGAGAGGATGAACTATGGCCGTAATCCCTCCGGGGGAAGAAGAAATGATGATGAGGGAGAGAAAGGAGAGATGGAGAGATAGGAGGTGACAGAATTAGGCTATTTGGTTAGGGCTTGTGGAGCAAAGGATGAAAAGAGCCCCCCTCTCTCTATCACGTCTCTCTCTCTCTCTCACAGACACACACACGCCTCACAGTAGCGCAGAGTCATCGAAAGGGCACTGGACTCCCGGTCCAGGTGACGTGGGTTCCGGTGCCAGCCCTGCCATTCCAGCTCCATGCATCACAGGGAGATGGGTTGAGTCACAGGAGACCTGGCTTCCAGGCTGGTTCTGTAAGAATCGTGAACTTGGGCAAGTCACTTCACTTGACAAGCTTGATAAGGAAAATGAGACAGCTTGAACTCTTGCTTCTCTACCGGTCTGATCAACCTGAGATCGAGAAACCAGGAGAGGCAGCCCTTCTGGTTGTGCTGACTCCGGATAACAGCACATAAGACGCAAGTATGCTGATTACTGCCGATTCCAATAAACACACCAGGAAAACAGATGCCCCCTCTTGCTGGTACCTGCCCTGATCCCCTCCCGATTCCTGTAAGTGGCACCCACTGGCTTTTAAATCCACTTTGTCTTGAATCATGGAAGAGAAATATAATAATATAATATAAGTTTTTATTATGTTTGTGATGCCTTGCATTGTGATCAGACGGTTTGTGTGTTTGGTAGAGAAGGAAACATGCTGTTTTTAAAACAAAAAACAAACAAAACAAAACTCCCTAGTATCCAGGAGTAACACATAGATGAGGGATGGAGGAAAGAAGGACATGCTTTAGGCAGGAGGAAGCCCAGCGTGGGCGGGAAGGAAGGGGAGGGTGGCTGAATGCTGTCATCCAGCACAGCTCCAGCTTTGTCCCGGAGGCCCTGCTCCCCCAGCCAGGGGAGAGGGAGCCCCGGCCCGGTCAGGCAGGGCTGAGGATAAGCTGTGGCGGAGAGCGACAAGGACAGGCTGAATCTGAAGGCTCTGAGAGGAAACTGTTGTGACACCAGCATTTTCCCCTCATCATCTTGAGTCTAAGAAAGGGAAGTCAGGAGTCGTCACAGTCGCATCGGTTCCTTGTCATGACCTTTTCTACTTTCCCGCTCCTTCCACCATCTCCCCCTCTTTCCCAACACTCACCCAGCAACTCAGGACAGGTAGATTACAACTGAGGGAAGGAGGAGTTCCCTTCGTGGCTCAGTGGTTAAAGAATCTGACTAAGAACCATGAGGTTGCGGTTCGATCCCTGGCCTTGCTCAGTGGGTTAATGATCCGGTGTTGGCAGCTACAGCTCCTGTTAGACCCCTAGCCTGGGAACCTCCACATGCCACAGGTGCAGCTCTACATAAAGGCAAAAAGACAAAAAAAAAAGAAAAAAAAATAGCTGAGGGAAGGAGACCAAGGCAGCAGGGGAGGTGGCCCCAAAAAGCATGAGGAAGGGTGTCTTTGGGGCTCCAGATCTGATGCTAGAGTTGGGGAAGGAACCAGGGTTCTGAAAACCAGGGTTCCACTCAGACAGCCCTCAATTTCTCCTTTGTCAAAATAAAAGCTGGGAGGATTCCTGATGCTGCTCTCTCTGTGATGATGAGAGTGGGAATACACAAGATTTGAAGTTCCTAAAGAAGCTGGCCCGAGGAGTTCTTGCTATGGCACAATGGGATCAGGAGCCTCTTGGGACCCAGGTTCGATCCCTAGCCTGGCACAGTGGGTTAAGGACTCCGAGGTGACACAGCTGCGCAGCTTAGGTCGCAGTTGTGGCTCGGGTCTGATCCTTGGCCTAGAAACTCCATGCGCCTCAGGGCTTCCAAAAAAAAAGGGGGGGTGTCACCCTCCTCCAGTACTAGGCAGTTGATGGGGAGGCAGGCAGATGAAGACGAGGATGTTGCAGCTGGGTGGTGAGTGGTACTTAGCGAATGGAGAAGACTACAGATGGTGGTGACCAAAGCTGGGAAGGAAAGGGGGTTCCATGGACAGGGGCACAGAGGCTCAGCAATGCCTAGGGAGGGGCTAGCAGGACAGTCTGTCTCTCCTAAGGCCCCCAAAGAATGGTCACTTACATTGTGCAGCCAGTGGTATGGGAGCCTGTCCCCACCTCCCACCCAGACCTCTCAGGTGCTTGGGCAGTGGCCGGGACTTGCATCCACTCCCTGTCCCCTTCATGGTGCCCCCATCCAGCTCTCCAGACATTCTTCATGCAACAACATTTATTGAATATCTGCCTACTTGCTCCAAGCGGGACACTGGGCTAGACCCCGAAGATACATAAATGAACAAGACTCAATTCCTGACCACAAGGAGCTCACAGTCTAGTTAAAAGTGCAGACACAAATGAACAGGAAAGTAAAATGCAATATCAGCACTTCCGTAGATGTTATGGTATGTTACGGGAGTCCAGGGGAGAAGGGAGCCATCAGTTCTGGGGAAGACCAAATAGGACAGAAGCCTTCACAGAAGTTGTGCTTTCTGAGCAGGGTTCTAAGGGATGCATAGGAGTTCTCCAACAGATGGTGGGGGAGGCTTCCAGGCTAAGGAAATAACTTGAGCAAATATGCAGAGTTACAAAGGACAAGGATGCAGGGCAAAAGTGCTGGGGTGTAGCTCCGCGGGAGCCTGAGGGAGCGAGGCTGGAAGAGTGCTGGGGCCAACCGGAACAGCCAAGCCTCTACTGCGCTGGGCTGCTGCAGCCCCTGCCCTAGGGAGACAGGGAAGGGAACTGCCTAACAGCTAACCAAGGGGGCTTTTGAGTGGGGTTTCCCACCCAAGTTCAAGAAGAGGAGCAAACGTCTGTCACTGGAAAGTGGCGTGGAGGGTCATCCTGGGGCAGAGGCCAGCCATCCTCGGGAAGGAAACGGCGCATGCCTTTGTGTGCCCTTGTTTGTGTTTTGTCCTGGTCGTCCGTTGTTTCCTAGGAAAGTTCTCTGTCAAAGCTCCAAGTCTGGCTTGGCCGATCCAAGAGGAAAGAAAACTTGTCTGCACTTGGGTGGGGAAACCGGAGTGTTCTCAGGGCATGACCACTGGGTACAGGGCACCAGCCCAGGCGACGCTGGCCCCTGTTCTCCAGGCAGTTGCCACAGCTTCTTGCCCACCCCGCTTCCCTCCCCCACCAGAGGTAGCCGGGCAGCTGGAGAGGAAGCCCCACTCGATTCTTTAATCCTGCCAAGGCCAGTCCCCTCCCACCACGGGAAGTGCCTGCCTCGGGGAGGGGACAGTGTCCTTCCCTCTCAGAGCTCTCCTGGGGGGTGGGCAGGGGACCCGGCAGCTGCCAAGCCCGATGGAGCAGGGCAGGGGCCCAGGGTGGCATAGGCAGGTGGAGGCGCTGACAAGGCCAGGTTGGCAGCGGCGGGGCCCGGCGGGGATGAGGAGGGGGAGGCGGGGTGGGGGCAGAAACGGGAGGGGAGGGAGGAGGCCGGGGTGGAGGCCACCTCCTGGGCACCCCTGCCCCCTCGGCCTGGAGACCAGTATCGGCTTCGGAACCTCCGGAGCAGCATGAGGAAGGTGATGACCAGGAGGTCAAAGACGAGCTCGGCCATCTCCACCACGGACAGCACGGAGGAGCCGAACCACAGGCTCCACTGGCTGCCCAGGTTGGACAGGAGGGTGACCATCTGTGCGGGAGAGAGGCGCGCTGACCCCTCGGCAGAGGAGCCCGCCGTCCGCGGCGCCCCGGGCTCGGCCTCTCACGGCCCCCGGGCCCGGCTAAGCCATGGCGAGGCTGGCTCAAGCCGAGGCCGGTCTCAGGGGCCTTTCTCATCATCGTGTCACCCGGCACGTCCTCCCCCAGGGCTTCCCCTCCAGCCAGCACCCTTCTTCCACCCTCCCTCCCACCCCCTTTCTCCTTCCCTTGGTCCTGGACCTTCGAGGCCCAAACCCTCTGACCCTTGCGTTCGAGGACAGCCACCTTGCCAAGCGCCCCACCCCCAGAGCCTCCCAGGCTCAGCGACGCAGGACGCACCGTGACAGACGGGGACTCAGAGTTGGTTTTGTAGTTCAGCTCCTTGAAGAAGATGTTGACTTTGGCAACTCCGTCTCTTTGGAGTGGGGGAGAGGGTGGGAAGGAACAGCTGAGGATTACCTTCTCTGCCGCTGGAAAATGCCCTCCTCCAACCAATGGGAGCAACTCCCCTTCCCACGTCTGTGTCCCCACCCCCCCACCCCCGCCGCCACGACTGCTTTCCTGGGACTGAGACTAGGGTAGGACTGACCTTTTGTTCTTGATGGTATAATTGTTCTGTAGAGACAGCATCTGGAAGACCCAGTCCTGGGACAGGATGAGGGTGTCAGTAGAGTCACCAGCATACTTTTTAGGCTTACAGGGGTGGGGGTGGGGTCAAAGACACCCATATACATACGACCAGAGAAAACCACAATGTTACACACACACACACACACACTTTACCTGGGATGTCACCGAGGGCCATCGGGAGTAACCAGCAGAGAGCTTGTAGGTGGTGACGCTGGGGATGGAGAAGGGCGCTCAGTGATGGGGGTGGAGCTCTCCCACCGGGAGGCTGAGCTCAAGACCCTGTATTCTGCCCAGCCAAGCTCACCTGCATGGCTTCCGGCACTTGGTGAAACAGCCCAGGCGGTCTGAGGAGAAGGCATCCTGGAGCTTATAGTAGCAGTAGCCTGTGGGTGTAGAGAGGTGGCCACTTTCCTAGGACCCTTCAGTCTTCTCCACCCCATACCCAGGGAGCTCCCAAGATCCCTGGCACCCACTTCACAGGAGTATTAGGAAGCATAGCGGTGAGGCCTCTTGAGGCGCAGTGTCAGAAAATGTTAAAGAAATTAAGCTAATTCCAAAAAAAAAGGAAAACAACTGGGACACACCTCTGAAAGATGTGTAGGATAGGGACGAATATTTAAAAGTCAAAAGGAGGGGTTCCCGTGTGGCACAGCGGAAATGAATCTGACTAGGAACCATACGGTTGCAGGTTCAATCCCTGGCCTCGCTCAGTGGGTTAAAGATCCAGCGTTGCCATGAGCTGTGGTGTAGGTTGCAGACACGGCTTGGATCCCGCATTGCTGTGGCTGTGGTGTAGGCCGGCGGCTACAACTCTGATTCGACCCCTAGCCTGGGAATCTCTATATGCCACAGGTGCGGCCCTAAAATGACAAAAAGCAAAAAAAAAAGTAAACCTGTAAATAAAAGTCAAAAGGAAATATAGGAACAATTTTTGCATAAGAATAATGAGATTAAACCACAATGAGATATTGCTTCACACCCACTAGGATGGCTCTCATTTAAAAAGGTAATAACAAGTGTTGGTGAGGATTCGGAGAAATTGGAACTCGTCACCACTGGCGATGTAGTATGCTGTAGCCACTGCGGAAAACAGTCGGGCTGTTCCTCAAAAGGTTAAACACAGACTTGCTCTATGACCCAGCATTTCCACAACCAAGAGAACTGAAAACATGCCCACACAAATATTCATAGCAGCATTATTCACAAGAGTCAAAAAGTGGCAACAACCCAAATGTCCATCAACTGATGACTGGATAAAAAATGTTGTTCAGTCATGAAAAGGAATGAAGGACTGACAATGCTACACAGTGCATACACCTCGAAAATATCATATTAGGTAAAAGAAACCAATCATAGGAGTTCCCTGGTGGCTCAATGGGTTAAGGACTTGGCATTGTCACTGCTGTGGCTCCAGTTACTGCTGTGGTGCAGGTTCTTCCATGTACTACAGGTGTGGCCAGATAAATAAATAAATAAAACAATAACCCAGTAACAAAGGATCACATATTGTATGTTTCTGTTTATAAGAAATGTCCAGGATAGGCAAATCTGTAGTAGATACAAAGTAGATTAGTGGTTATGAGGGGCACAGGGGAGGAGGAAGGGGGAACTGAGGTGCAGGGAATGGGGAGCCTGGAGATTGCTAATGGGTACAAAATTTCTTTTTGATGAGAAGGTTCTAATTTTTTTTTTTTTTTTGTCTTTTTAGAGACACACCTGTGGCATATACAGGTTCCCAGGCTAGGGGCCGAATCGGAGCTGTAGTTGCTGGCCTACGCCATGGCCACAGCAAAGCCAGATCCGAGCCGCACCTGCGACCTACACCACAGCTCTCGGCAAGGCTGGATCCTTAACCCACTGAGCGAGGCCAGGGATCAAACCCTCATGGTTCCTAGCTGGATTCGTTTCCACTGTGCCACGATGGGAACTCCAAGAGAGGGTTCTAAACTGATTGTGACAATTATTGCACAGCTCTATGACTGCTGAAAACTAAAACTATACAATACAATGGCATTGTACACTTTCAATGGGTGAGTTATCCGGGGAAATGAGTTTTCTCAATAAAGCTGTTACCAAAAAAAATAATAATAATAATTAAAAAAAAAGGAATAATGGGACCACGGATTCTCCCTTCTCCCCTCTTTCCCAAGTTCTCCGTAAAGTTATTTTTTGTCATTCTCTCTTTTAGTCACCCGGTCCAGAAGCCCTTCTTCGTTTCTGGTCCAAATCCCTCTGCCTACCAGGGCTTATACAATTAATTACATGATTAATCTTTAATTAGGAAGAATGGGAAGCCGCTAGGTCCTTCTCTCTGGGGAGTCAGCAGGCCTTAGGAAACTCGGCAGAGTGTGTTTCCAGGCGAGTTCCTCTCCCTCATTTTCACATCTCCTAGGCAAACAGCACGAAATCTGTTTCAAAGTCACAGCCATTTAGCCATCACTGTTTGGGGGTCAGGGGAGCAGCGTTCTGGGACTTCACATCCTCCCTCTGGGCCTCGGCCTCGCTCATCTGAGAAGGGAGCCGCTCAGGCCAGACGGCCTCCGAGCGTGCCTCCAGCTCCGATGTGCTGCGAGTCTGTAAGGCCAGAGAGACAGCGACCCGGAGGCTGAGGCTGCAAAGCGCAGGCAGGAGGAGAGCTGAGAGCAGAGGAGCCAGAGAAGAAAGCGGGCAGAAAGAGGAACGAAGCAGAGCCAAGACAGCGCTCAGCTCTCTGGGTCTGCCGTGCCCCCACCACGTCCCTGGGAGGGGGTCAGCCATGCCAGGTAAGGCCGTGTGTACCAGAGACATGCCTCGACTGTCTAGTCTTTTTGTTTTGTTTTGTTTTTTGTCTTTTTACCTTATCTAGGGCCGCACCCACGGCATATGGAGGTTCCCAGGCTAGGGGTCTAACAGGAGCTGTAGCTGCCGGCCTTCACCACAGCCACAGCAACGCGGGATCCGAGCCGCATCTGCAACCTACACCACAGCTCACGGCAACGCCAGATCCTTAACCCACTGAGTAAGGCCAGGGATCAAACCCGCAACCTCATGGTTCCTAGTCAGATTCGTTAACTACTGAGCCACAATGGGAACTCCTCGTCTGTCTAGTCTTATGTTCAGGATTCACCTTCCCTCTCAGCTTCTGAGCACACGGCTCCCATGCTGAATAACCCAGCTGCAGAGAAAAGCAAAAGGGATCAGACTGCTCCTAGATCAGGGTAAAGAGGAGGCTCCATGGCCCTCCAGAGCCTTATGAGTGTGCCCTCCTGTAGGTAAAACATTCTTCAATAAGCAGTTCTGCGGTTCCCCTTGCGGCGCAGCAGAAACGAATCTGACGAGCATCCATGAAGACGCAGGTTCGATCCCTGACCTCGCTCAGTGGGTTAAGGATCCGGCGTTGCTGTGAGCTGTGGTATAGGTTCCAGACTCAGCTCGGATCCTGTGTTGCTGTGGCTGTGGTGTAGGCCGGCAGCTACAGCTCCAATTTGACCCCTTGCCTGGGAACTTCCATATGCCGCAGGTGCAGCCCTAAAAAGCAAAAGGGGAAAAAAAAAAGAAAAAAGAAAAAAGAAAGAAATTCCAATCTATGTATTTGCTTTGTAACTGCCAGACGTACTCCTATTGAACTGATACATCTGAACACTACAGAACATACATAAAACGGAAGATGTTCGGGACTGAAGTGTTAGCAAATGCTCCTAGTCTTTTCTTCCTGCACCCAGCGCAGCCTTGCCAGTGCCTGGCACCAGGCCCCTGGGCTGTGGGCCGGGAAGCCACAGGAACAGCGGGCTGAGTGCGGAAGCCGGGGAGCTCTCCCTCACGTGCTCTTCCTTCCTTTTGCTGCAAGTTATTTTTAAATGGGGCCATCCCATTATAAATGCACAGAAGCCAAAACAAAGAAAGACCCTGATGGAGGATCGGAGATGACAGAGACAGAGCGGGAGAGGAAAACGGCAAGGGGCCACGTCCAAGGGGCTGGAAAACGGGAATCGGTGAGAGAACCCATCAGAGAGCGTGGGAGCCAGGAGTCTGCGCCCCAGCCAGGGCACCTAGGGTGCAGGGCTCCCGCAGTCTCACCCCAGGAATTATGCTTCCTGTAGTCACAGAACTCCATGCCTGGCGGCAGCGGGTAGAAAATATAGGCACAGCCACACTCCTTGACCATGTTCTGCTGGAAGCAGGAGTGGATACACACCTGGAGGAGGGGAGAGTGAGGGGGAGGGGGTCAGGCCTGCCCTCCCGCACACAGGCCTGACCGGCAGGTGGGGGAAGGACATAGCAGTCCCGGGGCCTGCAGTGCGCAGCCATCCCTCTTTCCACCATCCGCATCCCACACAGCCTCCAGCTCCGGCTGAGCCGCGCCGCAGGCCTGGGAGACGGTCGCCGCAGAGACAGGCCGGGCCTCACCTGCTGCGTGTACTTGGAACGGTAAAGGTTCTTCACAGGGACATCGCTGCCATTCTTGGTGCAGTCACCGTAATCACCCCCAAGTCTGTCCACGGCTTCCTAAGACCCCAGAGACACTGAGAAGTCAGAGGTCAGAGCAGGCGGGCCAGGCGTCTTCCTGACCTCTGTCTTCCTGCAGTCCCGGGTCGTACATCCTAGCCTCCCACCCCTCTTATCTGCCTGCCCCCAGGGCTATTCCAAGGACAGTAGTCCCAGAGGATCCATCCCCTGAGACGCTAGGCACGTCAGGACCCCTTTCGGCTCTCTCGCTCCAGATCCCTGTTTCCTGACACCCACTCGGCCAGGCCCCTCGCCCGTGGTTTCTGCTCCTGAGGACCTCCACACACTCAAAGCCCACCCTGCACAACCTCTTCAGTCCTCCGGCTGCCCCTCTCCAACCTGAGGCTCCCTTCCCGGCCTCCCAGTCGGCGTTCTTGCCTTGCTCATGCCGATGGATGTCTCCACGCCGGGCCGCAGGTTAAAGCCGCCGTCGTCCATGAAGGCAGGCTCGTCCTGCCCGTGCACCATCACCCTGGCCCCGGTCACCGTGGACAGCAGCGGGATGAAGTCATTCTGCTCCGTGCGCAGCGTCAGGGACAGACCTGAGGGGTACGGAGGGAGCAGAGTGCGGGAGGTTTGGGAGAAGCGTCAGGGGGCGGAAACCCACCCTCCCGCTCTGCCTAGTCTCTAAGGCTCCAAGGGCAGAAAGCTTTGGAAGACCTGCAAATGGCAACACTTAACTGGGTTCCAAGGGGAAGGAGGGAGGCAGAAAGGACCGGGACAGGATTCCTTTCACGCCAGGGATGGACTACGTGGTACCCACAGGGGAGAAAGAACAGCGAGGACTTTTCCAGGATCAAGGTGGGCAGGCTGTGGTGAGACCTGGAGCAGCTCTAGGACACGAGCTCAAGGCGCGTAAACGTGGCTGTGCAGGGCAGGGTGGCGGAGGCTGGGCAGAGGTCGGGGACCGCTCACCGTTGTTGACCCCAGGCATGGAGGACATCCAGAGGTTGGAGCTGTTCTTATCATTGAAAGTGTAGCAGTTCCCATAGATCGGGTGGTGGAAGTGAGAGTAATTCCTATTCAGGAGAGAGAGCCAGAGGGCGTGGGGTCAGAGGGCAAAATGCAGGGGTCGGGAAGCGCAAGACTTTCAGAGCCCTGTGTTTCCCAGTCGCCTACTATGTGCCGACGCCCCCTCAGTCACTCCATGGGGCATCAACCCCATTTCACAGAAGAGGAAGTGCGGGCTTAGGGAGATCAAGTAGTTGCCCAAGTTTACGTAAGCAGCGAGTGAGCGAGGATTCAACCCAGGTCAGCTATCTTCTAGCCCAGGCTCCTCCCGCCAGGCCACCTGATCTCACTGGTTTTGTGACCTCTCAGACTGCGTGTTGCATTATGAACTCTTGCAGCAGCCCTAGCTTCTCACACGTCTAGATCTTAGTTCCCCATTTGGATCGTAACGTCCTTGAGATTACAGGAGCCACATCTCATTCATGTCTGAGTCATCTCTGGGTTGATAGCATGGTTCTTAGCATACAGAAGATACGGGGGGAGGTTAATAAATGGTTGAGAAATGAACGAAGGGAAAGGAACAGAGGGACGGGAAGAGAGTGAGACCCGTGAGCAGAAGCTTTGAAGACGAAGGTCAGAGGGCAAGAGCAGGCCCCTCGCAGGAGCATGCCTCCCACTGGTAGGTCCAAAGCTGTGCTGGGATAGGTCTGGGAACAGAGAAAAGGGAATGGCAGATTTGTGTTGCTGCATCAGGAACACGATTTGACAGCAAATCACAGGTCCCCCAACAGGAAGGCTGTGCAGGGCTGTAGCCAGAGTCCACACGGGAAGAGAGGGGATCTGTCTTCTAACTACCCTGCCACCTTGGAGCCAGTGAAAGGAGCATGGACAAGAGGGGGCTTTGGCCTCGGATAGGCAGAGGAGACAGAAAGAAAATTAGGAGAGGGACAAAGCCTGGACGGAGATCAGGAGTGGGGCTCTGACTGCACGGCCTTGAGCAAGCCATTTTTGCTAAGCTTACTCTCCTCATCTGTAAAATGAGGAGACTGAAAATGAGGAGACGACCTAGAACACTCCGTGGGCCACGAAGAACAAAAGCACAGGGCTGTGAAATACTGGTGCACATTCTGGGAAGTGCTAGGAAGTCAGCATTTCCAGAGCACAGGCTGCACTCAAGTAGGGATGGCAGCAGAGGTGATGGGAAGGCCTGAGACTAGTCCTGCAAGGTGGGTGAGCCTGCACAGAGGAGAGGGACAGGGACAGGGTGAGAGATGCACACTGTGGGCTGTGTGCAGCGGGGGGAGTCAACGGACTGGGTGGAGCAACATGGGTGAATCTTAAAGTCATAGAGCTTAGTTAAAAAACTAAAAGGGGAGTTCCCGTCGTGGCTCAGTGGTTAACAAACCCGACTAGCAACCATGAGGACGCGGGTTCGAGAAACAGCCTCCTCACTAAGTGGGTTAAGGATCCAGCGTTGCCGTGAGCTGTGGTGTACGTTGCAGACGCGGCTCGGATCCCGCGTTGCTGTGGCTGTGGCGAAGGCCGGCAGCTACAGCTCCTGTTAGACCCCTAGCCTGGGAACCTCCATATGCCGCGGGTGCGGCCCTAAAAGACAAAAGACAAAACAAACAAACAAAAAACTAAGGGACATGAGATACATAACACAACACCATCTATGTCCACATTACATAACACTTGGTAAGAACACATACAAACAGAAACACATCAAGCACATTATGGGAATATATAAGAGGCAGTATAACATGATGGTGAGGAGCACAAGGTCCAGGATAAAACGGCTTGCTCTTGAACCCTAGCTCTGAGAAGTGTTAGCTGAGGGACCTCCCCAGGTACTTGATCTCTCTGTGCTGCAGTTTCCTCATCTGTAAAATGGGAATAATAATAGCCCTTTACTTCACAGGGATTAAATTACTTAAAAGAGTGCTTAGTATTTAGTGAGAGCTATATAAATTTGCTATTAAATACGAGTATAGGGATTTGGGGATTCCCTGGTGGCCTAAAAGTTAAGGACTCCATGTTATCACTGCTGTGGTTTGGGTTTCTGCTGTGGCACAAGTTCAATCCCTAGCCTAAGAACTTTTGCATGCCACAGTGTAGCCAAAAAAAAAAATTTTTTAAGAGTATAGGGAGTCATTAAGACAGTTAAAAGCAGAGTTCCCATTGTGGCTCAGTAGAAACGAATCTGACTAGTATCCATGAGGACGCAGGTTCAATCCCTGGCCTTGATCAGTGGATTAAGGAGCTGGCATTGCTGTTAGCTGTGGTGTAGGCCAGAGATGCGGCTTGGATCTGGCGTTGCTGTGGTTGTGGTATAGGCCAGCGGCTACAGCTCCTGTTAGACCCCTAGCCTGGGAACCTCCATAGGCCAAAGGTGCAGCCTTAAAAGGACAAAAAAAAAAAAAAAGAAAGAAAGGAAAAAAGACAGCTACAGGCAAAAAGACATATAACAACGAGGGGAGGATGTGGAGAATTTGCAACCCTCACACACTGCTGGTGTATAAACTGGCACGGCCACTTGGAAAACAGTCCAGCAGTTCCTCCAAGTGTTAAATAGAGAATCACTGTATGACCCAGAAATTCCACTCCTAGGCCTAAGAGAAATGAAAACGTGCATACACACAAAAACGTGCACAGGAACGCTCAGAGCAACATTATTCATAATAGCCCCAGGAGTTCCTGTCGTGGCTCAGTGGTTAACGAATCTAAGAACCATGAGGTTGTGGGTTCGATCCCTGGCCTTGCTCAGTGGGTTAAGGATCCGGCGTTGCCGTGAGCTGTGGTGTAGGTTGCAGACGCGGCTCGGATCCTGCGTTGCTGTGGCTGTGGCGAAGGCCAGCAGCTACAGCTCCTGTTAGACCCCTAGCCTGGGAACTTCCATATGCCGCGGGTGCGGCTCCACATAAAAAGCAAAAAGACAAAAAAAAAAAAATAGCCCCAAAGTGAAAGCAACCTAAATGTCCATCAACTGCAGAATATATAAACGAAATGTAGCATATCCAGACAATGGAATACTATGCAGTCATAAAAAGGCATGAGTTACTGGTCCATGCTGCAACATGGATGCACTCCGAAAACACGTTGCTAAGTGAAAGAAGCCAGTCGCAAAAGACCACATATTGTGTGATCACAGTTATATGAAATATCCCCAATAGATAATCCATAAAGACAGAAAGTAGATTAGTGGTTCCCCAGCCTTGGGGGAGGGGAAGGAAAACTGAGTGGGGAAAATATTCTAAAATTAGAGTGTTAGGAGTTGCACAGTTTTGTGAATATACTAAAAACCTGAATTGTATACATTAAAAGGATGATTTTGTGGTATGTGAACTGTATATTAATAAAGCTGTTATTAAAGAAAAGATCATAGGAGTTCCCTTTGTGGCTCAGAGGGTTAAGAGCCTGATTAGTATTCATGGGGATTCAGGTTTGATCCCTGGTCTCACTCAGTGGGTTAAGGATCCAGCATTGCCACAAGGTAGGCCATAGGTCACAAATGAGGCTCAGATCTGGCATTGCTGTGGTGTAGGCCAGCAGCTGCAGCTCTGATTCGACCCCTAGCCTGAGAACTTCCATATGCCACAGGTGTGGCCCTAAAAAGAAAAGATCATAGAGAGAAGGGCAAAGGTATTGGATATGGGCCAGCAGAGGGCTGAGCAAGCCATGAAAAATCGCTTCAACTTGACTCTAAAGGCCATGAGAGTCACTGACAGATTTTAAACAGGACTAACTGGGATAGTTAATTACAGTGAATGCAAGCAGGACACAGGAATATAAACAGAATAAAGGGAGGTTACAATAACCCCGGTGAGAAATGATGAGGCTCCTAACAGAGGAAATGACCTAAGCGTCAAGACTGAGATGAACTGTGGACTTTCCGTTGAAGAGGAGGTAGGAGGCCGGGCCAGGCAAAGTGAGAGGGTGACGGAGGGACTCGGGGGCAGGCGGGGGCTGACCCAGGCTCAAGAGCTGCTACTGTCTTACTTTCCCAGTGGTAGCTTCTGCTCTCAAACAAACACAAAAGCCAGAGACAGAAACAAAAGTGTGCTCCAAGTGAGGGGCGGGGGCAGAAGCAGGTGACACCTGGCCCTGCTGACATTCTCCAGGGACATGGAAGGGAACGGTTCCCTGTAGCGTGGAGATGCTGCCTCAGCACCCTTCCTTGGCCAGGCAGAGGCAGGGAGGTGGGGCCCGAACTGAGTGGGGAGGGGACAGTGGGAGTAGGAGGGTCCAGAGGCTGCAGAAGGGGCCCTCCCTTACTCCTAGCGGCTCCCAGCCCTCAGAGAGGTGGTAGCTGCCCTGGTCCCTCTGCAAGGACATTATAAGAGGAGATGTGACTGGAGGAATGGCTGGCAGGGAGTAGAGTAGGGGGGACCCTTGGCTCAGGCTGGCCTGGTGTCCTAGGGCAAGTCACTTCACCTGTGTGAGTGTCACTTCAAGTGAGTAATGAGATTCATCGCTCACCGCAGTTTACAAAGTGCCCTCCCATTCGTTTATTTCTCGCCGTTGGAGATGCATGTTCTCATCTTCACCACGTAAGGAAAAGTGTCAGAGTTCCCTGGTGGCTCAGCAGGGTAAGGATCTAGCGTTTCACTGCTGTGGCTCGGATTCAATCCCTGGCCCAGGAATTTCCATATGCACTGGCTACTGCCAACAAACAAACAAACACACGAAAGAACAAGAGAAAGTTCCAAAATAACAGGACTTTTTTTTCTTTTCTTTTTTTTTTTTTGTCTTTTTAGGGCCAAACCCACAGCATATGAACATTCCCAGGCTAGGTGTTGAATTGGAGCTTTAGCTGCCGGCCTACACCACAACCACAGCCACGCCAGATCCGAGCCACGTCTGTGACCTACACCACAGCTCATGGCAATGTCGGATCCTTAACCCACTGAGCAAGGCCAGGGATGGAACCTACAACCTCATGGATACAACTAGGGTTTGTTACCCTGAGTCACAATGGGAACTCATTTCTTCTTCTGGATGTACCACAAATGACTCAGGCAGTGACTAGCACATAGCCCAGTCAAAATATTTGTTCAGTGAACACTGAATGCATCTCATTTCCCCCTACTTTATAGGCTCTGAAGAGTGACATGCAGTTCCTAGAGCCACGTGGACCGGAAGGAACAGAGTCGGAGCAGGAACTGGGAGTTAGTTGCCCATTCAATCTATGCTGTGTCCACTACACTACTGCTACTGTCTCATCTGAGAAGGTGGAGCAGGGGACCAGATGATGTTCCAGGCACTCTTGAGTTTGAGGTTAGTGCGAAAGAGGCCTTGACCAAGTGGAGAACCAGGCTTCCAGCCCCTGGTTTCTCAAAGCCAGGTCTCAACCCCAGCCTTCGCAGGGCATCCATATGTGGCTGCCGCTCTCAGACCCCGCCCTGCTGGGGTCTGGACCTGAAGTCAGTGCTGCCCTGTCCTCCCCATGGGCCTTTCTTTGTCAACAAGCAGTCCTGGGTGCCACCGGTGCTGGCCCAGGGAAGGAGGAGCACGAAGCCAGGCCGAAGGGACAGACTTACGCCTCATTGCAGGAGACCTGGTTGAAGCGACAGGCGAAGATGAATTTGCCCAGTGCATCCTCCTCCAGCGACGGAGAGGTGTCCCGCCGTCTGGACAGAATGTTGATGTAGTGGAAGTGGTACCATTCCCTCACTGCATCCACCCCGGATGAGTACGTCTGATAGAAGCAGTCTGATTTGTTCTGGTTGCACTGAACACGGAGAACAGAGCGTCAGAGGGCCAGCAGCAAGGGTCAGCAGGGCAGGGCCAAGGCCACGAATGAGTGTTCTGAGGTCCTGAGGACCAATAGGTAAGAATGGGAGCTGGGAGTGGGAAGGAACAGAAGGCGGGGAGAAGCAGAAGCCTGGAGGAGAGCAGACCCGGAGAGCAAGGGACTGAGAGTGGCAGGTAGGCCAGGGAGGAGACCCGGATGTGCACACAGCTCAGGGTCGTGCATGCAGCCTCCAAGGAGAGAGGAGCAGATTATTACTAAAAGGACCTCTTTTTCTTCTTCATCCTTCTGTCTCATTTTTTCTTTTTTTTCCTTTTTTTTTATTTTGCTTTTCGCTTTTTATGGCTATACCTGCGGCATATGAAGGTTCCCAGGCTAGGAGTCTAATCAGCACTGTAACCACCGGCCTACGCCATAGCCGCAGCAAGGCGGGATCCGAACCATATCTGCAACCTACACCACAGCTCATGGCAACGCCGGATCGTTAACCCACTGAGCGATGCCAGGGATGGAACCCACAACCTCATGGTTCCTAGTCAGATTCATTAACCGCTGTGCCAAGACGGGAACTCCACCCATTTGTTTTTTAATTTAAGTCTCCTTGTCACTGTCTCCCTATTCTCGATCTTAGGCCGGTGGAGCCCCAGTGCCCCATCACACTAGATGGTCCCAGCTGAGTACCACAGGGAGGACTGGAATTCAGAAAGGTGCATTTTTCACAGTAGGTCCGACTTCCCGCCCCCATAAACGCTCCCACAGAGGCTGCCAGCGAGGACCCTTCGTAAGCTGGCGCCCAAAGAGATGTTATTTAATTTTATTTTTCAAATCTTATTTATAGATTTAACTTTTTTATTCTGCCAGCAAGCGGACGGGGGTCTGCCTTGTATCGCTGTGGCGGAGGCGGGGTCAGGAAAGGGCAGAATCCTGCTCACGGGCCGAAACAGTGGGGCGGGGCGAGTGGGCGGGGCCTTCCCCGGAGATGGGCGGGGCCTCGGCGGGGTGGGGCCTTACCAGTTGGAAGCCGATCTTCCAGTCCTTCCTGTTCACCTGGGGGTTGTTGTCCCGCACGCTGGAGGTGGCGCTGCGAACTCTGCGGGCCGAGTGGGGCGGAGCCGGGACGGCCAGGCGCTGCAGTGGGTGCGGCAGGGGCTCCCGCAGGTCTCGGCGGACGCGGGCGTGGGCCACAAGAGTGTTGGAGGAGTTGTATTTGTACAGGTCGAAGAGCGTCTGCTCTGTGATGCGGTCCAGCTCTTCCAGCTCCTCTTTAATTTCCCTGTATCTGGAAGGGGCGATGGCTAAGGATCGGGCTAGGGGGCGGCCCGGAGCCAATCCCTGCTCCCCTCGTCCCCCTCCCGGCCTCAGTTTCCCCGTCTGTTACCCGTGGGGCGGTTCATCCCAGAGAGGCCTGCGGGGACTAGCTCTGAGGTCTCCTGGACTATTTGGGGGCAAGAGGGCGTGTAGAGAGGTGGGTCCGCGGGGTAATTGGAGGCGACAATGAACTCCAGCAGTGACAGCATTTATTGCGGCAAGTTTGTCATAAGGGAGAGGCGGGAGGCGCTCTCCTCCCACTCGCCCCGGCCTGAAAGGGAACCCGGAACTTGTCTGCCCTTTCCTGGGCCAGGAAAGGGGGCGGGGAGACTGGGCCCTGACACCTAAACCAACCCACGATGCGCGGGGCCACCCCATCCCATCCCCTCAGAGTGGCCTTTTGGCCTGTCTGCCATTTGGCACTTTCTAAAGCAAAGCAGGGGTTCTCAACTGTTCTTCTAGAATCTTACAAGGAACTTTTTTTTTTTTTTTGGCTTTGCCTTTTCTAGGGCCGCACCCGCGGCATATGTAGGTTCCCAGGCTAGGGGTCTAATCGTAGCTGTAGCCGCCGGCCTACCTCACAGCCACAGCAACGCCAGATCCTTAGCCCACTGAGCAAGGCCAAGGATCGAACTCACAACCTCATGGTTCTTGGTGGGATTCGTTAACCACTGAGCCACTATGGGAACTCCACAAGGAACTTTTAAAATGCCAGTGCCACACATTCCCCTCGCCCCCCCACCACCCCTGCCCCGCTTCTATGCCCCATATACCAAAGACAGTTTTTTAAGAGTTTTGGGTGGAGCCCAAACACCTTAAGTTAAACACTGCCCAGTATAAATAGTCACATTCCTTTTTCTCAATACAGGGCCTGTTATCATGTCCATTATGATAGAATCTACCAAAAGAAACACCTAGAACGAATAAACAAGGTTGCAGGATACAGACCCAATGTACAAAATTAATTGTATCTCTACATACTAGCCACAAAAAAACTGGAAAATGAAATCACAAATACAGCACCATATTAACATATGTTGCATAAACAACAGCAAATACTGGGAATAAATCTAATGAAAGACGTGCAAGACCTGTACACTGAAAATCCTGCTGAAACAAATCAAAGACCAAAACGAAAGGAGTTGTGGAGGTCATGGATCAGAAACTCATGATGCCTCCCAGATGGCTCTTAGTTTCAACCCAGTCCCTACCAAAGCTTCAGCAGACATTTTTGAAGAAATTGGCTGACTGATTCTAAGACTGTTATGGGAATGCAAAGAATCTAGAATGGCCAATTCAATTTTGGAAAAGAAGAGCAAAGTTAGAGTATTTACTCAGCCTGACTTTATGACTATAAAGCCACAGTAATCAAAACAGTGTAGGGCTTATGGAAGAACAGATCGATGGAACAGAATAGAGTCCAGAAATAAACTCACACATATATGATTAACAGATTTTTTACCAAAACACCAATTCAATTCAATGGAGAAAACATTTTTTAGGAGTTCCCGTCGTGGCTCAGTGGTTAACGAATCCGACTAGGAACCATGAGGTTGTGGGTTCGATCCCTGGCCTTGCTCAGTGGGTTAAGGATCCGGCGTTGCCGTGAGCTGTGGTGTAGGTTGCAGACGCAGCTCGGATCCCGCGTTGCTGTGGCTGTGGCGAAGGCCGGCAGCTACAGCTCCTGTTAGACCCCTAGCCTGGGAACCTCCATATGCCACGGGTGTGGCTCTAGATAAGACAAAAAGACAAAAAAAAAAATTTTTTTTAAATAACAGATGTGGGAACAACTGGATACTGAATGGAAAACAAACAACCTGGACCTCTACCTTAGTCTGTACAAAAATCTAGAGCATACAGAAGAAAACATAGATACCTTTGTGACCTTGAGGTAGGCAAAACTTTTCTGAATAAAAAATATGTAAACATGAAGTACCAAAATATAAAAACTTGTTACAAATCAACAAGAAGAAGATAAATTGTTTTAAAAATGACCCCCCAATATGCAAATGGTCACTAAACACAAGAAAAGGTGCTCAACATAATTAGTCCTCAGGTAAATGCAAATTAAACCATAATGAAGTACCTTTTAACATCCATTTGGCTAAAACTAAGAAACTGACAACATCAAATATTGGTGAGAATGTGGAGCAATTGTTGATGGGGGTCTAAAATGGTACAACAGGAGTTCCCATCATGGCTCAGTGGAAACGAACCTGACTAGTATCCATGAGGGCTCAGGATTGATCCCTGGCCTTGCTCAGTAGGATCCAGCGTTGCCATGAGCTGTGGTGTGGGTCGCAGACGCAGCTCGGATCTCTCGTTGCCTTCCGTAGCTGTGGCGTAGGCCAGCAGCTACAGTTCCAATTCGACCCCTAGCCTTGGAACATCCATATGCTGAGAGTGCAGCCCTAAAAAGACAAAAAAAAAAAAAAAAAAAAAAAAAAGGCAGTAAAAGGAAAAGTTACAGAACTAAGTTCCAAACAGTTTTCCATGCTCATTTGCCAGCCTCACCACTTTTTTGATGGTTAGCCTGGAAGTTACTTTTCTCTCTGCCTCTGTTTCACCATCTGTAAGATGGGCATATTAATAGTACCTGCTGCATGGCGTGGTATTAAGGGCTCAATGAGTTAATGTATGAAAAGTACTGAGAAAAATAGCTCGCAGAGTAGGCAGTGTATAACTGCAACTATTGTTTTGTCTTTACTGTTCTTTAATAAGAATAATAATAGTAAACTGTTTTTGGAGAAGAGAAAGCCAAGGAGAAATAGGAGCACTGCCTGCCACTTGTCTGCCTTGTGACTCTGTGGTCTTTTTTTTTTTTTTTAACTTTTTTTTTGGCCACACCCATGGCATGTGGAAGTTCCCGGGCCAGGGATCTAAACCTAGTCACAGCAGCAACCCTGGCTAAGGCCAGATCCTTAACCCACTGCACCACACAAGAACTCCTCTGACTTTGTGGAGCCTAAGACTAGATTCCAGTTCTGACTCCTATACCTGGGTAGAATGACAGCTGGGTGACCTCCACAAAGCCTTTACAAGTTCGCAGAGCCTCTGTTTTCTCCTCTGACTCTGGGGTTATATTTCCCTCCTTATCCGGCGAGCTTTTTATGAATATCAGATTGTGACAATGGCCTTTGCAAACCACAGCAGGGTTACTGCTGTCCCAGATACACCTGAACTGAGGGAAGAAAGAAGGGAAGTCTTTAGAGATGTTTCAAAGAGACAGAACCAGGACTGGGGAAGAAGTTACAGCGAGGTAAGCTGCAGCTTTACCTAAGGAAGGACTTTCCAGCAACAGCTGCTGCAGAGGGAGTGAGGTTCCTGACATGAAGGCGTCCATCACGGGGCGGGCGGTGCCAGATCCAAGAATCTGGGCTTTCTGTCCCTACCGGGCCTGCCAGCACAGAGCCTGCCTTCCCCCAGCCCCCAGGGTCAGGGATGGATGCCCTAACTCAGAGACTTCCCCTCCCTTCCAGCAGCTTCTCTCCTCGGAGAACTCCTCACTGTCATGTCCCCTGCTCTGGAAAGGAAGATTCCATGACCTTTGCTGCTCAAGAATGCCCAGCTCGGCAGAGCCTCCTTGCCTGCCCACTCACACCTCTCACAAGCGTCCTATCCTAATAAATCTATTTCTTGCCTTAGAAGAAGAAGAAGGAGAAGGAGAAGAAGAAGAAAAGGAAGAAGAAGAGGAAGAAGAAGAATGCCCAGTTCTTCCTTAGAACCAGCTTAAATTCCTCCCAGGATTGGACGAAAAATATGTTGTTGGGCTCTGTTTGTCCCGCCCTCTCCTTTGGTGAAAAAGAAAGCCCTTTATTAGCCAGAAAGAAGGGGACTGCCATTGTAGACCCCTCACCTTGGACTCTCTAGCACCTCCTTGCTTAGAATGAAGGTCTTCAGCCTGGTCCCTTTTCCTGGCAATTACAGAGCAGCCCAGAACACCCTTCTCTCTCCCCCTCTTCCAGCCGTGCCCAGCTACCCGCAGTGGGGCGGTCTGACCTTGCCTCGCTCCAGGTATCTTGCTGGGTTCTTCTGTCTCTTCCACAATTTCCACCTCCTCCCTGCTTCCCCTGTCCGGGTCACCCACCTCGCCTCCAGCATCCACGCCAGCCAGCAGCATGATTCACACTTGGGTCCCCACCCACCGGGCTGTATTAACCTGTCCACCCACCCCTGCCTCTCTGCTGGAACAGAAACCAGCAGCCTGGGCCCCTCCCTCGTCGCTCCTTCCTCCCCACCCCCCCACCGACTCCTGCTGCTCCTCTCCATGGATTCCCACCAGCCCCGCAACCCCAGATGCTTCTCCCTCGCCCCTCCTTAAATGCAATGAGAGGAAGAACTTTGAAATCAAACACACTTGGTTTGGGACTCGGTTGCTGACCTAGGATGCACTGGCTCCTACGTGAGGGGGGGTTATTTCTGAATCCCACTCTCACCGCCGGCTCTCTGTGTGAACTTGGGCAAGTTGCTTAACCTTTCTGGGCCTCAGTTTCTTCATCTGTAAAATGGGCATCGTTACTGGTATCTACATCAGAAGTCTGTTGTGAGGAGTAAATAATTTACGTAAAATTTTAATTTATGTTTGGCACATATTAAGGCTTTCTTTTTTTTCCTTTTTAGGGCTGCACCCTCGGCATAGGGAAGTTCCCATGCAGCTGCCAGCCTATGCCACAGCCGGAACAATGCGGGGTATGAGCCATGTCTGGGAACTACAACATAGCTCACGGCAACACCGAATCCCCTACCCACTGAGCGAGGCCAGGGATCAAACCCGCATCCTCCTGCATACTAGTCGGATTCCTTTCCCCTGCGCCACAATGGGAATTCCCACCTATTAATTTAAGTCTTATAAGTGTTAGCCATTATCATTGTTATTTTTTATTATTTGCTGTTTGACCCTGCTCAGATTACATTTCCTCATCTGCAAAATGGAAATAATAATGCCCGTCTCCATGGACTTGCCAGGATTAAACGAGGTAGTGCTGAAAAAGGACAGTGTCAAGCACATAGTAGGTGTTCAACATTAAAAAGGACAGGGTCAAACACGTAGTAGGCATTCAACACCCTTTCCCCGCCCTAAGGAGCCTCCCTGACTCCCCTCCCTTGCAGGGTGCTGTGTTCTCTCCCCACTAAGTCCTACAGAAGGGGGACACCTGCCTCCCAGCCCTGCAGGCTCCAGAGGCCTGGGCTCTGGTTTTCCTCCCCTGGGGCTTTTTCCACTCCTGTCCAGGGCCCCGCACCCGGCAGAACCTTGGAAAGTAGGCAGGCCTCAACACATTCACCCCCGCCCTGTCCATCTCTCACCCACATCTTTCAAGCACAAATATTTATTGAGAGCCTATCACCGCACCGGGGCCTGCCTGCCCTCCCCTCCCTTCTGGCTCGAGGGTGAGGGTGGGGGTGGGGGTGGGGGGCTGTCCTTCCCCTTCACCGTGGCCCCGGGGGAAAGACTAGGGCAGGGGAGCATGGAGGTTGGGAAGAAGAGAAGCAAAGCCGTGGGCGCCAGAGGAAGAGAAAGAAGGCGGAGAAGGGAAAGAGAAGCAAGCTCAGCAACAAGAGGGAAACATCTGAGCGGAAACTCCATCGATTCCGAGTCCACATCTTGGGTATTAAGAAGAGGCCGGAGTTTGCAGTCGGGCAAACAGAGGATGAGTCACAGCTGAGCCCCTATCTCTGTGACCTTGGGCCTTTCTGCTCATTGCCTCAGTTTCCTCAAGTGGAAAATAGGGATAAAAATAGTACCTACCTCATAAGATTGTTGGGAGAATTAGAGATGCATGTGGGGAACTTGGCAGTGTCTGGTGCACGAGGCAGCTTCTTAATATCTGGCCCCTTACCCTGGACCTCATTAGGGGGTCAATCAGTGAAATGGTCCGGAAATTTTTTTCTCTGCAGGACAGGACGTCCCAACCCTTATTAGTTCATGACACACCTTCGGACACAGCAGAATATATGGGGAGCCTCCACCCCCCGTGTGTGACCAGTCTCAGTCATCCACAATCACATGCACGCCCCATCTGTTTGCTCACACGTACACTCAAGCAGTCACACACACTCATGATCATAAATCTTACACTCCTTGAAGGCAGAGACGTTAACTCACGATTTTTATTATACCTATCACAGTGTGCTGAAGTTGTTTATATGACTATCTCTTCCATCTTATCTTTCAATACCTGGCAAAGCACCTGGCCCTCAGCAATGATTGCAGGAATTATCGAGGGACCCATTTGCCGGGTGCCTGAACCGTGTCTGGCCTGCCACGGGTGTCCCAAGGTGTGGCTTGACTGAGTGAGTACACAGGAGAGGTGGGTATAAACACTCAGCCAGGCTCTCCTTTCCTCTCCATGGTTACCACCCAACCCCCATGCCCGCTTCCGGACCCAAAATTGGCAAAGAACAGTGATGAAACCCAAAACTTCAAGACACACCCAAGCACGGAAAAGTCAGGCACCTGGGCAGGTGGACTGGGCAGCCCGCAGGGTCACCTGGGCCTTGAGGGGGAAGAGCCTGACTAGGGCTGCCTCTATTCTGTCCTGTTGTCCACCTCCAGCCTCAGGGTTCACAGATGGCTTTGCCACCATGCCTCCCCCCAACTTTGCTTTCTCCAAAACAAACTCCCCTTGTAAACGAGGACCAGCGTCCCCGAGCTTAGCCCCTACTAGCTCCCCACCAACCACCGCCCCCCCAGCACCTGCAGGGGCTTCATTGCCAAATCTCCATCAGATTCATCTCCTGACCTGGAGGAGGAGCTGATCCCTACCCCGCCCTTCCGAGTAATCAGCATCTTGACCTCATCAGCTCTCCCTCCCACTTGCAGGAGGACGAAGAGGTGGAAGAGGAGGTTGTTGTCCAACAGGCACTCTCTGGGGAAGCCTCGGGCAGTAGGAAGTCTCGCCGGGGCAGAGTGGCCAGCCCATCAGGTCTGTGCCGGGAGGGGGGGGGGCTGGGGGGCTGGGAGGGGGTTCCCATCCCACCCCTGGGTCCGAGCATCTTCCTGCCCAGTGGGCACCCAGGTATCCTCTGAACCCCCTTCCCAGGCACTGGGGAGGCAGAGGAAGGAGACTGACCTGTAGGGGTTGAGGGTGCAGATGGTGACAGCGGGGAAGACGAGCTTGTCCGAGTTGAGGTTGATGTTGAGGCTGACGGGGTAGCTGAAGTACTCTTCGAAGAGCAGGCCGAACTGCCAGTACATCATGCCGAAGGTGCAGAGCCAGAGCACGGCCCAGAAAGCTGTCTTCATGCGGTTGTGCTGGGAGCACACCAGGCGGATGGCGCCGTGGATGGTGGTGTTGCTGCAGAAGAACTGGAAGAGCTCCCGGTAGGAGCGGTGGAACTCCAGCAGGGCCTCCTCTTCCTCCGTGGGTGGCGGGGGGGCCGTGGGTTCGAGGCCCGGCCCCGGCTCCTCACGCTTGTCTCCCTTCATGAGCCCTGGGGTGGGTTGGGGAGGGTGAGGGCCAGGGCTCCAGGCGCCCTTCATCTATCAGCATCCGGAGCCTAGAGCTGGACTGCTCCTGGCCAGGCCCTCATCGGCCCCTGAGCCCACCTTCCCCCTCCCTTCCCTCCCTCCTTCTGAAGAGCAGGCTGACCTGCTGGAGTTGGGGCCAGAAGATCTGAAGCCGGGCTTCCTTGGAGTGGCCTCTCCGCTGCTTCCTGATAAGGCCACCTTTTGGTTTCTGTCCTAGAACCCCCCTTTCTGTCTCCTCTGCAGTCCGTCTCTGCCTGGCTTAGTCAATCTTTTTCTTTGATCTTCTTCCTCCAGGATCTCTGTGTCTTGGCTCCTCTCTCTGTCTGTCTCTGTCCACCTCTGTCTCTCTGCCTCTCTTCTTCCCTGCCTGCCAGGCTCTCTGATCCTGCCTCCCTTCCCCTTCCTCCTCGCCTCGCCCCCTCTCAGGCTGGGCTCTCTCCTCCAGTCTCTGGCCCTGTCCTCAGGCTGTGACCTGACTCCCCCTCGGTCCCAGGGACTGCAGAGCTCCAGGAGGTCTGGGCTGCCTCCTGCTCCCCACTCCCGAGTTGTGGCTGGACTGGGACTGGTTCCTTTCCAGTTGAATCTGGCAGCCCAGCCTCTCCTCCCCCTCACCTGACAGGTGCAGTGGCCGGGCCAGGGAGCCCGCCCGCCGGCCAGGGATGGAAGCGACGGAAGCCTCATTAGCATCTCAATTAAAGGTGAGCCGGGCAGGGGGAGGGGCAGAGGAGGAGCCTGAGCTGAGAGCTCTTCATCAGGGGTGGAGGGGAGGAGGGCTCCTGAGGGCAGATGACTGGGAGCACAGGGACTCGGGAGGGCGAAGCACAGGCCTGGGGAGCGATGGGGAGCTCGCCTGCAGGCAGATCGGGAGGGAGAACGGCAGACGAGGCTCAGAGATCTTGAACCAGGAGACGGATCTTGAACACAAAGCCAGGAAGGCAAATCCAGGAAAAAGGACAAGTCAGGATGAGTGAGACTAAGGTGGAGGGACCAGGAGAACAGGGAGGGCAGGAAAAGGGAGGTGGCTGGAGGAGGACGGGGTGAAGGTCTGCGGGGGGCGGATGGAGGAGAAGCAGAGAGGGGAGTGAGGAGGAGGGAGCCACCCCCAAAGGCAGTCCCCCCATCCCTGGCAGGAGAGCAGGGAGGGATGCCCCTAGCAGGCTTCGGGGAGCCAGGTGCCCTCCCTGGGGAATCCCCCAAGGGCACCCCTGGGTCATCCTCACTGCCAGGTCTTGGAAAAGAAGGAGAAGGGGTATCTGCAAGCCGCCACCCCGCTAAGATGGGAATACCTCCTGGCCCCTGCCCGCCCGCCCGGTACTCAGACCTAGCGCCCCCTCTGCCTCTCCCACTGGTCCAGCCTCTTCCCGCCGGTCTCCTCACCACCACCCCTACCTCGTCCAGCCCAGGGAGGGGCCCAGGTGGAGCTGGGGGCTGGGCGGAGCCCTGGGACATTCTGTTCTTTTTTACACCATTGGCTGCCAGGTCAGGAATGTGTAATGTCCCCTGTTGTGGTCACGAGGTTGCAGGAATGTGTGCTCAGAGACAGGGGCCAGGCAGGGCACTTGGGCAGAGCCCCCGGAGCCCAGGGAGCGTCAGGGACAGGCGCTGAGGAGGCAGGGAAGATGTGAGCTTCATGGGGGGCGGAAATTGGGAGGAAGAGGCTGAGCCTGGCCCTGCCCCACAGCACCCCGGAAGGAAGGAAAATCTCAACGCAGGGGCTGAGTTTTTCCTCCAAAATCTCTGTCCAACACAACCCAGCAAGAGACTAAAGAGTGAAGGGCCAAGGAATCAGAGAATCAGGCCCAAAAAGAGGGCCCAGGAGGCACAGAGACCTAAGCACACAGCCCACGTGAGAGATCTGCCACTGTGGCCACTCGGAGGCAGCCCAGAGCAGGGCAGGTTCACCGGCTTCTCCCTGCGGAAGCAGGTCTGGGGCATGCAGACACTGGCCCGGCCTGGGCACTGACGCGGCTCCGTAGGAGAGGACAGACCCTCAATGTCACCAAGACAAGGATCCTAGTGACAGAGATGGGAACCCAGTGCTCAGGGAGCCTGGGGATGGGGGAGGAGGGAGAGGCACTCACCCCAGGAGACTCAGGAAGACTTCCCGGAGAAGGTGGCATCTAGATGGGCTCAGGGTACAGCCCTGTCTCCTGTGGCCTCCTACAATGACAGCTGTTGTCCACCAGTATTCCAGATCTGTCCCATTCCTTCCCTGACACCTACCGAGGACACGGCTCCTCAGAAGGAAAAGGCCGGGTTTTTCTTCATCTTCCAGATGAAGAAACTGCCCTCCACAAAGATAAACCGGTTTTCTGTGGACACAAAACCAAATAGCAGCAGAATGAAGAACAGAAGCAAAAATCTTCTTCTCAGGGGATTGTCTGTTCAGAGTTTTTGGCATGCATTCCGAGACAGACCAGCCACAGCCTCATGGGGAACTGGGGCTCCCCTGCACCTGGTTTTGAGAGCCAGGATGGGAGTTCCTGCTGTGGCTCAGCGCGTTAAGAACCTGACTAGTATCCCTGAGGATGTGGCCTTGTTCAGTGGATTAAGGATCTGCAACCGGGCAGCTCGGATCTGGTGTTGCTGTTGCTGTGGCTGTGGCTGTGGCGTAGGCCGGCAGCGGCAGCTCCGATTCAACCCGTAGCGTGGGAACTTCCGAAACCCGTTGGTACTGCCCTAAAAAAATAAAAAAGGAAAAGAAAGCCAGGAAGGTTCACATACTTGCATACAGGGTCTGTGGATTCACCGGCCATCTGGGTCTTTGATTATCTCCCGGGCTCTGTCAAAAGCTTTCTCCACTGTCCCCACCTTCCCAAGGGACATCCTGATACCTACAGATGGGACAGGCAGAGGTTCAGAGAGGCATCTCCCTGCCTTTTTTATTCGGTAGTTAGTGCCTGAAATCCAACCACTGGCTCAAGGCCACACGCCAACAGTTGTCCTCTCCAGGGCTCTCTGAGCAGGATTGTGAGGCCTGGTCTGGGCTGAGCCAGAGAGTTCGGTGTCCCCACAGCACCTGCCAGGGTGCAGTAGCTTAGAGACAGAGACGGCCGCATTCCAGATCTGGAACGGGCCAGAGCAAGCATATTGTTGTGGGAAAAATAGAAATCTGAGACTTGCGCTTATGTCATAGCTCCATTTTCAATATTATCTTTTAAGGGGCAGAAAAAAATACCTGGACGCTTTTGTCACAACACAGTTTTCTAACAACAATAAGACCTCCCTGGATCCCGTTCCTTTCCCACCCCTCAGCCCAGCGGAGCTGCTGTTATTTGTGTTCATTTCTTTCGGGTGTGTGCTTTGATAGACTTAACATGTGTATACTTTTTGTACTTTTTTTGAAACAAAATGTGTAGTTTATTTCATATATAGGGCCATGTCATAGGCATTATGCTATGACTTCCATGTTGGCCTCTTAAACTGTGTGACTTTGAAAATGATGCTTTACCTCTGTGGACCCCAGGGCTTTCAGTGAAAGCGCGGGGGTGAAAGGCAGCCCAGATGGGCGCAAACACCCTTTCCGGCTGACTCTGGATCTAGCGCCTTGCTTCACACGTGAGGAAACTGAGGCCGAGAAGCAAAGTGACTCTCCCGTGTCAGCCAGGAGTTGGGGGTGGAGCCAGCGTGACAGCTGAGCCGCCCCTTTCCAAGCTCGGTGCTGCGCCCTGACTTCCAGGGAAGCAGAGCCCTGTTTTGTGGGGGGGTCCAGGCTTTGCAGACCTTGTCTTGGACGCTCCCCCCACCTCTCCCAGAGCCCCAGCCCTTCCTTCCACTTCCCAGTACGGGCCCTCCTCTAACCCTGTGGTTTGGCCATAAACTGTGCAAAGGCTACAGGGAGAGAGGTGAGATTAGAGTGTCTGCAGTGGGATGAGGGCTGTGAATTGGGAGGGTCTTCCTGCCTCTTGCTGTCCAGGGTCGGGGGGATTGGGAGATGATGGAAGCGATCGCCTCCTCCTCCAGCTCCGGGAGAGAACCTGACTTAGAACGCTGGGGCCGCAGTCACCGCCGGATACGCTTATCCTGGCGTGTGCGTGTGTGCCTCTGTGTGTTTCTGTATGCACAGATCATATTATGAGGTCTCTGAGTACAGATACTAGGCTTGTTTGCTGGTGGCCCCAGGGTCTAGCAGTCACTCTTTTTTGACTTCCCTCCTCTGCGAATTAGCAGCAGAATTAGCATCTTGGGTAAGACCCAAAGTGTATCTTTGGCAGAGAAAGTGATGTGCTAAGGAAAATATCCTCAAGGGAGTTCCCGTCGTGGCTCAGCGGAAATGAATCTGACTAGGAACCATGAGGTTGCGGGTTCGATCCCTGGCCTTGCTCAGTGGTTAAGGATCCGGCGTTGCTGTGAGCTGTGCTGTATGTTGCAGACGTGGCTCGGATCCAGCATTGCTGTGGCTGTGGCATAGGCCAGCAGCTGTAGCTCTGATTAGACCCCTAGCCTGGGAACCTCCATGTGCCGTGGGTGTGGCCCTAAAATGACAAAAAGGCAAAAAAAAAGAAAGAAAATATCCTCAAGACTTCCAACAACCTAACTTCCTCTGATAACCCGTTAATTTGTGGCTTATTCATTTACCTAAATGTCTTTCACCTTTTTCATTTCAATCTCTATCCTTTCCAGGGAAAAAACAAGTCACTTAATTAAATGTAATCTTTGCTCTTACTACTTAGAGCTAATTAGCCTCTCTATACTGGGCTGCCTGCTATAGAAAAGGGTTCCTTTTACCCGCCCTTATGTGGTATAAATTTCTCTTTAAAACAATATTCCAAAAAATCCCTCCCTGCTGCTCTTAATCCGGTCAGCTGGAAGGAAACCTAGAAGTTCACCACCAGAAGTTTATTCTTTTGGGTTAAGGTGGGACTTCTCAGCCTTGGCAGTATTGATGTCTGGATGATGCTTTGTCTGGGTGGGATGTTTAAGAGCATCCCTGGCCTCTACCCATTAGATGCCCATAGCGCCCCCTAAATTGTGTCACTCGAAACCCTGACCAAAAATTGCCAAATATCTTCTGGGGGGCGAAATCACCCCAGTGAAGAACAGCTGGGCCAAGGGATTGTCCCCCGTGAAAACACTCTGGAGGACAGCCCTCATCAATTACACATTTCGCAGTGTTTAGCAGCCCCTTTCCAAGGGTAGCATTCGGCTAAGAGCTGTGTAGGAAAAAGGAGAGAAAGATGAGTATTTAGGAGAATCCTTTCCTGCCAGCCCTCTTTTTGGGTTCCTCAGAAGAAGGTCTCTGAGCAACCCTCTCTAGATGGGCCTGGAGAAGAGACCACCCCCACACACTCTGGGGTGGGCAGATCTGTGCCACACTCAGTCCAGGTCTCCTGTCGCCCTGGGGAAATAGGCAAAACCTCAAGGCAGCTGGTAAAGAACGTGAAAGGGAAGAAACAGAGACAATGCCTGCCCACAAAGAGTCGATGGATTCCTCACTCTGTGAAGCTCCCCTAATTCTCTGGAGAAACCTGGGCGGGAACAATAAACATTTATGGATAAGATCTGTCGAGCACGGTCCAGAAACAAGAAACACCAAGTCTTTCAGAGGGAAGAAATTTAACATAGCAAATCGGTACGTGGTTGCTAGAAGAGCTGAACAGCCGACGGGGGGACAGCAAGGCAACCCAGAAATAGCAAAACAGGAAGCAGCTACATCTCGGGATGGAAAGACAGCCTTCTAACGCAGCCTTACAGACCCAGAAGCCTCCAGAGCTATTTGGCAGGAACTAAAGAGTGGGGGCTGCCCAGCAGGAGATGGGATTGGAAGGAGGGAAGGAAGTAACACAACCAGTCTCAGGCCATGTCAGAAAGCAACAAAGAGGCTTCTTCCCTCCTCCCACCTACCTGCCCTCCACCCACCTGTCTTCCTATTGGCTAAATCTACAGGGAAGCCAGAGGGAAAAGGCCTCTGGGAAATGTAGTTCCCAGTAGTGATACAGAAGAGAGCAGGGGAAGGGTGGTGAAGAGATCAGATCTGCAAACAAAGCAGCAGTTGATTGGGCGCAAGAAAGGTGGTCCAGATAGGTGAAGTGATGGGTCTAAAATTAAAATCCAGGTCTTAGGGCTCTTTCCCAAGAACCCGGAGAGTCGAAGGTGAAGTGACAGCATGAGACTGGCAGCAGAAAGAAGGATACACTTCAGCTAGCTGTAGTTAAAAGGGATCTGAGATGGTGCTGGCCTGTAAAGGGGCCATGCGAAAACTTGGGGGTGCGGAAAGTGTTATGCGGAGATACACAGGAATACATGGAAGTGAAAATGCATTGATCTGTATACATAAGATTAGTGTACTTTCTGTGTTTCCTTGTTTAGAGGTTATACCTCAAAAGAAAAGCATTTCCTGTCTTTGAGTAAAATCTTGAAATATTTTCAAAAGTAATGATACATGTCTGGGATTCACTTCAAAATAACAAAGAGGAGATTAGAAGAGTTGAGGGGAGTTGTATGGAAGAAATGGGACCTGCCTGAGTTGAAGCTGGGACTTCACAGTACTATTTTCTCCTCTTTCATGTATGTATATATTATGAGTAATTTCCATAATAAAAAGAAAAAGAGATCTAAACAGACATTTTCCCCAAGAAGACACATAGATGGCCAACAGACACATGAAAAAAAAACCTCAACATCATGAATTATTAGAGAAACGCAAATCAAAAGTACAATATGGTATCACCTCATGCTGGTCAGAATGGCTGCTATTAAAAAGCCTACAAAGAATAAATACTGGAGAGGCCGTGGAGAAAATAGAACCCCGTACACTGTTGGTGAGAATGTAAATTGGTGCAGCCACTACGGAAAACAGTATGGGAGGGTCCCTGAATAACTAAGAATAGAACTACCATACAATCCAGTAATCCCACTCCTAGGTATATACCCAGAAGAGATGAAAACTCATAGCAGCATTATTTACAATAGCCAAGACATGGAAGCAACCCACGTGTGCATCAACACACAGGTTTGGACTTCCCACTGTGGTGCAGTGGGTTAAGGATCCAGTGTTGCTGCAGCTGTGGCATAGGTCGAAGCTGTGGCTCAGAGTCAGTCTCTTCATATGCCGCAGGTATGGCCAAAAAAGGAAAAAAAAAGACAGTTGGTTTAAGAAGATGTAGGGGGATATATATATACATGAGACTATTTGGGTTCTTAACCCACTGAACCACAATGGCAACTCCAAACCAGCAAAATGTCAACCTTTGTTTCTTTTTTTATTTTCTTTTTTTTTTTTTTGCTGTTTAGGATCACACCCTTGGCATATAGAAGTTCCCCCGGCTAGGGGTCAAATCTGAGCAGCAGCTGCCAGCCTGCGGCACAGCACAGCACAGCAACGTAGTATCCGAGCCTTGGCTGCGACCTACACCACAGCTCACAGCAACATCAGATCCTTAACCCACTGAGCGAGGCCAGGGATCAGACCTGCATCCTTATGGATACTAGTCATGTTCTTAACCCACTGAGCCACAACAGGAACTCTCAACTTAAAAATTTTAATTTGAGCCACCATCATGGCTCAGTGGTTAACGAATATGACTAGGAACCATGAGGTTGCAGGTTCGATCCCTGGCCTTGCTCAGTGGGTTAAAGATCCGGCATTGCCGTGAGCTGTGGTGTAGGTTGCAGACGTGTATCGGATCCCACGTTGCTGTGGCTGTGGCGAAGGCTGGCAGCTACAGCTCCTATTAGACCCCTAGCCTGGGAATCTCCATATGCCGTGGGTGCGGCCCTAGATAAGGCAAAAAGACAAAAAAAAATTTTTTAATTAGAGGAGCTCCTGTCATGGCTCAGTGGTTAACAAATCTGACTAGGAACCATTAGGTTGCAGGTTTGATCCCTGGCCTTGCTCCGTGGGTTAAGGATCTGGCGTTGCCGTGAGCTGTGGTGTAGGTTGCAGACACGGCTCGGATCCCGCGTTGCTGTGGCTGTGGCGTCGGCCGGCAGCTACAGCTCCTGTTAGACCCCTAGCCTGGGAACCTCCATATGCTGCAGGTGCGGCCCTAAAGAGAGAAATAAATTAATTAATTAGTTAAATAATTTTAATTAGAGAAAAGGGAGAGAAAAAGGATGTAAGGCCACCACATAGAGACCTTTTTGCATTTAAGAGCTCAGTGTGAGTCCAGCCCAGCCACCTTCCCTTGACCTGGAAAGAGCCGCAGCCCTCAGCAGTGCACGCTGTTCTAACATCTCTTCCCTTCGCAGCCAGCCTCAGACATTTGCTGGCAGCGTGTGAGTCCTAGGCCTGCACAAGGAGAAGAGTGAGAGCCATCTACAGCTCAGGCCCCTGCACCTTTTTCTGGGCCCTCCTCCCCAGGTGTACCCCTGACCAGGCCTCCTTCCCTGATCCTCCACCAGGAGCCCATCTAGCCAGTCAGACCAACCAGGGTAAGGCCGTGTGCTGACCCGGGCCCTCCAGGGAGGAGGCGGGATGGTGCCCAGGTGACCTCTCTCAAGACAGCAAGTCAGTCCCTCATGCCTAGGGAGACACCACCCCCCCGCCGGCCCCACCAAGTCACAAGGAGGCAGTGTGGTTGCAGGAATGAGCTGGGACCCAGAAATCTGGAGCCCCATGGCTCTGCCGTGCACTGGCCATGAGACACGGGCGAGGCAACATCAGTTTAGTCCATGAATATGTACTGGACACGTGGTCCGTGCCAAACTCTGTGGGAAACTCCAGGAGCCCAGACTTACAGATTCAGTGCAGGCCGTGGCAGAGCTCATGCCTTGGTGCCTGGCAGATGACAAGCAGTAGGTCACAGGGAGTGATCTGCATAGGGGCTGGGAAGGTCTGGGGTGGGGCTGCCTCCCAGAGCCCAGGTGACCCTCGAGGATGGGTGGGAGGTAGCCAGGAGCACAGAAATTTGGAGACCAGAGAGCCTGGCATAGGGGGAAGGCCAAAGTACTGTTAGCGGGATGCAGGAAAATGACAGAAAAAAGGGGGGCAGGGACCAGAGCAAGCTTCCCTCGACCCACGGTCTCCTCCACACGGCGCCTTGCCCTCAGGGTCCTCATCTTTCAGGTGAAGGGCCTGGACTGGTGGGCTGTCAGCTCCCTCGCATTCAAAGGGATTCAAACACTCCTGGGTGAGAGACTAGCAACGTAGGGATGGTGGCTGCCCAGTGCCTGTCCAGCGCCAGTCCAGCTGCCCTGTTCACAGGTCCTCAGTCTGCATGTCCTCTGCCTTCTCTGAGGACAAGGAAGCAGGGCCACTGCCCCCTTCGAGGGTCTCGTAGGTGGCCTGTGCCCACTGACGTATGGGTCGGGTTGGCCCAGGGAGGGGGAGGGCTGGCAGGGTTGTGACTGCTTCATAGTTTATCTTAAAAAGTCACACAGCAGGGAGGGAACCCGGGAGTCCAGTCTGCCAGCTGGGTCTTCTGGTTCCCAGATGCTGGGCTGGCTGGCTGGCTGTCCCAGGCTCTCCATGGGTCTCTGCACCCTCCAGGTTTGACAGTCTCAGGCCCATCCATTTTTCAGACCCGGCGTCCGACTGGACACTGCTCTGCCAGGACCTCCGTCTGTGCCAGGGTTAGCCCTGCCCCAGCTCTCAGGGGCCATCCAAGAACTGCCAGCTGGCTCTGAGGCCCCTTTCCCACCAGCTCGGCCTGGCCTGTCTCCGCGTCCTCTCCAGCCAGGCTTCCAAAGAAGGGAGGAGGCCCGGTTCCGGCCCTGCCGCCCTCACGTGCTTTCCCGGCCGCCCCCTCCCTCCCTGCGTCGGGCAGCCAAGCCTGTTCCTCTTCCCGATTGCGACAGCCGCCCTAGCTCCCAGCGCTCCCTGTCCCCGCCCCGCGGCCGGCTGCTCCACTCCCACTTCCTGAGCCCGGCGCTGGAGCCCTGGAGGCCAGGCCAGGCCCGGCCGCTCCGGCCCCCAGGGGCACGTCAGCCCGAGTCCCGTCCCAGCCCCTGAGCTGGGGACACTGCTGCCACCACTGCCCGGGACGTCCAGGCCTCCCGTCTTCCTCCAGGGCCTCCACCCATCTGGTCGGCTGGCCGACTGGCCGCCATGCGCCTGCCGTGGGCCGCCTCCTCCTGTGGCCTGGCCTGGGGGCCACTCATACTGGGCCTCTGCAGCCTCCAGGCAGCTTCCCTGTCCCAGCTGGTGAGGGAGGGGCCCTTGCAGGGGGCGGGGGCGGGCTTGTCTAGGGAGAGGGGTCTGGGCCGCCCTCTCTGTAATCCCTCTGCCCTCTCCAGCTGACCCCGAATAATCCTCCCCCTTCTTCATCTCCCCCTTGAAGGTGCTCCCTTACCGCACGGAGAACGAAACCTGCCAGGACCAGGAAAGGGAGTACTACGAGCCCAAACATCACGTCTGCTGCTCCCGCTGCCCCCCAGGTGAGAAGCAAGGGGCAGAGGAAGTCTGGGACGGGGAGGTGGGTTACGGGGACTCCAGCCCAGCTGGCTGCCTAGGAGGGAAGGCAGGCATCAGGTCCCGGGTGACAGGCAAAGGGTGGGCAATCCTGGCCGTCCCTCTTATGTACGGACCCAGACAGGCCCAGGGTCACACAGTGGGCAGCAGAGGGGACAGTGTAACCCCAGCCCCCTGACACTTCTACTGACCCACTCACATCCTAGGCACGTACGTCTCAGCTGAATGTAGCCACGACCAGAACACCGCTTGTGCCAAGTGCCCTGAAAATTCCTACAACGAGCACTGGAACCATCTCTACATCTGCCAGCTGTGCCGCCCCTGTGACCAGAGTGAGTGGGGTGTGCCTGGAGGCGGGGGTGCGGGCGGGCTGGCACCTCCGGGAGCACGGTCCCTCCGCTGAGCCTGCTGTCTCTCCACCAGTGCTGGGCTTCATGGAGGTCACGCCTTGTACCAGCAAACATAAAGCCCAGTGCCGCTGCCAACCAGGAATGTTCTGCGTCTTCTGGGACTCTGAGTGTGTCCACTGCGAGCCACTCTCCAACTGCCCGCCTGGCACCGAAGCTGAGCTCAGAGGTCACTGGGGGCAGAGGGCAGGGAGGAGGCTGGGCGGGTGATCTTGAACAGGGATCAGGGCACACGGTGAGCCTCCAGGCACTTAGTTCTCTGGCATAAAATGCCTCTTCTCCTGCCCACCCCTCAGCCCTACCCTGAGGAGGGCCCCCAAAAAGGACCTGCAGAGAAATAGCCCAGGATGGTGCTGGGCTCACGGGGTCCTCCCAGCACAGGGGAAGCTTGGGCAACTCAGAGATCAGGAAAGATGCTGCAAAGTACAGAATGGGATGGGTGGGCAGGCGGGGAGGGGGCTGTGCAGTGGGCTCAAGGGAAGCTCACAACGGGACAGGTGCTCCTTTGCCCACTCACCCTGGCTGGCTGTGCCTCTCTCTTGCCAGATGGAGTTGGGGAGGCGAATAGCAAATGTGTTCCCTGCAAGGCAGGGCACTTCCAGAATACCTCCTCCCCCAGTGCCCGCTGTCAGCCCCACACCAGGTGAGTGTGCCCCGTCTGTGTCCCCTGCCCCACTCCCAGCCCCAGCTGCCCGGGCCCAACTCCACGGGACCAGCTCCGGCTTCCAGCCGAGAGGAAGCCCATCTGAGCTGGGCTCTCTCCTCCACAGGTGTGAGGACCAGGGCCTCGTGGAGGCAGCACCAGGCACCGCCCAGTCTGACACCAGCTGCAGAAATCCACCAGAGCCCCCAAATATGCCAGGTGAGGGTCCAGGGGCACAGGGAGGGGGTGTCTGGGAAGAATGTCTTAATTCCAACCATCCAAATAAGCAAGAAAATGATGAATCCTTTCCTCTCAGAAGTGAGGCAAGAAGAAAACCCCTCAAAGAGGAATTGAAGTCTCCCTGGGCGGGGTCCTTAGACACAAACATACACATGCACACTTTTTAAGTGATATATTATACAGATAATGTATAAGTTAGAGATAATATTATGCCCACCCTGAGCTGTCATCATCTGGACGGTGCTGCCATCGTATAATCCATTTACTAGCCTGAATATCTCTTTATTAGATTACACACTTCCATCGTTAGAGATATGATTCTGCACTTGACTCCTTCTTGGTCTTTTCTGTGGAGTTATTGATTTTCCTCACCTAAGAAAGGGTTACAGGGTGTTTCTAATGACTGTAATTGTTATTAATCAGGGGAGAGTTTATTTCATTAACTTTCAAAAATGACCAAGTATTTGGAGTTCCTGCTGTGGCCCCACTGGATAAGAATCTGTGTGCAGCGTCTCAGGTCACTGCAAAGGTGCAGGTTTGATCCTCAGCCTGGTGCAGCAGGTTAAAGGATCTGTGTCGCCAAGCTGTGACATTAGTCAAAGCGGTGGCTCCAATTCAGTCCCTGGCCTGGGAACTTTGATATGCCATGGGCGCGGCCATTTAAAAAAAAAAAATTACCAAGTATTTATAATCGTAGCTTCCACTTATTGACAGGTAGTGTATCAGGCACTCTGTGAATATTTGACTTTCACTAACTTGTTTAACCCTCAACGATCCTATGAAATGGTTCTATTATTATCCTCACTGACCGGGTGAGGAAATTGAGGCCCACAGAGTTTAAGTGACTTGCCCAAAATCATCCAGTGGTAACTGGTGTTATGAGGACCTGTACTCAGGCCTTCCTTCCTCCAAAGCTCATGCCATGATGCATGCACGCTGCAGAAAATTAGAACATTCAGATAAACAGAAATAAAAATCACCCACAGAGCCATCACCCAGCGTATCCACTCAACATTTTTGAATAGATCCTCCCAGACATTTTTCTGTGTAATTGAAAAAAAAATTTCTTTTCTAAAAGTGGAGTCACTGGAAGGTCACTCCGTTTTTCATTCAACTAGATCATAAATATTTTCCATGTCTTTTTCATTTTTATCTGTGTATCAGATACAATTGGCACCTTAGAGCTGGAACTTTAGAGAGTATGTAAGCTAAACGCCTCATTTTATATATGCAAACACACTGGTTAGGAATCCAGGTGTCTAAAACTCTGGATCCAAGTTTTCCCCATGCCTCCTCCTCTTTTTTCTTTTCTTTTTCTTTTTTGGCCACCCCATGGCACATGGAGTTTCTGGGCCAGGGACCTGATCTGAGTTCCTGTCGTGACCTACACAGCAGCTGCAACCATGGCCGGATCCTTTATCCCACTGGGCCAGGCCCGGGGATCAAACCTGCATCTTGGCGTAGCAGAGATGCTGCAGATCCCATTATGCCACTCAGGAACTCCCCCATGCCTCCCGTTCTGGGCTCCCTTAGGCCACAGAATTAGAGGGACCAGAAAAGGCAAACCCCCAGTGTGCAAATGTCCAAGTCTTCTTGACTTTCCTCAGGCACAGGTGACACAGGTGACAGCCATGGTAGTCTCCATGCTGTCAATGGCAGCGCTGAGACTCATGGGAAGGCAGCAGTTACCCATGGCTACACTGAACACCCAGCCTCCCTTTCCCTCCCACTCCTGGGCCCTGCCCTGAGTCATCGGGTGGAGACCTGGCGACCATCCTCTCCCAGGCAGCCACAGGCAGAGTTCAGAAGCCAGGATCCCGACTCTGTCACCCCTGAAAATACCCTCACATACAGAGGGGCAGCGTCAGCTCCCACAGCTGTAGGTCTTAGGTCTCTCTGGAAGATGGTCAAGTCCGCAGAAATGTGGCTTTACCCTGTGGCCCAAGTCTGCTCCCAACCCCAAGCCCCACCCTCCTTTACTGCATCCCACCCCTACTTCCAGCTCTTGCGGACCAACTGCCTGAACTCTTGTCCACACCCACAAGGCTGCCCCCACCCTGGTCTCTAGGGGAGTGGCCACCCACGCCAGCCAAACATCTGCAGCAGTTTCTCCCAGCTGTCGGGGATGGGGCGGGGAGGGGGGGAGCTCCCCGGGGCTCCCCTTAGCCTAGCTTAGTGCCTCTCTGTAACCCAAGGGGAATTTCTCCAGTTTTGCCTTTAGGAACTGCAGTGGGGCTGGAAGGGGAAAGCTGCTTCCATCACTGCCCCCCGCCCCCATTTCTCTGGGGGACCTGAGAACTGAAGAGCTGTGCCTTAAGTTCCCCACCCCTCACCTGCCTTCCTCTGGTTCTTTTTTTTTAGGGCTGCGCCTGTGGCACATGGAAGTTCTCAGGCTAGGAGTCGAATGGGAGCTGCAGCTGCCGGCCTACGCGACACCCACAGCAATGCCGGATCCTTAACCCACCGAGCAAAGCCAGGGATCAAACCTGCATCCTCATGGATACTGGTCTGGTTCATTTCCGCTGAGCCACAGCAGAAGTTCCCTCGGGGTCCTTATGCCCTATCCTGTCTGCTGTCCTGGCAGGAACAATGCTGGTGCTGGCCATTCTGCTGCCACTTATCTTCTTTCTGCTAATCGCCATCATCCTTGCCTGCACCTGGAAGAGCCACCCTTCTCTCTGCAGAAAACTGGGTAGGAAGGAGCTAAGGGCAGGGGTTCAGGCCCGGGTCTGTGCCCACTGGGTGGGGGAGGTGGTTTGAGGAAACATTCGGCTTCCCCAGGGCCGACCCTTCTGCCCCCTGCACCCTCAAGACACCCAGTGCCTGCTCCCCGCATAGATATCAGCTCCATCCAGCCCCCCATTCTGAGAATGGAGATAAGGGGAATGATTGCTTGTCCCTTCCAGAGTCCAGGGTGGACAGTACCATATTGTGGGGGATGTGGAGGAGGAAGGCCTGGGGATCTGAGGCCTGCTGTTTTATTTTCTATTGCAGGATCCCTGCTCAAGAGGCACCCAGAGGTAATGGGGAAGGCTGAGAAGATAGCAAGGAGGGGCAGGGGGACAGGTGAACAAGGTGGGGGGCAGACAGGAAAAGTTGGCAGCTTCACCGTCCATCCATTCATTCGACTAATAATTTAAGCGGCATACCATGTGCCAGGCACTGTTCGAGGGACTGTGGAACCAGCAAGGAGCAAAATAAAGGGCCTACCCTCCTGAGGTTGTGTACCAGTGAAGCAAGAATAAAGTTAGACAGCTATGTATTAGGTGGTGATAATTGCTAAATAAAGCCTGGTAGGGGGACAGTGACGGACAGTGGCAATGCACAGGAGTACAGTATCTTAGAGTTGACAGAGAGGGCCTCTCTGGTCAGCTGATATTTGAGCAGAGCTAAAGAAAGGAGGGAGCCAGCCTCCCAGATGTGCGGGGAAAGTGCCCCAGGAAGAGGGAAGCACAAGTGCAAATGCCCTGAGGCAGGGAGAGTGATGCGGAACAGAGGAGTGCGGCTGCTCAGACTGAGCGTGGGATGCAGTGTGGGAATTCCAGAAAGATGGGGTCTGAGGCCCACGTCCTTGCTTCTCTGCCTCTGTCCTCTAGGGAGAGGAATCTAATGCGGCTGACGGCAGCTGGGAGGCCCCGAGGGTCAACCCACATTTCCTCGACCTGGTAGAACTGCTTCTGCCCACCTCTGGAGATTTGACCCCAGCCTCGGCAGGGCTCCCAGCAACTCCGGTTTTGAAGGAAGAGGTGCTACAACAGCAAAGCCCTCTGAGCCAGGCCCGAGAGCTGGAGGCTGAGCTCCCAGAGCAAAGCCAGGTGGCCCACGGTGAGCCTGGGGCAGGTGCGGGAGAAGGGGTGGGAAGGTGTACAAGCAGAGAGAGTGTGAGGCAGACAGAAATGAGGAGACTGAAATGGGAACAAGAGGAGACGCTGACAGCCAGAGTGTCCTGACTAGAGAGAAGGGAAGAGAGTGAAAACCCAGAGACAGAGGAATGAATGCAGAGCTCCAGGAATCCATAGCAGATGGAGGGCGACAGAGCGGGAAGGTGGCCAAAGGGGCGTTGGGGACGCAGGGGTTGATGCTGGGGCCACACAGACCTTCCCCTCAACAGTGCCCCCTCGCCCGTCTCACTCTGCCATCCTTCCCGCAGGTACCAATGGCATTCATGTCACCGGCGGGTCTGTGACTGTCACCGGCAACATCTACATCTACAACGGGCCGGTACTGGGGGGAGCACGGGGCCCTGGGGACCCCCCAGCCCCCCCAGAGCCTCCATACCCTATCCCTGAAGAGGGTGCCCCTGGCCCTCCTGGGCTCTCTACACCCTATCAGGAGGATGGCAAAGCTTGGCACCTGGCTGAGACAGAGACACTGGGGTGCCACGCCCTCTAACAGGGCCAAGGACCCAATCTGTCACCCATGCCTGATGGTGTCTGGGAGAAGCCAGAAGGGAAGCCTGAGAGCACCTCTGCCCTGAGGCCACCCTACCTGCGTGGGACTGACCGAGGGCCTGGGCAGGGCCCCGAGATGGTCCCTGAGGGGCTGGGCCTCAGACATCTCTCCAAGAGCAGGGCAGGCACTGGCTGGGTACAGTGCCCCCACAGGACTCTCACCGTGGCCTGGGCAGGCCTGAGACTCCACTGCAGAGCCCCTGCCCACTGGGGCTGCACCAGCTCAGCCTCAGGCATGGACAAGGCATGTGATGTCAACTGCTGCCCCCATGGCATCTGCACCCTAAGCATGGCACAGAAGGGAGCCGGCCGCGTGGGCACTGCAAGGACATTGCCAGGACCTCTGGTAGATTCGTGGTGCTCATCCCCAAGCTTCAGAGGCCCTTCGACGGCACGTGGACTGAGGGAGACTCTACATGAAGATGGAATGACATGGAGGACCACTCTTCCCCTGCCCCCTAGACCGGAAAGGGAGTCCTTATAACTGGGGCCTTGGGTGGGGTTCTAGGTATAAGGGAGAGTTTTGGAGGGAGAGGAAAATGGTGAGTGTATTTATAAACTGTAACCACATGTAAATAAAAAGGAGACTGAGACCTAGATAATTTATTTCCTTGGGATTTATAGAGAAACACTATTCCAATGGGGCTGTGTCAAAGGCACAGGTCAAAACTTTAAAATATAAGCCCTGGAGTTCCCATCGTGGCTCAGTGGGCTAAGAACCCAACTAGTTCATGAGGACGCAGGTTTGATCCCTGGCCTCACTCAGTGGGTTAAGGATCTAGCGTTACCATGAGCCGGGCTTGGGTCCCACATTGCTGTGGCTGTGGTGTAGGCCGGCAGCTGTAGCTCCAATTGGACCCCTAGTCTGTAAACTTTATAAGCAGAAGGTGCAGCCCTAAAAAGAAAAAAAAAAAAAATATATATATATATATATATATATGTATGTATATATATAAGTCCACAAGACAGCCTCTTGTGTGAGAGGCTGGTCTATAGAATTCAGGTGATGACATTATTGGCTAGCGATCACCAACAACGTGGCAGGCAGTGTTCTCAATGCTATAGAAAGTCAGCTTAGCTAACCTTCACAGCACCCCTAGGACGGATGTCCACTGCCCAATCCCATTTAGCAGATGAGGAAACCAAAGCCCAGAGAGGGTTAGTCACTGGCCCAGTTCCACTGCAAGCAGCACCCATTAGGTTGGCTCTAGGGGCTTCTTGGGTTAAAAACTTCACATACCACACCCTTACAGGATTTCATTGAACCTGTAAGCTGGGCTACTTTTCTCAAATAATGGGACCCCTTTCATGTCCGGCAGGTTTCAAGTCTCAGCCAACTCCCAATGCCCCAGGCTCAAGGCAGAGTGCACAAGTGTTTGGCAAGGTTGGATGAAGGGAAGTATACGCACTTTAGACCTAAATTGAGAGGCCAAGTCCACGTTCTGTTGGTGAAGAGATTGAGGCCAGAAGGAGCACTTATGACTTTTACTTTATTCCTTCTTATCTTGCAGGCACACCTCACTTTATTGCCTTTTTTTTTTAACAAATTGTGGCAACCCTGAATTAGTGATGATGGTAAGCATTTTTCAGCAATAAAATATTTTAAAATCAAGGCATGTGCATTGGTTTTTAGACATAATACTATCGCACACTTAATAGACTACGGTATAGTGTACATATAAATTTTAGATGCAGTGGGGGACCCCAAAATTCTCATGACTTGCCGTATTGCAGTGGTCTGGGACTGAACCTACAATATCTCCAAATATGCCTGTGTTTTTCCTTTTTCCCCAAAAGAACTTTAAGTCTTCTTAAGCTTGCTTATTGCTTGTAAATGTTTGGGCCTCCAGAATTTATCTACCATGCTTCCCAGTAGAGACCATCTTGGCTTGAAGGATTGTGCAGAAGCTGCTGCCAGCTGACTGCTCCTTCCATAAAAGGCCACCATCTGGGTCCAATGTTATGACTCTGTTGCTGGGGTTCTTCAAGGTGGGGAGGCTACAGAGCCCACACTCCAGGAGTCGTCTGATCCAGCTGAGTGGACGGGTTATTTAAGGTTGACCTTGAAAGTATTAAACCCAACTTCCCTTTTTGAGAAGTAAATAACATGAGCTGTATTTTTAGGTAGTGAAATCCTCCCGCTTTTTCTAGAGCCAGATATGATTCCTTAATCATTGTTCCAATGTGTTTCGATAAAAAACAAAAGTTACAAATTTTTGCCAACAAAATAAATGAAGGAAAGATTTTTTAGAGAAATAATGCTAAGGCACAGCCCCATGTGACACCAAATTTAGGATTCTGGAGTTCCCGTCGTGGTGCAGTGGAAACGGATCCGACTAGGAACTGTGAGGTTGCGGGTTCAATCCCTGGCCTTGCTCAGTGGGTTAGGGATCCAGCGTTGCCGTGAGCCGTGGCGCAGTTCGCAGACACGGCTCAGATCCTTGCTGTGGCCATGCCATAGGCCAGCAGCTACAGCTCTGATTAGACCCCTACCCTGGGAACCGCCATATGCCGCGGGTGCAGCCCTGAAAGGACAAAAGACAAAAAAAAAAAAAAAATTAGGATTATATCTGCCTATATTAATTTGTTAGGGTTTCCTGCAGTACTAAGGTACTGCAGATTGGGTGGCTTCAATAATAGAAAATTATTTTCTCACAGTTCCAGATGCTGGAAGTCTGAGATCAAGGTGTCAACACGGGTGGTTTCTTCTGAGGTTTTTCTCCCTGGTTCCAGGCGGCTGGCTTCTTCCCGTGTCCTCACGTGGTCTTCCCTCTGTGTGTGTATACATCTCTTTTTTTTCGGTCTTTCTCTCTTTTTAGGGCCACACCCTCGGCATATGGAGGTTCCCAGGCCGCCAGTGTACGCCACAGCCACAGCCACAGCAATGCCAGCTTTATGCTCAAGGTGCATATACACTCCCTCAAGTACCTACCATCTCACAGCTAATATGCACTGATTCAAAATTAGGAGAGCTGGATTACCACAGCCCCAACCAAGTGATGGCTCACTGCTGAGCACCAACTGGGGTGGGGGAAGCCTCAGCCAGCTCTGAATAAGGAAGAGAGTTCCCACCTCCTGTCCCTCAGCAATCTGTCTACTCAGACTCCCCCAGTTCCCACAGCCTCGGTTCACCATGTTTCAAGGTCTTGGCCTGTGAAAAGCACTGCAAGTGAAACAGGAGGATGAGCCACATTCAGGCGACTCAAACTCCCAACTCGTTGCTCTATTCCTGGAAAGGGATGAGCTGCACAGTTAGCCATGGGGTCCGCTGGTCAAGGAATGACCCGGTCCCAGCCAAGGATAAACCTGATTCTACTGGCATCATATTTTAATCATTGAGCCCATTAGAACATGGATAATTGCAACAGACCTCAAGAGAGCAGACCATTGGCTCCTCTGCCATCATGGCCACAAAGTAACTTCCCCAAGGTCACCCATTAGATAAGCATGGGCACAGGAAGGTTCATTCCTCACCCTAGATGACCTTGCTTTCCTACATCCACACTCCACCAAAAGAAGGTGGAGAGCGGTCCGGGACTGACCACGAAAGAATGACCAGATTTCCACAGATCACACCCTTACCCTACATCAGGTCTTACCTGCGGATTGGGGAACTCACAGAAAGACAAGTTTAGTACAGCCCCTGAATTTTTCTTTCGGCAGCCACAACTGGTATCATTGCATGTTTCAAGGCTACAAAGGAGCCCATGCTACAAACGTGGGGCACCAGACAAGTCTGACTCAGGGCTTTACAAGAAGGCCAGAGTGAGGGTTCCAGAGCTTGACAACATCTGGAAGTGGGCACCCCAGGGCCTCTAGGAAACCTCTCACTCTCACGACTATCCCGACGCTTCACTGGGGACCTATTTCTTGAGCATCAAAAAGCCTCCTTTTCTGGACCAAGGAGGTAGGGATAGGCAGATCAATGGCTACCCTGCCAGGTGGGAAAGAGGAGGGGGAGGGCAGTTCCTTAGGACCCCAGCAGAGGTAGACAATGGGAGGCGACAGGTTCAAGATGACAGGCAAGGCCATTTTCAACGAGGTTGGGGGGCGCTGGCTGGGGGCTGTTCCCCTTCCCTCTGCTCTGTAATTAAAAACAAAGGCCCATGACGATGGAGATTGTGAGCAGAAAGAAGACAAAAGCCATGTCTCGGATCTCGTCCCTGGGGAAGCCCTCTTGCAGCTGGTAAGAGGCAATGTCGAACTTGGTGCGGTTGGCATCGGGCGAGCACAACCCTTGGCAGGGGGCCGGGGTCCGGAGAGGCAGGCAGAGGCCTTCTTGGAGGGCCAGATGTCGGGCTGATCAGGACCTCGTTGCTGAGCAGGCCGAGGTCATCCTCACGACTCAGAACTGGGAGGTGCGCGAAGAGCCTGGCGGCCTCCATGCTCCCGCAGCTGAGGTCGGTGCGACAGTAAGTGTTCTGCGAGTCGTGGGCCCCATGCATCTGCGCCTGCGTGGCGCGCAAGTGCAGACGAGCAGCTCCCAGAGGGCAGTGCGCTAGTACGGGTGGTGGCTGCGGAAGTGAGTCCTCGCATCTCTGCCCCGGCCAGGTCCAGGGTTTTGTGGAACCACTCGGGCCTGCTACAGCGTCCCCAGTAACAGCCGCGGCCACCTCATGTTGTTTTAGAGAACACCGATCTATGCCTCACGGAGAAGAAAGCCAACACTGAATCCAGCATTGACAACAGGGGTGGCAAGGAGGCCAGTGCGAGGCTAAAGCAGCGGTCCACCAGAGAGATGGACTGGACTCTCTCGGGAGTTCCCTGGTGGCCTAGGGTGTTAAGGATCCAGAGTTGTCACAGCTGTGGCCCAGGTTTGGAGGGGACAAAAAAAACAAGGATTTCTCTTTTCAGAATGTGGACTGGTTCATGCTGGCACCGAGAAGACTCTTCTGCTACCTACCCAACAGACTTCTGCACCTTTCCTAGAAACAAAGCCCTATTTCTGTACTAGGGTGGAGATTTCCTGACACCAGGAGAGGAGACTCTTCTCCCAGTTTCAGTCAGGAAACCCATTCCTCTCTGCTAAGAATTGGTTTGGGATAACCGTGGGATCCGTTGTGGCCAATGACATGTCTTCTCATCAGGACAAAAAGCATCATTAGGAGAAAGTATTTAGCTTTCCTTGTCCATTCTTTCTTATTTGGGGATGCCTGAGCTGTGGCAGCCATGTTGCTATCATGAAAGAGCCATGGAGATAAAAGGCCAATTCTCTGACATGGAAATCCTAGGAGAAAAGGAAGCGCTTAGTTTGTGAGGCATCATTGAGCAGCTGAACCAACAGTGGGGAATCACCTACTTCTGGGCTTTTTGTGAGAGAGGAAACTTCCATTTGTGCAAATCATGGTAAGTCAAATTTTGCTTTTCTTTTTTATTTAGTATTATTATTTTGTCTTTCGTCTTTTTAGGGCCGCACCTGTGACATATGGAGGTTCCCAGGCTAGGGGTCTAATCGGAGCTGTAGCTACTGGCCTATGCTGCAGCCACAGCAACGTGGATCCGAGCCACGTCTGCAACCTACACCACAGCTCATGGCAATGCCAGATCCTTAACCCACTGAGCGAGTCCAGGGATAGAACCTGCAATCCCATGGTTCCTTGTCAGATTCGTTTCCACTGCGCCACGACGGGACCTCCTGCATTTATTTTTGAGTGAGGTTTTTCATTTCATTGTGACTGAACATGTTCATATGTTAAAGAGTCATTTGTAACTTATTTGCAATTAACTATTCATCTCTTTTACTATTTTTCTGTTGGCAGTTATCAGATGTTATTATCTCAAAAGTTATCTACTGAACAATGATTTTTTTTTTTCTTCACGGATTTTAAGGACTACCATTATCATCAAGCAGATTTGTGTGTGAATTTGAATTTACTTCTGGGCTTTTTTTTTTTGTCTTTTTGCCTTATCTAGGGCCGCACCTTCGGCATATGGAGGTTCCCAGACTAGGGGTCTAATTGCAGCTGTAGCTGCCGACCTTCGCCACAGCCACAGCAACGTGGGATCCGAGCCGCATCTGCAACCTACACCACAGCTCATGGCAACGCCAGATCCTTAACCCACTGATCGAGGCCAGGGATCGAACCCACAACCTCGTGGTTCCTAGTTGGATTCGTTAACCACTGAGCCACGACCGGAACTCCTACTTCTGGACTTTCAGTTCTCTCTTTTTTTCTTTTTTTCTCCTCCTCCCCCTCCCCTCCCCCTCCCCCCTCCCCCTCCACTACCTCTTCCCTCCTCGTCTTTTTAGGTCCAC
>PVHT021183648.1:2717242-2758659 GCA_004024745.2 Catagonus wagneri
TTTTTAGGTCCACACCTGCAGCATATGGAGGTTCACAGACTAGGGGTCAAATCGGAGCTGTTGCTGCCGGCCTATGTCAGAGCCACAGCAATGCCAGATCTGAGCCGCATCTGCAACCTACACCACAGCTCAAGGCAATGCCAGATCCTTAACCCACTGAGCAAGGCCAGGGATGGAACCTACAACCTCATGGATACAACTAGGGTTTGTTACCCTGAGCCACAGTGGGAACTCATTTCTTCAAACCTGCACCCTCATGAGTACTAGTTGGGTTTGTAACCCTCTGAGCCACAACAGGAACTCCCTCTCCTGTTTATTTCCAATTTAAGGTTTGTTTCAAGTTTTCAGCAATTATGAACAAAGTTGCTATAAACATTCTTGTACACATCCCTTTATAGACATATTCTCATTTCTCTTGAGTATATAGAAGTCAAACCGCTAGATCATCAGGCAGAAATATGTATGGTTTTAGCAAATACTGCTGAAACAGTTCTAAAATGATGGAAGAAATTTACAGTCACACCTGTAATATGTGAGCATTCCATTGCTTCATATATTGGCCAAAACTTGGTATTGTCCATCATGTTAATATTAGCCAATTTTAACCCACTGTGGGGTTTCTTTTCTTAATAAATTGTTTACTTTGGAATAATTTTAGAAGTAGAGAAATGTTGGGAGTTCCCTTCGTGGCTCAGTGGCTAACAAATCCGACTAAGAACCATGAGGTTGCGGGTTTGATCCCTGGCCTTGCTCAGTGGGTTAAGGATCTGGCGTTTCCGCGAGCTGTGGTGAAGGTTGCAGACACGGCTCCGATCCTGCGTTGCTGTGGCTGTGGTGAAGGCCGGCAGCTACAGCTCCTGTTAGACCCCTAGCCTGGGAACCTCCATATGCCGCAGGTGCGGCTCTACATAAAGGCAAAAAGACAAAAAAAAAAGAAGAAGTAGAGAAATGTTGCAAAGATAGTACAGAGAGTTTTGGTATAGCCTTCACCCAGCTTCCCTTATTTTAATATCTTACATAACTAAGATACATTAGTCACAACTGAGAAATTAACATTGTTGAAATACTAATTAACGAAACCACAGACTTTACTCGAATTTCACCAGTTTTTCTTCTAGTGTTCTCTACCTGTTCCAGGATCCAGTCCAGGGTACCAGTTGTAGTTTGTGGTCATGACTGTTTAGTCTTTTCTACGTGTGACAGTTTCTCTTTCCCTATTTTTATGACCTCGACAGTTTTGAAGAGTACTAATCGGTTATATTATAGAATGTTCTTCAATTTGGGTGTGTCTGACATTTTCTCATGATTAGAAACTGCCAAATTGTATTTCAAAGAGAATCTACTATTTTGCGTTTCCATCAGTAGTGAGTTCCTGTTGCTCCTTGACACTGGGCGGTGGAGATGTTGATTAAGCAGTTCTAACAGGTGAACAATGGTACCTCATGGTGATTTTTAATTTTCATCTTTCTAGTGATAAAATGATGTTGACCATCTTCCATATGCTTATTTGCTGTCCGTATACCTTATTTGCTGAGATGTCTTTTTAGATCTTTTGCCCATTTTTAAACTGCGCTATTTGTTTTTTTTAGTTTTAAGAATGCTTTATGTGTTCTGGTACAAGTCCTTTTCCAGATATGTGATTTGCAAATATCTTCTCCTAGCCCATGGTTTGTCAGTTCATTCTTTCAACACACTGTCACAGAGCAAAAGTTTTAAATTTTGATAAGGTCCAATTCATCCATTTTTTTCTTTTATGGATTGTGTTTTTGATGTAGTATCTGAAAACTTATTATCAACCCCAAAGTCACACACACAAATTTTTTTTCCTGGGTTTTTGTTTAATAAATGTTTTACAGTTTTACTTTTTAAATTTATGTTTATAAGCCATTATTTTTGGAGTATGTGCTAACGTTTTTTTTGTTTTGTTTTGCTTTTATTGCATATAAATGACCAGGTATTCCAGCACCGTTTGTTGAAAAGACTCTTTTCTCCATTGAATTGCCTTTGCACCTTTGTCGAAAGTCAGTTGATAATGCTTGTGTAGATTTATTTCTGGACTCTCTCTTGGCTCCTATGCATCTATCCTTTTGCTGATACCACACTGTCTAGATTTCTAATTTCTTCCTAAGTCTCGAAATTGGAAATTGGGTAGTATAATTTCTCCTACTATTGGTTTGTTTTTTGCTTTGCTTTGTTTTGTTTTTTAGCCTTTCAATTCCTTTTCTTTTCCATGCAAATTTTAGGATCTGCTTTACACTTTCTCAAAAAAAAAAAAGAAAAAGAAGAAAAGAAAGCTGCTGTAATTTTGAGTGAGGATGCATTGATACTGTGAATTGACATCTTTACAATATTGCATTTTCCAATTCATAAACACAATGTATCTCTCCATTTTTTTTTTACATCTGTTGATTTCTTTTTTGAGTGTTTTGTAGTTTTCAGCATAGTTTTTGTGTACAGGATCTGTACTTCATGGGGGGAGGGAGAGGCTATTATAAATTGTATTTTTAAAATTTCAAATTTCATGGTCTGTTGCCAATATATGAAAATATGATTGTCTTTTGTATATTGGCCTTGGATCTTACAACCTTGTTAAACTCACTTATTAGTTCTAGGAACTTTTTTGTAGATTTTCAGGATTTTTACATAGACCATCATGTCATCTTCAAACAAAGACAGTTTTATTTCTTCCTTTCCAATCTGTGTGCCTTTTATTTATTTTCTTGCCTTATCACACTGGCTAGGACTTCCAGCATGATATTGAAAAGGCGTTCTGACCCTTCCTAAAAGCACGTGATCATACCTGTCAGAGCATTTATATTTGGTGTAGCATTTATAGAATAGATTTTTTTTAGATTTATACAACTGCTACTAACTATACTACAAGATATGTCCTATTTTGACCTATCTGGGTTGAGAAACGTGCCCCTAAAGAACTTCTGTAAGTTTACAGGGCCATAGGCTTCCCATAGGTGTGCCCTTTGAGCCTAAATGGCTAGGATGGAGGGCCACTTGCCCGTGGTCACTTCAACCTCCATCTGTAATAAAATGGTCAAGGAAGGAGTTCCCTGGTGGCTCAGAGGGTTGAGGATCTGGTGTTGTCACTACTGTGGTGCAAGTTTGATCCCTGTCCAGGAAACTTCCACATACCATGAGCAAGGCCAAGGAAAAAAAAAAAAAGCAGCCAAGAGACTCTGTTGGGTCAGGGTACAAGCTCTTTCCTAATGCTATAGTCTAGCATTATCCAGCATTATTAACTGAGTCTGCCTGACTTTACTAAAGCCTCGTTAGTTTTGCAGACTAACTCACATCATTTGCCTTCCTCCTGACAAGAACTCTGCTGAGTCTAGTTAATAAACCTTTTCCCCAAAATATTGCTCTTCATTAAAAGCAAACATCCTTGGAGTTCCCGTCGTGGTGCAACAGAAACGAATCCAGCGAAGAACCATGAAGTTGCAGGTTCAATCCCTCCCCACTCGGTGGGTTAAGGATTTGGCATTGCCATGAGCTGTGGTGTAGGTTGCAGACACAGCTGGGATCCCTCGTTGCTGTGGCTGTGACGTAGGCCTGCAGCTGTAGTCAGGATTTGACCCCTTGCCTGGGAATCTCCACATGCCACGTGTGCGACCCTAGATAGATAGATAGATAGATAGATAGATAGATAAAAGCAAACTTCTTTTGTCCCGAGATGCCTAGACCAGCACCTGTCTCCCCTAAGGTCCTTTTCCGTTTTGTGGTCCAGTGTTGTTTAGTCCACTATGCATGTCATTACCATTGGGTACTAATGGCCCCTGTACGTTCAGGTTACGAGCTTTGCATCCAAAACTGTTGGGTCCTCACTACTGGAGTTAAATGAGTGACACCTAGATGTAATTTAGTCTGAATGTGCCTCAAGGAGTCCCTCAGCATCCTTTGTCTCAGGGTGGGGCAGGTCTCCAGGAACTCGTGATGCCCACCACTTTGATCCCATGAGGGACTCATTGTTTTCCCCTGTTTTGCTTAATAGCTTTCCACACACAAAAACAAGGGTGATGTGTGTTTGTGCCCACGACAGTGATGGCATGTTGGGTATGCTGGCACTATATCTTATCAGCTATAACAAAGAGCTTTCTGAGAATTTGATTGTTAAGACTTATAGTTACGCAGCATCAGTCTGTTGGGAGTGGTACATCACCCAGGTTGAAGTCCCAATAGGAAGAAGTTCTCAGAAACTACTTCCCAAGTCCTATCCTTTGTAATAGATGTAACCTGAAAAATAGAAGTTCAAAGATTCTAGCCATCACTAGAGTTCTGTGGTCCTTAGCAGCTGGTCTAGGAGTTCCCATTGTAGTTCAACAGGTTAAGAACCCAACACAGTGTCTGTGATGATGCGAGTTCAATACCTGGTCTTGCTCAGTGGGTTAAGGATGGAGTGTTGCCACAAGCTGTAGCTTAGGTCACAGATCCCACTTGGATCTAGCGTTGCTGTGGCTGTGGTGTAGATCAGCAGCTACAGCTCCATTTCGTCCCCCAGCTTGGGAACTTCCATATGCCACAGGTATGGCCATAAAAAGAAAAAATTAAACATTAAAGTTTAAAAAAAATTTTTAAAACGTTGTACCGTATGAGCAGAATGTCTCCCAGATCAGCACCCACTTGGGTTTGCAGGCTGCCATTTGACCTTGTCAGAGTTGACCTAAACAAAGAAATTGAAATTGTTTATTAATTGAAATAGCAGAGAAATCGCAATTCGGGCAACATAAGCTCTGACAAGCTCAACAGGGTTGGGTGTGGGCCAAATTTATGGGCAAAGAATGCAAAGAACAGGAAGTACAGCCGGGGTGCCAGCGGTAAGTTTACTGGCTTGAGGATAGGGAGAGATTCTTGGTGGGTGTTCATTGGTCAGGAGGTAAGTCTTGGCCTCTGTAAATCAGACATTTGATAGAAATCAGTTTCCTCTTAAGTTCTGTTCTTTTAAGGTCAGTTACATGAGATTCCCCATTTTCTATCCCCAAATCCCACTTTAGATCGAAATCCTGTCATGTGTTGTTTTGATATGATTTCAGATCTGCTCGTTTATGATGTAAGCAAACTTATTGTAATCCACTTGATCATGACAAAGGCCCAAAAAGTGGGTTTTTTTTAGATGTTAAGTTGTTTTGATATAATAATGAAGTACATTGTGTCAGAATGTCATCATCTGTGTCTTTGATAAGCACTCAGAGCTCAGCTGCTGAGTGCTCAGGGCGGGTTTATGGATAGGAACATGTGGAGAAGCAAGTATGGCAAGGGAGCATCTAGACTGTAAATACTGAGAGTTTGTGAGGAATATTCAGAGTCGGGTCTGGGCAAAAGCTATCCTTTGCTGATCCAGTTCTGGGAAGATCTGGAGACTCTTGCTCCTGCTGTGGCCAAGTCACTCTTGGTGGGCAGTGGTGTTAAACCTGCAAGCAGTCTCAGGCAACAGTGTAAGCCAAGCAACAGCCCTGGAGTGATAACCTCGGGCCCTGGAGTGATAACCCTGGGAGCAGCCCAGCCTGCCCCCAGCAGAGGCACCTTCATCTCCTAGCAACATGTTTTAGCAATGGGAACTTTCATTTTTGCACTGGCAGCTGGAAGTCAGGTCTTTGTTGGTCAAGCATCTCTCTCAAGTGTCAGCCTGTATAAAAATAAAGCTTGAAATAAGTTGGACTTTATTCCTTTCATCTCCCCATGACTGGAAAAAATAGTGTAATCAACTGATCATTTGTTTGGGTATATGTTTATTGGCTTATTAAGAGACATTATCCTGTATGCTATTGGCTTGTGAAATTGTTATGTTCCTGCAATTAACCTGTGTTAAACTATTGGCAAAGACAGTTTCAATCTCTGAGTATAATTTGCCATCCCCCAAACAAAGCAGATCACTCCCATTATTCATGGAGGGAAGGGTGACCTGTGTCAGAACTGGTGGACTGTTCCCACCGCTAGGGCAACACAGCAGCATCCACTGTTACCCCATCAGACCCTTAGAAATTCTGGCATAAAGATTTAAAGGTATAGTTCTCAGTTCTTGCTTAGGGATCATCCCCATTAGCATTCTTTTTTATTTGGGGGGGGGGAACCAAGTCCATGGCATGGGAAATCTGGCCAGGGATTGAACCCTAACCACAGCAGTGACCCAAGCCGCTGCAGTGACAATACCAGGTCCTTAACCCACTACACCACAAGGGAATTCCCATTCCCATTTCCAGCACCCACAGTTGCATCCCTGGCCCTGGCCCATCCAGCACCGCTGTGTCAGGCAGGATTAAAGAAAGATGTGCTGATATGAGGAAGAGCCATATAGTCTCACCAGCATTCTCTCCCAACCCCTGTTTCCCAGATACTCCAGAAAATTGGAGGAATCTATTCAAGGGGACTCCCCCTTATCCCCTTCCTATTAAGTGTGAGCACATAGTCAAGAAGGCACGTAAGCCAGCCCCTCATGCCTTTATCTTCCTCATTTATAGCAAATGCTTCAACCACCCATTCCAGTTCTCTCTTAGACCATCACTCAGGGTGAAATGCACCATGATTTGTCCATTTAATGTGATATCTCTTTGTCCACTCTTGGACACAATGGGCTCTAAATTATGTCCCTTGATCTGAAGATGTGTAACTCATTGTCCCCAAATTGGTACATTATTATCGGTACCAATCCTTTAATAGCATTTTGAACGTTTATGTCTACAACTGAGGATGCAAAGTCTAATCCGGAGTGTAGATTCCTGTTAGGGCCCATTTTATAGCCCCCTGGGGCTACAAGCATTGGGTCAGTGAAATCCACTTGCCTGCTATGTGCAGGGCCTTCCCTGAGTAATCTTCCCTAAAGCCATCTCTGGGGTCTGCAGTCTGTCTCGCTTGCTGACAGAGAGAACTGTTCCTGTGGGCGTTCTGTATTCAGAGTGCAAGAGGACTCTGTCTACATTCAGCCCACCTCTGTGTTGCTGCAGCACCTACATGGTCACTCATCTCATGGACCTAGGTGGCCACCTCAAGGGACCTTCATCAGAAGGTCCACTCAGCAGTTCCAATTTGGAAGGGGGTTCTTCTGATGAGTAACAACATGTCCTGCTTTAATGAACTCCTTAAGTTCCCAGAGTGATTTCCACATGGCTGTGCCCCATACAGGCATCCCCTTATTGGTCCAGTATTCCACTGCCCATTTACCTTGACCATATGGCCAAGCCATTGGTTACTGCCCATGAGTCTATAAAAAGCCAAACATAGGGGCTTTTTACCATTATACAATTCTTTCATCACTGCTAGAAAACAGCATGCAATTCAGTCCAGTAAGAGATGACCTTCTTCAATCAGTCTGTCCATCCATCAGTCTTAATGTGGCTTCCCAAACAGGATACTCCATTCATCTTGGAACTACCATCAACATAAATTTTCATCCAAACTTTCACCTTAATTCCATCAACCATTTCATCTGCATATCCTCTTAATGTAATGCTAGCCCTGTTATGACTTCACCAACAGGTTTTGAAATCACAGTGCATTGGGCTCTCCTGTCAAGGAGCCCCAGAAAAGTCTCTTCCCTCGTCCCCTAGTCACTTTATCCACTCGTGGGCATATAGTCTTTTGTCCTCAGTTGGAGGTTGGGCCAATAAGACCCTCACCTCTCCATCAATCTTGACTTTGACTAAGCTAACCTTTGCCGTACACAGTTATCATAATCTTGCCCTCGAACTTTAAAAACTCCTACAAAATGGAGTAAATGAAATAAACTAATTTGGGACCTTCAATGTTGGGGGACGAACAGGGGATCCCTTCGGTCCACCCAACCTTCAACAGAAGTTATCAACAGCTTTGTTTCAACAGCATCAAAAGTCTGCGCATTCACCTCATTTCTCAATAAACATCTAAAGATTTCTCTCCCGCTGGGACTGCCCCTGCTGCTCCCCTTGGTCTCATCCCATTTTCTTGTTAATTACTCTTAAGTCTTAGTATCAGTTAAGAACCACCAAGGAAGGTGAGACAGAGAATCTCATGGGACCTCTGGGATTATTGTGCAGTTTTGCAGCAGTAGGGTTATATGACGTGTCCATACCAAAGGGGCCATTTAATCACAGCATTTCCTATGACTTGAGTAACAGGCATGTTCAGCAGGTGAATACCCAGGTAGTCCTAAAGCCAGTCCCGCAGAGCTTGTATATGAAGCACATAGGCTGCTTCATCTGGGGTGGTCCACTTGGCATTTATAGGGGGAGTTGGGTAGTCCCTCTTCTCAGGATAAACACACTCTACAGTGGCTTTCATCCAGCCATCTGTGATTGTTCAGTAGTGGTCCTGGTTCAACCCAAACACACGCCTCCACTCTGCAGCCTCAAAACCAAAGACACAGACTCCAAATTAAATATTCTCATAATCTATCTCAGTAAAGTTCTTCAGGAAGCTAATGATACCAGTCTACAAAATGAGACAGTTCCTTCACCCTGGTTTCAGTAGCTTCTTGGTTTTGTCCTCCAACCACGTTGACTACCTTCTCGGTAAACAGAGGCCTGACAGTGCTTCCTGTTGTCCTCACGTAACTTTTCCCTTTGGGAGCAGCTTTGAGTCTAGTGACCAAAACTCAGACTGATCTCAGTCAGCTTCATCCGGCATCAAGGCCCACAGCAGGGTCTTTTACTTTCACTTTCGCTATTTCAGACAAAAATAACCAAGGGGCTATGCATTTAGCATATCTCTTATTATTTTGCATTGTCTTGTGTATCCAATAAGCTAACTCCTCGGGAATGGAGTCCACCGCTGCTTCTAAATCCCGCTGTCCGCTGATCACAGCACAGCTATGGTCTCAGACCATGCCCGTGCGTGACTAGATAGCCATCAGGGATCAAGGTTCCTCATCCCCCGCCCTTTCATACTTTCTCTTTCCCAGACCACAAGTTTCCGTGAGCCAGGGCTGTTTTGGCAAATCCCACTTCTCTGAAACAATTAATAGTATCTGTTTCTGTTCATAACACTTGCGAGACCAAATGTGTGGATTTTCCACAGCAAGAAATCCTCCTGTTCTCTGCAAACACCTAGTGGGTGTGCTACAATTTGATTCAGTTTTGACACCAAGTACCCAGGTTACCCACACTTCTGTCCAACGTGGCTACAAATCAGTGTTCCCAAGACACCCTCCTCAGGTTTGAATTTTTGCTAGAACAGCTTACAGAACTCAAGGAAACACTTTGTTTGCTACTATAGGTTTATTATAAAAGGTATTATGAAGGATAGAAATGAACAGCCAGATAAAGAGGTACATAGAGGAGCTCCCATTGTGTCTCAGTAGGTTAAGAACCCAGCTAGTACCCATGAGGATGTGGGTTCAATCCCTGACCTCGCTCAGTGGGTTAAGGATCTGACGTTGCCTCAAGCTGTGGTGTAGGTCACAGACGTGGCTCGGATCTGGTGTTGCCATGGCTGTGGTATAGACTAGCAGCTGAAGCTCCAATTCGACCCCTAGCCCAGGAACTTCCATATGCCGCAGGTACAGCCCTAAAAAGAAAAAAAAAAGGTACATAGAACAAGGTCTGTAAGAGTGCAGATAACAGGAGCTACTGTCCCCAGGGAGTCTGGGGAACACCCCCCCACCCAGCCCCAGCTTGCAGACATGTTCACCAGCCTGGAAGTTCTCCACACCCGGTAGCCTAGGGATTTTTATGGAGGCCTCCTCGCGTAAGCGTGATCAATTATTAACTCAATCTCCAGCCCTCTCCCCTTCCTGGAGAATGGGTGGGTAGGGCTGAAAGTTCCAAGCTTCTAATCACAGCTCAGTCTTTCTGGTGACCAGTTCCCATCCTGAAGTCATCCGGGAGCCCACCCAGAGTCTCCTCTTTAAAACAAATGACCCTCTTATCACCTAAGAAATCCTGGGTTTTCAGAGCCCTGTCAGGAACCAGAGTCAAAGACCAAACCTAGAACAAAAGATGCTCTTGGCAGCCCTATCACTCAGGAAATTACAAACAGTTTTAGGAGCTCCATGGCAGGAACTGGGGCATAGACCAGATACATATGTCTTATTATGTCACAGATGTGAGAGAGAACATCCTGTCTTTTTCCCAGTCTTTACTTAGTTGTCACCATTAGGTTTGATGTTACCTGTGGGTTGTTCATAGGTATTCTTTATTAAGTTAAGGAAGTTCTTCTCTATTCTTAGTTTGCTGGAAGTTTTTTTTTTTTTTATCATGAATGGATTTAAATTTTATCAAATGCTTTTTTAGCATCTACTGAGATAATTATATGTTTTTTTCCTATTCCATTAATGTGATGTATTACATTGATTTTTGGATACTTAGCCAAATATACTATCCTTTTACATATTACTGGATTTGATTGTTGATATTTTGTTGAAGAATTCTTCCTCTGTGTTTATGAGGAATACTGGTGTCTTTAGTTTCTTATTTTATCATATCTTTCCCTGGTTTGGTATTATGGTAATGCTAGTTTTATAAAATTAGCTAGGAAATATCTTCTGAAAAAGATTGTGTAGAACTGGTATTATTTTTTTCTTAAGTGTTTGGTATAATTTATCAGTGAAATAATCTCAACCTTTATTGGAAGGTTTTGAACTATGATTTCTTTCAGGTTGTCCACTTTCCCTTGAGTGAGTTTTGGTAGTTATCTTCCAAGGAATCAATCCATTTCATCTAAATTATCAAATTTATGACCATAAAGCTGTTCTTGGTTGTCCTTTGGGTAACTTCTGTAGCCTTATGTTCAAGTTCACTGATCCTTTCCTTGGCTATATGGAATCTACTAATGAGCCTGTCAAAGGCATTCTTCACTTCTGTTACTGTGTTCTTATTTTAAACATTTCCGTTTGATTTTTGTAGTCTCTTCTGCGAAATTATCCATCTGATCTTGGCATATTGTCTACCTTTTCCATTAAAGCCTTTAACATATTAATCATCGTTATTTTAAATTGCTCTTCTGATGTCATATCTGCGTCTGGTTCTGATGATTTTTTGTCTCTTCAGATTGTGTCTCATTTTTCCTTTCTGGGTGCCTAGTGACTTTTTGTTGAAATCTGGATGTGCTGTTATCGCACCATGGATGCTGATGTTGATATGTTTTATACTTGAAGATGAGCCTTCCTTTCCTTCTGCCAGCCCTTTAGGTATGGGGTTTCATTTACCTAGTCAGGAATTGGGCTGGGTTTGAAATTTGCTTTGCACACGTTACCTCAGCACCCTGGGGTCTTCAGGTTCCTCCAGTGGTACCTCATTTGTGTCTCCCTTCTTGGCCTTGCATCTTCTTTTTGTGCTGTTCCCCTGAGAGTCTGTCTTTTGCAAGCTCTCCCAGGTGTATCTCTATTAATTTGACTGAATGCTTGTCCACAAGGTGGTGGGAAGCAAGTCAGGCTTGTGTTCTCTGGTGTTATCACAAAGCCATAGTCTTAGATGGGCACTAGGAACCTGGGTCTTGGGGGAGGGAGGTGGTGACCATCACTTCATGAGTGTTCCCACCTCTTCTCCAACTGGACTGCTGGGCCCAGCACATGTTCCTGAGAAAAAAGAAGGAAGAGCTTCCTTTTTTTCCCCGCAATTCTATCTCCCAATTTCAGTGGGTTTCCATCAGTGCCCTCAGCCTACAGGTTTTGATGACCTTTCTCTTGCAGATTAAGTCACAAGAAGGGTGGGAGTTTAACAATTACAGCCAGCATCACAGAGCAGGTCGGGGGCCACTTTATTAGAACCCTTCCCATATTTCCACTATCTTCCTGTGGGTAACTGGTGGGGCTCCTGGAGAAAAAGCCTAAAAGAAGAATGTGAACCTCTCTACGTCTGCAGCTCACTGTGGCTCTGCACTCTCTCAAGAGCCAATTATAAGCCTTTATTAATTTGTTAAAAAAAAATTCTAGGGATTTCCTGTCGTGGTTTAGCAGTGATGAACCCGACTGGTATCCATGAGGACACGGATACGACCCTTGGCCTCACTCAGTGGGTTAAGGATCTGGCGTTGCCCTGAGCTATGGTGTAGGTCGAAGACACGGCTCGGATCTGGCGTTGCTGTGGCTGTGGTGTAGGCCAGCAGCTGCAGCTTCGATTAGACCCCAGCCTGGTAACTTCCATATGCCTCCCCAAATTCTAGTTTGGGGAGTTCCCTGACGGTCAAGTGGTTAGGATTTGGCACGTTCATGGTACAACCTGGTCTGGGAACTGAGATCCCATATCAAGCCACTGCATACCCCAAATTCTACTTTAATCCTCTTTCTTAAGTAAGCAAATGCATAGGTCCTATTTCTCACTGTAGGTACCTACCACCTTCTAGATTCCAGGTTAATAGTTTGTCCCATGACCTCAATTCTCTGATGAGATCAAGAAAAGTCATTTGTGCGCAGTTTTTCTAGCTGTTTTCTTATGCAAATGGGAGCAAACACTCTTACCACCATTTCAGTTTGAATCAGAGGTCCACTAAAGGATTTAAGTAGAGGAATAAAATGATAAATATATAACTTTATTTATCTTCCTTCAAGTTTTATTGAGATGTAATTGACATACAGCATTGTATAAGTTTAAGATATACAGCATAGTGATTTGACTTATATATATCACGAGATGATTGCCAAAATAAGTTTAGTGAACATCCATCATCTTGGATACAAAATGAAAGAAATATAAAACATTTTTTCCTTGTGACAAGAACTTTTAGGATTTAGTCTCTTAACAATTTTCTTGTATAACACACATCAGTGTTAATTATATTTATCATGTTGTACATTACAACCCCAGTACTTATTTACCTTATAACTGGAAGTTTGTACCTTTTGGCTGCCTTCTTCCAATTCCCCCTACTCTGATAACCACAAATTGGATCTCTTTCTCTATGAGTTTGTTCATTTTTGAAGTACAGTTGACACTTTAACACTATATTAGTTCTTTGTGCACAACATAGTGATTCGATATTTCTGTACATTTCAACATGACCATCACCAGATATGTCATTTTAAATACTACCCTGACTGCAGTGGGGAGAGAGGATTCAGTGGCGGCAAAAGAGGAAGTGTGTAGAGATGTTAGGAGAAGCCCACCGCTGTCCTAGGTGAAGAAGGCGATGACCACCTGGGCAAGGCTCGCAGAAGTGAGGATGAAAAGAAGAAGGTGAATTCCAGAGATATTTGAGAAGTAGAATAAATGGAACTTGCTACTGATTGGATGTGGGAAGTAAGGGAGAAGCGGGGAGACAAGGATGATTCCCAGATTTGTGGCCTGAGCACTGAATTGGTGGTGATGTCATTTACTGAACTGGAACAGTGTGAAGGGTTAATACGTCTGATTATATTAAAATGTAAAACTTCTGCCCTTTGAAAGACAGTATAAGCAAAGCATGGACTGGGAGAAGATATTTAGAACTCATGTAGAGGATTGGATTAAGATGGCAGAATAGAAGGACTGGAGGTCAACTTCTCTCCCAGAAACAACAAAACTACAACCAAATGCCAAGCAACCTCCAACCAAATGGACTGTAAACTTTCAAAAAGATATTCTACTCCAGAAGACAAAAAGGAGACCACATCAAGAGGTAGGAGGGGCGATTACACGATAGAAGCAAGCCCATACCTCCCGGGTGGGAAGCCCCACAGACTGGAAAGTAACTGTATCCCAGAGACTCAGATACAGGACTGAGAGTTCTGAGCCCCACGTCAAATCCCCACGCCTGGGGATCTGGCACAGGGAGAAAGAGCCCCTGGAGCATCTGGCACTGAAGGCCAGTGGGGCTTGTGTGCAGGAGCTCCCCAGGCATGGGGGAAATAGGAGACCCCGTTCTTGAAAGGTGCACACAGACTTTCACATGCACTGGGTCCCAGGGCAAAGCAAAGTCTCCATAGGAATCTGGGTGGAACCTGACTACAATTCTTGGAGGATCTCCTGGGAAAACAGGGGTGACTGTGCCTTGTTGTGGGGGAAGGGCATTGGAGGTGAAGCTCTCGGGAACATTCATCAGCCTGCATTTCTCTGGAGGTGGCCATTTTTGAAAATCTGGTCCCTCCCATCAGCACTGAGAAGCCCCAGGCCAAACAATAATCCAGGTAGGATCACAGCCCCACCCATCAGTAAACAGGCTGCCTAAAGACCCCTCAGGCACACAGTCAGCCTCTAATCTCACAAAGCCCCACCCATCAGAGGGATAGGAATCAACCCCACCCACCAGTGGGCAGGCACCAGTCCCTCCCATCAGGAAGCCTACAGCAAGCCCCCCCCCCATACTAACTTTAGCCACAGGGGAGGCAAACACCAGAACTAAGAGAGGCTACAACTCTATTGTTGGCAAAAAGGTCACCACACCAAAAACCTATAAAAATGAAAAGATAGAAAACTATAACTCAGCTAAGGGAGAAAGAAAAAAGCCCAGAAAAACAGCTCAGTGATGAGGAGATTATCAGTGTCCCAGAAAGAGACTTTAGACTGTTGATGCTGAAGATGATGCAAGACATTGGAAATAAACTGTAGGCAAAGATTGATAATTTACAGGAAACACTGAGCAAAGAAATACAAGATGTAAAAATTAAACAAGAAGAGATGCAAAATACAATAACTGAAATAAAAAATTCCTTAGAAGCAGCCAACAGTAGAATACAGGAGGCAGAAGAATGAATCAGCGAGGTGTAGGACAGATTAGTGGAAATCACTATGCAGAAGAGAAAAGAGATAAAAGATTGAAAGGAAGTGAGGAGAGTCTCAGAGAACTCTGGAATAATGTTAAACACGCCAACATCCATATTATAGGGGTGCCAGAAGGAGAAGAGAGAGAGAAATAGAAAAATATTCGAAGAGATAATAGCCAAAAACTTCCCTAATGTGGGAAAGGAACCACTCAGTCAAATTCAGGAAGCGCAACGAGTACCATATAAAATAAACCCAAGGAGGAACACCCCGAGACACATATTAATCAAAATGACCAAAATTAAAGACAGAGAAAATTTTGAAAGCAGCTAGGGGAGAGAAACAAATGACATACAAGGGAACCCCAATAAGGTTATCAGCAGATTTTTCAGCTGAAACTCTGCAGGCCAGAAGGGAATAGCATGATATACTAAACGTGATGAAAGGGGAAAACTTCCAAACAAGATTATTTTACCCAGCAAGGCGCTCATTCAGCTTTGAAGGAGAGATCAAAACCTTTACAGATAAGCAAAAGCTAAGAGATTTCAGCAACACTAAACCAGCTTTACAACAAATCCTAAAGGAACTTCTCTAGTCAGAAAAGAAAAGGCCACAACCAGAAACAAAAACACCACAAATGACAAGGCTCACCAGTAGAGTCATATATACAGTAAAGATACAAAATCATCCGTGCACAATTGTGCTACCAAAATCAGAAAAAGTGAAGAGAGCACAAATGCAGGACACTGGAGACGCACTTGTAATTAAGAAACCAACAACTTAAAACAATCTTATTTATATATAGACTCCTATATCAAAACTTCAGGGTAACTGCAAACCAAAAATCTACAATTGATACACAAGCAAATAAGAAAAATCAACTCAAATACAACATTAAAGATAGTCATCTTGTGAGAGGAGACAACAAGAGAATAAAGGAAGAAAAAAAGAGCAACAAAACCCAAAACAGTTAATACAATGGCAATAAGAACATACATATCAATAATTACCTTAAATGTTAATGGACTGAATGCCCCAACCAAAAGACATAGACCAGCTGAATGGATACAAAAACAAGACCCATATGTATGCTGTCTTCAAGAGACCCACTTCACTTCTAGGGACACATACAAAATGAAAATGAGAGGATGGAAGAAAATATTCCATGCAAACAGGAATCAAAAGAAAGCTGGAGTAGCAGTACTCCTATTAAAATGAAGAACATCTTAAGAGACACAGAAGGGTACTACATAATGATCAAAGGATCAATCCAAGAAGAAGATATAACCATTTTAAATATCTGTGCACCCAGCATAGGATCACCACAATATATAAGGCAACTGCTAACAGCCTTAAAAGGAGAAATCAGCAATAACACAATCATAGCGGGGGACTTTAACACCCCACTTACAGCAATGGACAGGTCATCCAGGCAGAAAATCAATAAGGAAACACAGGCCCTGAAGGAAGCATTAGATCAGATGGACTTAATAGATATTTATAGGACATTCCATCCAAAAGCAACAGAATACACATTCTTCTCAAGTGCGCATGGAACATTCTCTAAGATTGATCACATCCTGGGCTACAAATCAAGCCTCGGTAACTTTAAGAAAATTGAAATCATATCAAGCATCTTTTCTGACCACAATGCTATACGACTGGAAATCAACAACAAGAAAAAAATGGCAAAAAATACAAACACTAAACAACATACTACTAAACAACCAATGGATCACTGAAGAAATCAAAGACGAAATGTAAAAATACCTAGAAGCAAATGACAGCAAAGATACGACACTCCAAAACCCCTGGGATGCAGCAAAAGCAGTTCTAAGAGGAAAGCTTATAGCAATACAAGCCTACCTCAGGAAACAAGAAAAAGCTCAAATAAACAACCTAACTTTACATCTAAAGCAGCTAGAGAGGGAAGAACAGACAAGACCTAAAGTTAGTAGAAGAAAAGAAACATAAAGATCAGAGCAGAAATCAATGAAATAGAAACAACGAAAACCATAGAAAAGATCAATGAAACTAAAAGCTGGTTCTTTGAAAAGATCAGCAAAATTGATAAACCCTTAGCCAGACTTATCAAGAAAAAAAGAGAGAGTACACAAATCAATAAAATTAGAAATGAAAAAGGAGAAGTAACAACAGACATCACAGAAATACAGAGGATCATAAGAGACTACTATATGCAACTATATGGCAATAAAATGGAAAACCTAGAAGAAATGGACAAATTCTTAGAAAAGTACAATCTCCCAAGACTAAACCAAGATGAAATAGAAAATATGAATAGACCAATCACAAGTTCTGAAATTGAAACTGTGATTAAAATCTTCCAACAAACAAAAGTCCAGGACCAGATGGCTTCACAGGTGAATTCTCTCAAACATTTAGAGAAGAGCTAACACCTTTCCTTCTGAAACTCTTCCAGAAAATTGCAGAGGAAGGGACACTCCCAAACTCATTCTGTGAGGCAACCATCACCCTGATACCAAAACCAGACAAAGATACCACAAAAAAAGAAAATTACAGGCCAATCTCACTGATGAACATAGGTGCAAAAATCCTCAACAAAATACTAGCCAGCCGAATCCAACAATACATTAAAAGGATTGTATATCACGATCAAGTGGGATTTATCCCAGGGATGCAAGGAGTCTTCAATATCTGCAAATCAATCAGTGTGATACACCATGTTAACAAACTGAAGAATAAAAACCATATGATCCTCTCCATAGATGCAGAAAAAGCCTTTGACAAAATCCAACACCCATTTCTGATAAAAACCCTTCAGAGAGTGGGCATAGGAGGATCCTACCTCAACATAATAAAGACCATCTATAACAAACCCAGAGCTCACATCATTCTCAATGGTGAAAAGCTGAAAGAATTCCCGCTGAGATCAGGAACAAGACAGGGATGTCCACTCTCGCCACTACTATTCAACATAGTTTTGGAAGTCCTAGCTGCAGCGATCAGAGAAGTTAAAGAAATAAAAGGAATCCAAATTGGAAAGGAAGAAGTAGAACTATCACTATTTGCAGATGGTATGATACTATACCTAGAGAATCCTAAAGACTCTACCAGAAAACTGTTAGAGCTCATCACTGAATTTGGCAGAGTCTCAGGATACAAAATTAATACACAAAAATCAATTGCATTTCTATATACTAACAATGAAAGATCAGAAAGAGAAATTAGGGAAGCAATCCCGTTTACCATCGCATCAAAAATAATCAAATACTTAGGAATAAACCTACCTAAAGAGACAAAAGACCTGTACTCTGAAAACTATAAGACACTGATGAAAGAAATCAAGGATGACATGAACAGATGGAAAGACATATCATGCTCTTGGATTGGAAAGTAGTACTATCAAAATGACTATACTACCCAAGGCAATCTACAGATTCAATGCAATCCCTATCAAATTACCAAGGACGTTTTTCACAGAACTAGAACAAAATATTTTAAAGTTTGTTTGGAAGCACAAAAAAACCAGAATAGCCAAAGACATCGTGAAAAAAAAAAATGGAGCTGGAGGAATCAGGCTTCCTGACTTCAGACTCTACTACAAAGCTATAGTCATCAAAACTGTATGGTACTGGCACAAAGACAGAAATATAGATCAGTGGAACAGGATAGAAAGCGCAGAATTAAACCCATGCATCTATAGTCAACTAAGCTATGACAAAGGAGGCAAAAATATACATTGAAGAAAAGACAGCCCTTTCAATAAGTGGTTCTGGGAAAACTGGACAGCTGCATGTAAAAAAATGAAACTAAAACACTTCCTAACACCATGCACAAAAATAAACTCAAAATGGATTAAAGATCTAGATATAAGACCAGATACTATAAAACTCTTAGAGGAAAACATAGGCCAAACATTCTCTGACATAAATGATAGCAACATCTCAGATTCACCTGTCAGAGTAATGACGATAAAAAGTAAATAAACAATTGGGACTTAATTAAACTTCAAAGTTTCTGCACAGCAAAGGAAACCCTAAACAAAACAAAAAGACAAGCCACAGAGTGGGAGAACATATTTGCAAATGAATCAACTGACAAAGGATTAATCTCCAAAATTTACAAACACCTCCTACAGCTCAATACCAAAAAAACAAACAACCCCATCAAAAAATGGGCAGAGGATCTAAACAGACAGTTCTCCAAAGAAGACATACAGATGGCCAAAAAACACATGAAAAGATGTTCAACATCACTAGTTATTAGCGAAATGCAAATCAAAACCACTGTGAGGTACCACCTAATGCCAGCCAGAATGGCCATCATCAAAAAGTCTACAAACAAAAAGTGCTGGAGAGGGTGTGGAGAAAAAGGATCCCTATTACACTGTTGGTGGGAATGCAAATTGGTGCAACCACTGTGGAAAACAGTACGGAGATTCCTCAGAAAACTAAAAATAGAATTACCATTTGATCCAACAATCCCACTCCTGGGCATCTATCCAGAGGAAACCATAACTCGAAAAGACATATGTACGCCAGAGTTCATTGCAGCACTCTATACAATAGCCAAGTCATGGAAACAACCTAAATGCCCATCGACAGAGGAATGGATAGGGAAGGTATGGTACATACCCTTTTACTCAGCCATTAAAAGGAACGAAATAACAACATTTATATCAACATGGATGGACCTAGAAAGTGTCATGAGAGGTGAAACCAGTCAGACAATTAGACACCAAAATCCAATGCTACCGCTTACATGTGGAAACTAATAAAAGGACACAGTGAACTTCTTTGCAGAACAGATAATGACTCACAGACTTTGGAAAACCTATGGTTTCCAAATGAGACAATCTGGGGGGTGGAGGGATACACTGAGGGTTTGGGATGGAAATGCTATCAAATTGAGTTGTGATGGTTTTTGTACACCTATAATTGTAATAAAATTCATTAAGTAATGATAAAAAATAGAACTCATGTAACTGACAAAGAATTGCTATTCAGAATATATTAAAACATCAGTAATAAAAAGTAAAACAGACAAAGAATGTGAACCAGCAACTCACTAATGAGGAAATGCCAAAAAAATATTTTGAAAAGATGCTCTCAGCCTTACCAGTAGTCATGAAAATCCATATTAAAATAACAAGATACTATTTCAAACATCAGAACTAGCAAAAATTAAGAAATCTGATGAAACCAAGAATTGGCAAAGATTTGGAGCATCCGGAGCTTTCATGCATTGTTAACAGGAATATAAATGAATAAAATCATTTTGAAGAAGAGTTTGGCCATAGCTTGGCAAACAGAAGCTAAATATCCTTACATGTGATGTACATTTCTTTTCTACGTATATAATTTAGAGAAATTCTTGTTCACGTGCACAAAATAACATGCAATAATGTTGATTTGGACATTGCTTTATAATAATTAAAAAAGCAAAGCCATATAAACGGAATGGATATATACATTAGAGCATATTTATACAGTGTAATATAAAATACAACAGTAAAATGTAATAATGTAGTAAATAGTGGAAATTTTTTTTTTGGCTTTTTAAGGGCCATATCTGCTGCACATGGAAGTTCCCAGGCCAGGGGTTGAATCGGACCTGCAGCTGCCAGCCTGTGCCACAGCCATAACAACACAGGATCCAAGCCGCATCCGAGACCTACACCACAGCTCATGGCAATTCCGGATCCTTAACCCACTGAGCAAGGACAGGGATCAAACCCATGTACTCACGGAGTCTAGTCGGATTCATTACTACTGAGCCAAGCCAGGAACTCCAGTAGTGGAATATATTGATACATGTAGCTTAAGTTCTTTCATTTTAGCTATTGTATGTATATTATATTATATATAGATATCATATATAGATACATATATATGCACATGTACATCTGTGTTTGAAATTTACTCATTTTGATGAGTGTCAGAGACAAAAAAAAAAGGCCAGTTGGTAAAAAGATACACACGGTTTATTACTGTTTACATGAAATTAAGAAATATGCAAAATATAGATTAGAGATATTTTGTAGAAAACTATTAAAATATGCTTGGAACCAATAAAACCAAATTTAGGTTATTAGCTACTCCTGGGGGAGGAAGAAAGGAGAAAGGGATATACAAACAGGCATCAATTTTATATGCAATGTTTCATTTTTTAAGTTGAGTCATGGTTACGGGTGTGATTAGTTATGTTATTAGTTATACTTTTTTTGTATGCCAGAAATATTTTATTAAAAGTACTTTTTAGGAGTTCCTGGTGGCCTAGCAGTTAAGGATTCAGCATTGTCACTGCTGTGGCTCCAGTTTGATCCCTGGCCTGAGAACATCTGTGTGCTGCAGGTGCAGCCAAAAAATAAAGTACTTTTTAAAAGAAAACGATAGATAATTCCAATTTCTAGTAATAACAAACTAGCTTTTTCAGTAGAAATTTCTGGCTGAAAGCAACTAAAAATAGTGGACTTTTTTTTAAGTCATGGAGAAAGTGCCAGAGTGATAACAAGACAGTAAGGACCCAGAAAAAAATTTAAGAGATAGTAGGAGGAGTTCCTGTCGTGGCTCAGCGGAAACAAATCCGACTAGGAACCATGAGGTTGCGGGTTTGATTGCTGGCCTTGCTCAGTAGGTTAAGGATCTGGCGTTGCCGTGAGCTGTGGTGTAGGTTGCAGATGCGACTGGGATCCCATGTTGCTGTGGCATCGGCTGGTGGCTACAACTCCGATTAGACCCCTAGCCCGGGAACCTCCACATGCCGCAGGTGCGGCCCTAAAATGACAAAAGACAAAAAAAAAAAAAAGAGAGAGATAGTGGGAATCCAGACATATAGACATAAAGCTTGAAACACCCACCTCACCAAAAAAGAAATCCAGATGGCTGATAAACACATAAAAATGTACTCAGCCTCAGTAGACATCAGAGAAAAACAAATCACATCCACCAGATTGGCAGAAATTCAATACTAAATATTGATAAACAACTAGGACTCCCATATATAGTCCAGGAAGTGTAGGTTGGTCAGTCAGTTTGGAAATCAGCTTGGCGTTAGTCTAGTAAAACTGACAAAGCTCTGTGACCCAGCAAGTCCACTCCTATGTAGATACCCAGCAATGTAGATACCCAGTTACCAGTACACATGTACAATAGGACAATAGAAACAGTGTTCATAATTCCAGTTCCAAAAACTGGAAGTGAGCCCAGTGTTCACCATCATAAGTAATGGTATAGGCACACAATGGAATGCTGCCTAGTGGTGAAAATGGGTGAGCTATAGTGAAACATGCATGAATCGCATAAACATTTTGTTGAGAAAAAAACGAGACCAAATATACAATGTGATTCCATTCATAAAGTTTAAAAAGCTAAACTGCATGTTTCAGGCATGCATACACAAGTGGTGAAGCCACTGTAACAAAAAGCAAAAAGTGATCATCACCGAACACTGTGTAGTCATCTCCCTAGGAAGGAAGAAGTCGATTGTGATCGAAGAGCCATTAAAGCTCCATTTCAAGATCTAAGTGGTAATTACATAGTCATTTCACTTTACAGTTATTCATAAACTTACACATAGACACTTTGGCAGTTTTCTGCTAAGATGTATATTTGACACAGTAAAATGAAATGGAACAGGCCTGGGTTAAGCATGGCAAAGGACCTGAAAGTTTGGTTTTGAGCATTTTTAGTGTAGTGTGCCTGTGAGACAGTCAGATGTCAGTGCTAAATAGATTGGAGACATACATGTGGGAGTCCTAGATATGTAGATGATAACTGAAGCATAAGAGTAGAAGAGATCACCTACAGCGTGTATAAGGGTGACGGGAAAAGAGGGCCTAGGACAAGACCCTGTGGAACTCCCACATTTAATGGTCAGGTAGAGGAGGAAGAGCCAGTAAAGGAGACTGAAAATGAATAGTCAAAAAAGTAGGAAGAAACCAAGGAAATATGATGTCTGGGAAAAAAAAATACGTTTTAAGAGGAAAGGAGTGGTCAACTGTGTCAAATGCTCTCCTGAGAGGTCAAATAAGATGAAAATTGGAAAATAATCCATTGGGAGTTCCCAGCTAGTTACAAACCCAGCTAGTATCCATGAGGATATGGGTTTGATCTTCAGCCTCACTCAGTGGGTTAAGGATCTCTTGTTGCCATGAGCTGCAGTGTAAGTCACAGATGTGGCTCAGTCCCATGTTGCTGTGGCTGTAGCATGGGTTGGCAGCTGCAATTTGACCCCTAGCCTGGGAACTTCCATATGCCATAGGTGTGACCCTGAAAAGCAAAAAAGGAAGGAAGGAAGGAGGGAAGGGAGGGAAGGGAGAAGGAAGGAAAGGAAATGAAGGAAGGGAGGGAGGGAGGAAAGAAGAAGGAAGGAAAGAGATGAAAAGTGTCCGCTGAGGAGATGGGGATGGAGTGAAAAGACGACTGGGTAGGAGGTACGCAGAGCCATCACATGGCAGAGCTGCAGGTTACAGCCCAGGAGGTGCCATTTATACAGACTACGGTTTAATGGTGCCCATAGGGCTATGCAGTGCAACACCCTGGAGAAAAATTGAGTTCTTGAGTAGAGTGATTTAAGAGCACCACCTCTAAGGTCCAGCAGCCTATCCTCAAACGCTGGTTCCACCACTTACTAACAACATAAATTTGGCCAAGTTCCTCAACCTTTCGAAATCTATAAAAATAATACCAATATAATAAGAATGCCGTGAGGAGAAAATACAACAATCTAAATAACATGTTTAGCATGAGAAGAATTGGATAACTACATTTTTATTTTCTCTATTACTTAGACAAATTCTTTCAAGAAGTTTGGCTGTGATGGGAGAAAAGAAATGACAATAGCTGGAAGGGGACATTGAATTAAAGAAAGGTGGTTTTGGTTTTGTTTCATTAAAATTAGTAGACTTTAGGAGTTCCCATCATGGCGCAGCAGAAACGAATCCAACAAGGACCCATAAGATTGTAGGTTTGATCCCTGGCCTCACTCAGTGGGTTAAGGATCCAGCGTTGCTGTGAGCTGTGGTGTAGGTCCCAGACGCGGCTCCGATCTGATGTTGCTGTGACTGTGGTGTAGGCCGGCAGCTGTAGCTCCGATTCGACCCCTAGCCTGGGAACCTCCATATGCTACATGTGCAGCCCTAAAAAGACAAAAGACAAAAGAAAAATAGTAGACTCTATTCCTTAAAGTTTAGGTTTACAGAAAAGTTGCACAGAAAGTATAGTTTCCTTATACTCTTTCTGCCCCTCCACACACAGTCTCCCCTGCTAGTAACATCTTGCATTAGTGATACATTTATCACAATTAATGAACCAATCTTGATACACTACTACTACCTAAAGTCCATAATATTAGAGTTCACTCTTTGTGCTGTGTAGTTCTATGGGTTTTGACAAATGTATGTCACATATCTATCGTCATAGTATCATGTAAGTAGCTTCTCTGCCCTTCAAATCCTCTATGATTCACCTATTCATCCTTCCCTCTCCCCAATCCTGTGGCAACCCCTGATCTTCTGACTGTCACTATAGTCTTGCTTTTTCCAGAATATCATATTGTTGGAATCATACAGTACATAACCTTTTTAAACTGGTTTCTTTCACTCAGCAATATGCATTTAAGATATTGCCACTTAGCAATATGCATTTAAGATATTCTAAGTATCCAAGAAGATATCTTGGTTACTTCCAAGTTTTAGCAGGTATAAATAAAGCTGCTAAAATATACATGTGCAGGTTTTTGTGTGGACATAAGTTTTCAGCTCACTTGGGTAAATACCAAGGTATGCAATTGCCGGGTCCTATGGGAAAGACTATGCTTAGCTTTGTAAGAAATTGCCAAATTGTCTCCCAAAGTGGCTGTACCATTTTGCATTCCCACCAGCAATGAATGAGGGTTCCTGTTGCTCCATATTCTTATCAGCAATTGGTATTGTCAATGTTCTGGGTTTTAGTCTTTCTTCTAATAGGTTTGCAGTAGTATCTTGTTTTCATTCGCATTTCCATAATGACATAGGATATGGACCATCTTTTTGTTTTTTTCTTTTTGGCCACGCCCATGGCATGAGAAAGTAATAGGGCCAGGGATCGATCCGGCGCCACAGCAGTGACAATGCCAAATCCTTAACCTGCTGAGCCACTAGGGAACTCCTGGAACATCTTTTCATAGCTTATTTGCCATCTCTCTGTCTTCTTTGGTGAGGTATCTGTTAAGGTCTCTATGCCCATTTTTTGGACTTATTTTTAATTGGCTTCTTTATTGTTGAGTTTTAAGAGTTCTTTGTATATTTTTAATATAAATCCTTTATGAAATTTGTGCCTTGCCAATATTTTCTCAGCTTTTGGCTTCTCTTTTCATTCTCCTAATAATGTCTTTCACTTAGCAGTTTTTCATTTTAGTGGAGTCTCATTCACTGAAATTTTTTTCAAAGGTAGTACTTTTGTTATTGCATTAAAATATCATTGCCAGGAGTTTCCTGGTGGCTCAGTGGGTTAAGGATCCAACATAGTCACTGCTATGGCTCAGGTCCCTGCTGTGGCACATGTTCAGTCCCTGGCCAGGAAACTTCCATATGCTAAGGGCACGGCCAAAAAAAAAACAGTCATTGCCAAACACAAGGTCAACTAGATTTTCTCCTATATTATCTTCTAGCAGTGTTGTTTTTTTGCATCTTACATTTAGATCTATGATCCATTTTGAGCTAATTTTTGTGAAAAGTGTAAGGTCTGTTCTTGGCCCACTTTTTGGGGCATATGGATGCCCAGTTGTTTAAGCACCATTTGTTAAAAAGACTCTTCTTTCTGCATTGATTTGCCTTTGCACTTTTGCCAAAGATCTGTTGACTGTGTTTGTGTGGGTCTATTTCTGGCCTCTCTATTCTGCTCCATGTATCTGTTTGTTATTTTGCCTATCTCATAGTTGAAGTCTATACCGTATAGTTGAAGTCAGGTAGTATCAGTCCTGCAACTTTGTTTTTCTTGGATATTGAGTTGGCTATTCTGTGTATCTTTGCCTCTCATATAAACTTTTAGAATCAGTTCATTAGTGTACACAAAATAACTTGCTGGGATTTTGATTGTGATTGTTCTTGTGTTGAATCTACAGGCCAAGTTGGGAAGAACTAACATCTTAACGATACAGAGTGGAAGTTTTTTTTTTTTTTTTTTTTTTAAGATGTGGAGAGAGTTGAGCACATTCTAAAATTTTGGGGAAGGAGTTGGTAGAGAAGAAATGGTTGGAGCCTCAGAAAGAGGGAAGATTAGCAGAAGGAAGGAAGATAGCAGAAGAAGGAAGATAACAGAAGATTCCCAAGCAGACTGCAAGAAGTGGGGTTCAGAGCATGTATGAAGGAGTTGGACTTAGACAGGAAGAGGGACTTTTGTTTTAAAGGAGGAAAGAGGGTGAGAATGGGTGCATGAGAAGGTGTATTTGTAAATTTGGCCGTGTTCAGTTTTTTTGTGAAGATGGATGCCAAGTCATCTGTTGAGGGTGAGAGAATGAGATAGTGCTTGAAAGTGTGAATAGTCATTGCTTGGAAGGAAAGAGCAGAAGGATGTAGCTGGATCACCAGGCAGAGTTGAGGGCTCAGTAGGTGATAAACTGAAGTACTGATCTATGCTGACACGTGGACTGCCCAGTGGTACTCAGAAACCCAGCTGCACACGTGGAGAAGGAAATAGGTCCATCCATCCAGGACTGGGCTGTATCTACAAAGGTGTGATTAAAGGTCAGAATGGCAAAAGATTTTACAGTACTGACAAAAGAGAAACAGAAATAGTGTAAGATCTAAGATGGACAAAAAGGGAAGTGAAAATGGAAGGAGCTGATGGCTGAAAATCAAGGGAGGAGGCAGCAGACCGGCAGCCCTGAGTGGAGATCAGGCACAGAGGGAGCAATTGAACAAGAACGGAGAGTTGTGGGCAGAGTTTCTACTTCTGTAGAGTGGGAGAAATAACAGGGTTGTAATGAAAATTAAATGTAACAGAGTGTGTGCTTCATAAACTGCTGGACACCATACCAGTATTGGTTTGATTTCTACTAGACTGTAGCTTTTTTCTTTCTTTCTTTCTTTTCCTTTTTTTTTTTTTTTGTCTTTTTAGGGCCGCACCTGCAGCTTATGGAGGTTCCCAGGCTAGGGGCTGAATCAGAGCAGTAGCTGCCAGCCTACACCACAGCCACAGCAACGCAGGATCTGAGCTGCATATGCGACCTATACCACAGCTCACGGCAATGCCAGGTCCTTAACCCACCGAGCAAGGCCAGCGATCGAACCCATGTCCTCATGGATACTAGTCAGGCTCGGTACTTGTGAGCCACAATAGGAACTCTGACTGTAAGCTTCTTGAAGGCAGGAATCATGCCTCAGTCATGCCTGTTCCCAGCAAAGTGCCAAATGTTGAGTACGTGCTTAGTGAATGTACAGGTGTTAGAAGGATGGATGAGTGAGCTGACTGCCCTTTAAGATTTAGATTCTGCCAGAACATTCTGAACTTTCTAGTCCAGAAAACAGCTAGCTAGTCCTTCACTGTTACTGTACACAAATTAGCTGAAGTCTGTCAACAAGGTTAAAAAATCAAATCATGTTCTGAAAATGGAAGAGCAGCTTGTATTGGAGAGATGGATATTTATAAATTGTGAACGAAATATTAAAAACCATTGTTTGAATGTATCGGAGAGTGCCCCAAAGGGCAGAAAGTAGAAGAGATTTAGTGTTTAACGGAAGGGAAATACACAGGGTGAGATCCACATTCAACTGGGGGTTTTGGCAGGTTTTCATGAGGTGCACAGCACCCGTGGGGGTGGGGGAAGCAGACGGAGCCTGAGAAGAAATCAACAGTCTCACTAAGGAGTCAGAATTTGACACTGTCAGATCAGCTGGAAATTGAGGGGCACTCCCAGAAAAGAAGGAACGAGAAGAGCCCCAAATCAGCACACAAATGCCTTCAAAGCTTAGCTGACTCCTCAACTAAGGAGCAAGTCTGCAAGGAGCCAGTCACACAGGGAACATCCATCCTTCATCAGGCATGATTTAAGACAACCAGGACTGACAAGACTGCCCGTGTAGTTCAAATGGAAAAGAATGGGCTTTTCAGCCAACAGTGCTGGGGCACTGGATAGCCACATGCAAAAGGATGGACTTCACCGCCATCTCACTCCATATACAAAAATTAACTCAAGGTGGATAAAACAACTCAATGCAAGAGCTAAAACCATAAATCTCTTAGAAGGAATATAGGGGTAATCTACAGTACCCCTTAGATTAGGCAATGGTTTCTTATATAATGAAAGAGAAAATAACATAAATTGGACTTCATCAAAATTAAAAACTTTTGTGCTTCAAGGGACACCACCATGAAAGGAACAGGATTCTCAGTGGAACGTGTTCAGATGCATTACAGACAAAGGTAGGGGTGACCAGCTTCATGGCAGTTATAGGCTTGGTGGGGCTCTCAGGAGACCATAGCCCTGCAGCCCTCCTCCCAGCCCGCACCTGCTGACCAGGGCTGCCTTGAGCTGCAGCAGAGGCATTCAGCTCTAGCCCAGCACTCTGGCACTGAACCCAATGTCACCTAGGTTGAGAACTACCATGATAACCAGGTCTCTGCTGCATCTTCTGACCTCCGTCTCCTATCTAACTGTTGCTCCTGGAACAAAGCCTCTCACCTTGGGCTCTGAGTTGAAAACCAAAATCACAGCCCCAGCCAGTCCCCTTTGTGGTTTCAAGTCCTGGCTTTGAACTACAGCCAGTAATGTCTTTGTGGTGATGGTCAAGGTGTGGAAGAAGTACTGTAGTCGTAACAGGACTAGTAATTGGATAGTAGTGGTAGTTGATGATGTAGTTGTTGTTAGAACAGCACCAACAGCTAACACTTAATGACTCCTCACTCTGTGTCAGGCCCTGTGCTGAATGTTTAGGTGCTTTTTCTTATTTAATCCTAATGAGTGTCCCATCTTACAGAGAAGGAAATAGAAGCTCTTTGCAAATAATCTGTTATAACTTTATTTATTATTGTGGCATAAGTAGGACCTAGTATTGTGGGGAAGAAATTAGAAGATTCAGGTCAGGAGTTCCCGTCGTGGCTCAGTGGTTAACAAGTCCGACTAGGAACCATGAGGTTGCAGGTTCAATCCCTGGCCTCGCTCAGTGGGTTAAGGATCCAGCGTTGCTGTGAGCTGTGGTGTAGGTCTCAAATGTGGCTCGGATCCTGCATTACTGTGACTGTGGTGTAGGCCAGCAGCAATAGCTCTGATTAGACCCCTAGCCTGGGAACCTGCACATGCCATGGGTGCGGCCCTAAAAAAAAAAACACCAAAAAAAGAATTTTTTTTTTTAGCAGACCATCCTTCCAGCTTAATCTTTGCACACATCTTCATTCATTTCTCTAGAACAGATTCCTAGATGTGGAGCTGTTGAGTTAAAGTGTGAGGGCATTTTTAAGGCTTTGAAGTCAGACAGCCCTGACCTTGAATCCTGGCCTGCAGCGTGTGGCCTTAGGCAAATCGCTTCTGGTAACTGAGTTTTGCCCTGTGTCACTCTTCTCCCTCTATGTGCTACTTATTGCAGTTTACTCTTTTCCCATCGGTCTCACACTCTTCCCTGATTGTGCAAGCTCTGTGCATATTTCTCACTGTGTCCTCACCTGCGGCCAGCACAGAACTCATCATCTAATAAGAAGCAGTTTGGTGCTACAGGAATATGAATGCTCTGGACAGAAGACACCCAAGTTCCATCCCCAGCATCACCACTATTAGCGTTATGGCCATAAAGAAGGCCCTTCATGACCTGGCCTCCCTCACTTGTTCAGACTCATCACCTCTCCCTCTGCTCTTACACTAGCTATTCTGAGTTAATAACTCTCAGAACTAATAGTTGTCGGAACATAGCTTGCTCTTGTACATTTCTATGCCTTTGCCCACATGTCAAGACTGGTAATCCATAGTACTGTGCCTTCGTGAAAATTAGGAAAAGGTACCTCTTCCTTCCAGTGGCGTGCAGGCCAAGTTTCAGGCCCCTGCATCCCTTGGCTTGTCACCATACTGCCTGGGCCAACCTGCACACCATTTCTGAAGCCTGAAACAAACACAGCTGGCCCACCTGGCAACCCCCTACTCATCCACCACGTCTCAGCTCATCCTCCACCTCCTCTTGGAAGTCATCTTCCTCTAGCAGATATAGTTGGGTTTGGGGCTAAGTTTCCTCTGCTTTTGGAATAGCCTCCATAAAGCAATTAGTCTTTCTTGAATTATGGTTATCTGCCTACATACCTCTCTACTCCCCATTAGATTATTCTTCATGTTTTTTCCTCTTTTATTCTTCATACCAAGTCCAATTTCTGACACATAGGAAGTGATTCATAAACTTGAACGAATGAATAAATGAGTGACATTTTACCTCTCTGGGCTTCACAATGCTTGTCTGAAAATAAAGGAATCCGAATAAGGGATGCCTGAAGTTGCCGCCAACTCTAGAATTCTCCTTTCCAATATGCATTTAGTAAATAGCTGGTGAGCAAATGAATAGAATCCAACCAAAAGAAAATCCCTTTAAAGGTGCAACTTAAAGGGGTGTGGATCAATCTGCTGAAGTTCTATTCTAGAAGCAGGCCAGTGTGAGTTTTTTGAATCTCTTAAATATTTTGTCTTGCCTCTGAGACCTTTCGGAGACGTTTCAGAATACCTGAAATAGAGTTTAAGAGGAATTGCTTTAGGAGACTCTTCTAGATAGTGGATTGCCTTTCATCTCATTATGTGAATGAACTATTTCTGTTATTTCTCTCTGATATTTTCACTAAAGGGACAAACGCCAGTCTATAATAAGCAGCTCTTTCACCTCTTTAAAGCTACTGCTACTTCTCTCACGAGAGGAGATGTCACCCTGAGTCCTCCTTCCCTCACCAGAGACATCACCCTTAGTGGACCTGGTTGGTCTCCTCAGAAGGGCAGCAGATCTGTTCGAGGGCATCACGCTAACAGAAGCAGAGGTCTAGAGTCAGGGCTTTTACATACTATCCCCTGGGTCCCCAAAGAGTCTACTAACTCCCTGAAATTCTATTCACAATATTGTGTACGTGCACATTTTCCAAAGAGAGATCAGCATCTTTATTCAGATTCTCCAAGGAGCCACTTGACCCCCAAGAGCTAAGTAAGACCACTTGTCTAGAGTATGGGCTAAAACAGCCTGGGAAGTACAGGGGCTTTTAAGATCAGATAATACTTTTTTGGGTCTTACCAAAGACAGATTCCTCAAAAGCCACAGACTGGGGGCCCTGGATGGGTCCCTCTGACCATACCATTGGCCCTCCATCAGGGGCTTGCCCAAACCCCTAGGACTCGCTGAAACCCAGCCTGCTCTGTAGACAGAGGGAAGTTCTGGAGGGATGTCAGACGCCTGCCATCCGCACCCTTGTGTCTTAACGGTGATGGCCTTGGAACTGGAAGATTGGGTTCCTGAGAGGATGTGGGACCCTCTGAAGGCGGAATCACTATTCCACCACAAGGGGGCACCCAAAGCCCAGACAGATGGGACAACTAGCTTCTTGACTCTGCTCAGAGAAGCTTCTGCAGCTCTGAGCCAAAGCTTGAAGCTCCTGGTTATATAACTAGTCCACAAAGCTTTTCTACCCAGGAGGCCCCGTGATCATTTTAGTGCAAAGTTTGTGTGTGTCTTTGCTGGCTTTGGCCCTTTCCCTAGAGATGACCTCACTGGGGTCTGCACAGCACATGTAATTTGAATTGGGAAGATCCTGAATTGGGGTGAACATAGCACATTCTCCTGCTCTCCACTCCCTGGATTACTCTTGGGCCTGAAGGGTCCTCACCCAGGGCTCAGGGTTCTAGGTGACTGATTTCAGGATGTGAGCAGAGCCCTGCAGAGGTCTGCAGGTGTCCAAAGGATGACATTAAGACATCTCTAGAGAGTTGTGGCCCTCCCAGACAGGAAGGAAAAGGAAAAAATCCAGTATTAACTGAGGCCTTCAGGAAGAGTTACCAAAAGTAGCCGCAGCTTGGGTGCGGATCCCAGACTGCCATGTACTCTAGCAAGGGTGCAGCTGGGATCCAGAAGGCAGGATGCAAATCTAAACCCATTGAAAGGGTATGGACTTAGACAAAATAAAAAATGTTACGTTTATAAATGGAGTTTAAAACATTTCAGGGAACTTCATGTACCCAATTGAGAAGACTCACCTAGACATACATTGGCCCCAGGTCTGGCATCCTAGCCTCGGATCTCTGGTAAATAGATAACTTTAAGCCGTCTTGAGATGGTAATCACAGATCATTGTCCTACATTATCCACCTGAGATAGGAAAAACTTCCCTCAGTGGACAGATGTCCTGTTAACTCCAGGAAGGTTTGGAATTGACGTGGGGGCATTGTATTGTGTCAGCTTAGCTAGGATGAAACCGCATTTATTGGAATTCTCTCTCTCTATGGTTTCAGGTGAGGGCTGGCCATAGGAGAGGTGTGTGCGAGGTTTGCAAGGTGGAAAAGCAGACCTGGAGCCACAGCCATTGCTATGCTTCATGGGTTGGCATGGGTGCTAGGCTGCTGCAGCCCCCACCCATCGTCGCTGCTCTGCAGGTTCGCTTTGTCAACACAGGTAGCAGCGAGTCCTGCAGGGCTTCCAGCTCCTGTCGGATCTCCTCCTTCAGCTCTACCAACTCCTGGGCCAGGCATGTGTGCATCTTCGTATCTCTCTGCAAACCGCCCAAATCATCCAGGCCAGAGTAGGGAGGGACAGACACAGGGTCCACTTGGTCCTTTCAGGCTCTCCCCTACCTCACAGCCAGTATTTCTTCCCACCTGACTAGTGATGATCTCAGGCCCACCATGGATACAGAGGCAACAGACATCCACAGACCCTTCACCAGTTCCTTATTCCTTATCACTCATAGTGGTTTTGCGTCTCAGGTCAAACCAACCAAAAGTGATGAACCAAATCAAACTCATGCTAAGCTTCACACAAGTTTTGGGCTTTTTTAATTATTATTTAAGTATAGTTGATTTACACTGTTGTGCCAGTTTCTGCTGTACAGCAAAGTGACCCAGTCATACATATATATACATTCCCTGTCTTATATTATCTTCCATCATGGTCTACCCTAAGAGACTGGATACAGTTCCCTGTGGTGTACAGTAGGACCCCATTGCTTATCCATTCTAAATGCATAGGTTGCATCTACCAACCCCAGACTCCCAGTCTATCCCACTCCCTCCTCCTCCCCCTTGGCAATCACAAGTCTGGTCTCTCTAGTCTGCAAGTCTGTTTTGTAGATAGGTTCGTTTGTGTCCTATTTTAGATTCCACTTATGTGATATCATGTGGTATTTGTCTTTTTCCGTCTGATTTACTTCACTTCCTGTGAAGTTGTATCCAACTTGTATCCATGTTGCTGCAAGTGGCATTATTTCATTCTTTTTTATGGCTGAGTAGTATTCCATTGTGTATATGCACCACATCTTCTTAATCCATTCATCTCTTGACAGACATTTAGGTTGCTTCCGTGTCTTGGCTATTGTGAATAGTGCTGCAATGAACCTAAGGGTGCATGTATCTTTTTGAATTGTAGTTTTGTCTGGATATATGCTCATGAGTAGGGCTTCACATAAGTTTTAATCATTGGGATAATCTCTGTATATTTAGTATTTAAAGTTTTAGTAATACTGAAAAGAATTTAACATGGGAGAGCTGTAAAAATAGCCTCATTATTCTATTAAAATGTGTAATTGATTTTCAATTAATGATTCAAAGTTGAAGGGGGTAAAAAATGTTGACTGTAAATAGAATTAAGAAGTTTGAGGGATTTTATGATTTGATGTAACTAGCCATTCATTAGACTGACAAAAACTGTATATGTATTTAGGAAGTATTTTCTTATTAGGGTCATAAGCCCATCCAGTTATGCATCTAAGTACTTAAAAAGAAAATAAAACGTGAAATTTAAATACGTAATTTAAAATATTTAAAGGAATTCAGTGGGCTATAGTTGTAAATGGAAGTGATTGTTACTGGAATTTAGATTGTTCAACTTAAGTTAATCAATGTTAATTTCAAAAAAAATAAAAATAAAAATTGGAGTTCCCATCATGGCTCAGTGGAAACAAATCTGACTAGCATCCATGACGATGCAGGTTTGATCCCTGGCCTCACTTAGTGGGTTAAGGAGCTAGTGTTGCCATGAGCTGTGGTGTAGATCACAGATGTGGCTCGGATCTGAGGCTGTGGTGTAGGCCAGCGGCTACAGCTCCGATTTGACCCCTACCCTGGGAACCTCCATATTCCATGGGTTCAGCCCCAAAAAGAGAGAGAGAAAAAAAAAGTAAAACTTACTGGGGAGATTCTGAGAAGATGACAGAGTAGGAAGCAACAGGAATCTGGCTCCTTTCCTACATGACTACTGTGCTGGCAGAATCTATCTGATGTAACTACTTTTGAATTCTGGAGTCTGGTTGAAGGCTTGTAATGTCCAGGGAAGACTTGGACAGTAAATTATGTTTAATTTTGGTCAATTTCAGCTATTAGCACAAAGCAACACCCCCTCACCTACCAGTCAGGTAGCAGGCAACTGTGCTTGTGTTCCTGGAACAGCTTGCACATAACTTGGGGGAGCCAGGGTGGGCAAAAGGGCCTTGTCTCCTAATATTGGGAGTGGGTGCCCCAATTGCTGCTGCTTCTGATCACAAAGAGGTCAGCAGCCATTGTTGCACCTCCCCCACCTATTACAAGCCCCTCCCATTCTAGCTAAAGTGACTTCCAGTGGACTTAAAGGGCCAGTGCCCTTTTCCAAACCCTTCATTTTTTCCTTTTTCAGGAGTCAGACATGAAAAACTAGGACATTCAAAAACAAATGCATATATGGGGAAAATTAGAAAGTGACAATGTAGGATGGAGGTGTAAAGGAATGCAGCTTTTGTATGTTCTTTAAGCTGGTATAAACTCAAACTAGAGTGTTATGACTTTAGGGTGTTAAGTGTAATCCCCATGGTAACCACAAAGAAAATAGCTATAGAATATACACAAAAGAAAATGAGGAAGGAATATAAATACTTCACTACAAAAAAATCAACTAAACAAAAAAAGACAGAAATGCAAGAAATGAAGGGGAAAAAGCTAAGAGGCAATAGAAGACAAATAGCACAATAACAGAAGTAAGTCCCTCCTTATCAGTAATTACTTCAAATGTAAATGGATTAAGCTCTCCAATCAAAAGACAGAGATTGGCAGGATAGATAAAAACACCTGATCCAACTATATGCTACCTACAAGAGACTCACTTGAGATCCAAAGACACAAACAGGTTGAAAGTGAAAGGCTGGAAAAAGACATTCCACGCAAATAATAACCAAAGCACTAACATCAGATAAAATAGACTTTAAATCAAAAAAAGTTACGAGACAGACGACATTGTATATTAATAAAAGGTTCAATATAGCAAGAAAATATGAACATACATACATCTAATGACAGACCAGCAAAATATGTAAAACCAAAACTCTCAGGAGTTCCCGATGTGGCTCGGTGGGTTAAGAACCTGACTGGTATCCATGAGGATGCTGGTTTGATTTCTGGCCTCACTCAGTGGGTTAAGTATCTGGAGTTGCCACAGACTGCAACATAGGTTGCAGATGTGTCTTGGATATGGAGTGCTGTGGCTGTGGCATAGGCCTGGCAGCTGCAGCTCTGATTTGACCCCTAGCCTGGGAACTTCCGCATGCTGCAGGTGTGGCCTTAAAAAGCCAAAAAAAAAAAAAAGAAAAGAAAGAAAAAGAAAAAACTGACATAATCGAGGGGAGAAATAAACAGTTCTATAAAAATAGCTGGAGACATCAGTACTGCACTCACTATAATGATAAAACAACCAGACAAAAGTAAGGAAACAGAGAACTTAAACAACACAATAAACTAACTAGGGCTAACAGACTTATATAGGACACTACCCAACAACAACAGCATACACATTCTTCTCAATTACATGCATAACATTTTCCAGGATAGACCATATGTTAGGCAATTAAGTCTCAATAGATTTTAAAAGATAGATACTATATAAAGTATCTTCTCTGTCACAATGGAACGAAGTTAGAAATGAATAACAAAAGGAAAATTATAAAATTTACAACATTGTAGAAATTAAGCAACACATTAAAAAAATTTTTTGGCCATACCTACAGCATGCAGAGGCTCCCAGGTCAGGGATTAAACCTGTGCCACAGCAGTGACCCAAGACACAGCAGTGACAATGCTGGATCCTTAACCACTAGGCCACCAGGGAACTCCTAAACAAAACATTTTTAAACAACCAGATCGGATTCTGTGTTGCTGTGGCTGTGGTGTAGGCCGGCAGCTATAGCTCCAATTAGACCCCTAGCCTGGGAATCTCCATATGCCACTGGTGTAGTCCTAAATAAATAAATAAAATAAATAAATACAGAAAACAAGTGCTGGTGAGAATGTGGAGCACTTGGAAACCTCGTGCACTGTTGATGGGAATGTAAAATGATACGGTCAGCATGGAAAACTGTATGGTGGTTCCTTAAAAAAAATGTTTTAAATAGAATTACCATATGATCCAGTAATTACACTTCTGGTTATATACCCCAAAGAATCGAAAGCAGAGTCTAGAAGAGATTTGTAAACCCACGTTTATACCAACATTATTCATAATAGTTAAAATGTGGAAGCAACTTACATGTCCACTGACAGATGAACAAATAAACAAAATGTGGTATATGCATAAGTGGAACATTATTCTGCCTTCAAAAGGAAGGAAATGCTGCAGCATACCACAATATGGCTGAACCTTGAGGACATCATGCTAAGTGAAGTAAGGTTTTCAAGGGCTAGGAGGTGGGGAGAATGGAGTTCTAGTTTAATGGATGTAGAGTTTCAGTTTTACAAGACGAAAAGCATTATGAAAACAGGTGATGGTGATGGCCGCACAACACTGTGAATGTATTTAATACCGCTGACTGTATACTTAATTGTTCAGATGATAATTTTTATGCATACTTTACCACCATAAAAAGTGTCCAGTAGGTGGTGCAGTGGGTTAAGAATCCAACTGCAGCAGCTTGGATCGCTAAGGAGGCGCAGGTTCAATCCCTAGCCCAGCACAGTGGGTTAAAGAATCTGGCATTGCAAGACATGGAAACAACCTAAATATCCATCGACAGATGAATGGATTAAGAAGATGTGGCATATAAACACAATGAAATACTACTCAGACATAAAAAAAGAACAAAAGAATGCCATTTGCAGGAGCATGGATGGAACTGGAGATGCTCATACTAAATGAAGTAAGTCAGAAAAAGAAAGACAAATACTATATTATATCACTTATATCTGGAATCTAATATATGGCACAAATGAACCTTTCCTTTCCACAGAAAAGAAATTCATGGACTTGGAGAATAGACTTGTGGTTGCCAAGGGGGAGGGGGAGGGAGTGGGATGCATTGGGAATTTGGGGTTAATAGATGCAAACTATTGCCTTTGGAATGGACAGCTCCTGCTGTATAGCGCTGGGAACTATATCTAATCTCTTATGATGGAGCATGATAATGTGAGAAAAAGAATGTACATATAATATGTATGTGTGACTGGGTCACCTTGCTGTACAGTAGAAAATTGACAGAACACTATAAACCAGCTATGACGGAAAAAATGAAAATCATTAAAAAAAAAAAAAAAGAACCAGGCATTGCCGTAGGTGCAGCTCAGATTCAGTCCCTGGCTCGGAAACTTCCATAGGCCATGGGTGTGGCCATTAAAAAAAAAAAAAAGTCCAATAAAAGTGAAGATCATGTGGGAGTTCACGTTGTGACTCAGCGGGTTAAGAACCCGGCTTAGAATCCATGAGCTTATGGGTTTGATCTCTGGCTTTACTTAGTGGGTTAAGGATCTGGCGTTGCTGCAAGCCGTGGATAGGTTGCAGATGCGGCTCAGATCTGGTGTTGATGTGGCTGTGGCTGTGGCATAGGCTGGCAGCTGCAGCTCCAGTTTGACCCCTAGCCTGGGAACTTCCATATGCCACAGGTGTGGCCCTAAAAAAAAAAAAGAAGCAAAACCATTATCTTTGTTTTACTCTATTATAAATAGACAAACAAAATCTATAGATTGAAATTAAAGAAAAATAATGATTTAAAATTTTTATTACATTTGTGAGAGAATAATGAAATTTATCATTTGAACTTTAAGAGCATAAGGAAAACTGGATTTTGAAACTGATTGCTTTAAGAAACTAATATTTGTTTAAAATTCCAGTAACTACACATAGACTTTTTTCTGTGCCCTCTCAAATATCAAAACACACAAACTTGCAAAATCCTTCATCTTGCAACTGTACCTAGCCAGCCTGTCCTATTCCTTTAGCATGATATGGACTCCTCAGCCACAGAAGCCTCCCCATTGCCCATCCGTAAGCTCAACTGCTAACTCTCAGCTCTAGAAAAGGTGAGATTTGTCCCATATACCTCTTCCTGCTGGATTACTCCACTCTTTCCATTCCACTGTGAGATCTGGACCTCTTCAGAAATCCTGAGCTCTCAGACTGCCCCAACCACAAGAAGGAAAGGAGCTTGGTAATCAACGCAGTTATTCCAGGGAGAGAGGTCCTGTCGTGGCTCAGTGGTGACAAACCCGACTAGTATCCATGAGGATAGGAGTTCGATCCCTGGCCTTGGCTCAGGGGATTGAGGATCCTTCATTGCGGTAAACTGTGATGTAGGTCACTGATGGAACTTGGATCCCACGTTGCTGTGGCTCTGGTGTAGGCCTGCAGCTACAGCTCCGATTTAATCTCTAGCCTGGGAACTCCCATGTGCCTCAGATGCAGCCCTGAAAAAGAAAAGAAAAAAAAAAAGACCAGGGAGTTCTCGTCGTGGCTTAGTGGTTGACGAATATGACTAGGAACCATGAGGTTGTGAGTTCAATCCCTGGCCTCGCTCAGTGGGTTAAGGATCTGGCGTTGCTGTGGCTGTGGCCAGCAGATACAGCTTGGATTAGACCCATGCCTGGGAACTTCTGTATGCCCTGGAAGAAAGACCAAAAAAAAAAGGACCAAAAAAAAATTTACTCCAGGGAATATTTACTGGAACCTTTTGCATCAGGCCCTATGTGGAGTGTTCCCCCTGTTACCACACCTAACAGCTGATGTCCACCCTGTGAGGTAAGCATCAGCATGCCTGTGTTACAGTGGAAACAGACTCACAGCTTGAGCTATTGGCCTGCTGGCAAGTGACCAAGCAGCACAGAGTCACAGAGTTACCCTGAATGGTTTTCCACATCTCAGATTTTCACATCTGATTGGTTGATCCTTCTACTCCCTCCCCATACTCCTCTGACTTCTACCTGCCTGTCACCTCAATGTTCTTCACTGGGCAAGATGCCCATCAAAGGAGGGAGGCTTCTGGCCCAACTCGCAGGAAAGAGGGTAGGCTGCCACAGCCCTTGACCTTCAGGAATGCCACCAGAGGTGCCCCAAGGTCAGGAAAGCAGCTGTGAGAGATGGGGAGGCCCCTGGCAACAAACCGCTCTCTCCTCTCCCAGTAGAGGGAGATGTCAGAAGCAAAGGGAGCGTGGGGAAGATGAGTCAGATATGTTTCCCTTTACGTCACAGAATCAAACTCTCCATCTGGGACTTCAGATAAGTCACAGGTAAGCCCAAGCAACGGCCCACACAATGAAATAGCAACACACCTACACTCCCAGGCATCACCTTCCAACTCTGTGGAGAAAACAGTTGCCTCTTTCGAAAATCAAAGTATTACATGAACAATGAACAATTCGAAAATGAAACTAAGAAAACAATTCCATTTACAATAACATCAAAAAAATCAAATACCTAGGAATGAATTTAATGAAGAAAGTGCAAGACTTGTACACTGAAAAGACATTGAGGCAGCTCCAAATAAATGGAAAGATATCCAGTGTTCTTATAGCTTAAAGGACTTAGTATTTTAAAGATGACAGCACACCCCAAATTCATCTACAGATTCAGTGCAACCCCTATAAAAATTGTAATCACCTTGTTTTGCAGAAATAGAAATGCTGATCCTAAAATTCATATGGAAATGCGAAAGGTGCAGAATAGCCAAAATGATCTTGAAAAAAAAGAACAAAGTTGGAAGACTCACATTTCCTGATTTCAAAACTTACTACAAAGCTGCAGTAATCAAAACAGTGTGGGACTGGCATAAAGACAAACATACAGATTGATGGACTAAACATGAGTCCAGAAATCAACCCATACATCTGTGGTCAATTGATTTTGTCAAGGCCATCAATGGTAGGGATAGAGCAGGATGATTAAATAGTCAGGTTAGAAATCCCACTAGGGGATTAAAGACGGAAAAGGAATTTCTTTTTCCCGCTCTTCTTTAAGGTCAAACCTGCAGCATATGGAAACTCCCAGGCTAAGGGTCAAATCAGAACTGCAGCTGCTGGCCTGTGCCACAGCTACAGCGTCACCAGATCTGAGCCCTGTCTGTGACCTGCACCACAGCTTATGGCAACAGCAGATCCTTAACCCACTGAGCAAGGCTGGGGGTCGAACCCACCTCTTAACGTATGCTAGTCAGGTTTGTAACCCGCTAAATCACAACAGGAATTCCCAGAAAGGGAATTTGAAGGGAGTTAGGGAGACTGTTGTAAGCTAATGACCCCTCAGGAAAAGAATCCAGTAACCTGGCAACAATCTGCACTGCTCTGAAAGGAAGGCCAGTGCATCTAAGCACCAGACCCCCTCAAGCCACAAACCCTGATCCTGAAAACACAAGACAATAGACATGGAGTCTGATTCTTGTTACATGAAGTCAAGGAGTTAATAGCCCTTGAAGAGGAGCATTTCTGCATGTAGCCAAGACAGAATGTAGGTGAAAGGGAGAAAAACTAGGTAAAGGGGGAACACTGCACTGAAACCTGAGGTAAACTGCCATATTTAGTATATGTTACCACTCTTGCTAATATATATATGATTTAAATAGCGCCATGACAACCCTGATTAAACCGCATAGGGTCAAAGGAGGAACCAGTGATGTAAGCTTTGATGTCTACCCAAAAATGAGGAAGAAGTTCTTCTCCTCTCCTCACTTTGTCTTTGATTATAAAAATGTAGCCCTCTTCATTTCAGTACAGGGAAAAATAACAACAATCTGAAGCGTGCTTGGGAGTTCCCGTCGTGGTTCAGTGGTTAACGAATCCGACTAGGAACCATGAGGTTGTGGGTTCGATCCCTGGCCTTGCTTAGTGGGTTAAGGATCCGGCGTTGCCGTGAGCTGTGGTGTAGGTTGCAGACGCGGCTCCAATCCCGCGTTGCTGTGGCTGTGGCGAAGGCCGGCAGCTACAGCTCCTGTTAGACCCCTAACCTGGGAACCTCCATATGCCACTTGTGCGGCCCAAATAAGGCAAAAAGACAAAATAAAAAATCTGAAGCATGCTTTCTGTCCTTTGAGAGGACCACTGTGGGGAAAGGAGGGCTGGGTAGCCAGCTGGGAGGGGAGGGTTGGCAGAGAAAGGCCTTACGGCAGAACCTGGAACAAGACATTCTGGACTCCGCTCTTCCCTGGTGTGTCACAATCCAGGGAATGAAAAGAAATTTAGCACTGGATCCGTTCCCTCCTTGGATTTCCCTTCCACCAAGTTCTCCCACACTCGGACCAGCTGCTCATTCAGAGCTGAGAGCAGTCTCTTCTGCAACCATTACTGGCCTGCCCTGGCTTGTCAAGAACCACCCCCACCCCCGCCCCCGCCAGACGGGGCCTGGCTTCTCTGTTCTGTACCAAGTACCGGAGAAGTGTCAAGTTCTTAGTCGCCCTTTAGCTCCTACTCTTGATTCTCATCCTC
>PVHT021183648.1:2758759-2800191 GCA_004024745.2 Catagonus wagneri
AAACAGGATGTTTTTCACTGTCCGTTGCTTTGTGTTTTAATAAACAATTTGCGGTGACAGATAAATAAATAAATAAATAAATAAAATTAAACTGTAGCCCTCTTTGTCCTCAGGGCTGCCATATTCGTTTGCCAGCTTGCTTGTGTCTCTCACAAGCATCCTAAACTGATAAACTCACTGCCTGCCAGAGTTCCCGTCGTGGCTCAGTAGTTAACGAATCTGACTAGGAACCATGAGGTTGCAGGTTCGATCCCTGGCCTCACTCAGTGGGTTAAGGATCCGGCATTGCCGTGAGCTGTGGTGTAGATCCCGCGTTGCTGTGGCTGTGGTGAAGGCTGGTGGCTACAGCTCCTGTTAGACCCCTAGCCTGGGAACCTCCACATGCCGCGGGTGCGGCCCTAGATAAGGCAAAAAGACCAAAAAAAAAAAGTCGAAAACCTCACTGCCTGCCATTGACTCACATTGAATTCTTTCTGTGATGAGGCAGAAGAACCTGAGCTTCAGTGGTCTTGACACCCGGTGGGCCATTTCGATGGAAAGACAGTGGGTTTGAGTCCCCTCCTAAGTCAGGAGTCATAGATTCAAGTCCCAATCAGAGGTGCAAGGGGGTTCCAGTCCCAATCTGGGTTTTGGCTGGGCTTGAGTCCCACCCAAGAAAGATTGCAGTTTCACCAGGACCACCCAATGTGAAAAGAATAGTCTTTTCAACAATTGGTTTTAAGAAAATGCATGACCACAGGCAAAAGAATGAAGTTGGACCCTTACGTCAAATCATATACAAAAATTAACTCAAAGTAAATCAAAGAAATAAAACTATAAAACTGCTAGAAAAGAGGTGTAAATCTGTGACTTTGGGTTTAGGAAACAATTTCTTGAATATGACACCAAAATCACAAGCAACAAAAGAAAAAAGTGGATACACTGGACTTTGTCAAAATTTAAAATGTTAGTGTTTCAAAGGACACTATCAAGAAAGTGAAAAACAACCTACAGAATGGAGAAAATATTTGCAAATCATATATTTAATGAGTCTAGTATCCAGAATGTATAAAGAACTCTTGCAATTCAACAAAAAAGATAAATAATCCAGTTTAAAAATGGGCAAAGGATTTGAATAGACATTTCTCTAATAAACAAATACCTAGTGAGCACATGAAGAGATGCTCAGCATCATTAGCCTTGAGGAAACGCAAATCAAAATCACATGACGTTGCGGGTTCGATCCCTGGCCTTCCTCAGTGGACTAAGGATCTGGTGTTGCCATGAGCTATGGTGTAGGTCGCAGGTGTGGCTCAGATCAGGTGTTGCTGCGGCTGTGGTGTAGGCTGGCAGCTATAGCTCTGATTGGACCCCTAGCCTGGGAATCTCCTTATGCCATGGGTGCAGCCCTAAAAAGCAAAACACATGAAATATCACATTATAGCAACTAGGGCAATTATAATTTTTTAGTGGGAATTGACAAGTGTTGGCAAGCATGTAGAGAAACTACATGTACTACTGGTGGGAATGTAAAATGGTTCAGTTACTATGGAAAACAATTTATCAGTTCATTAAGAAGTTAAACCAGGAGTTCCCGTCGTGGCTCAGTGGTTAACGAATCCGACCAGGAACCATGAGGTTGCGGGTGTGATCCCTGGCCTTGTTCAGTGGGTTAAGGATCCGGCGTTGCCATGAGCTGTGGTGTAGATTGCAGACACGGCTCGGATCCCACGTTGCTGTGGCTGTGGCAAAGGCCGGCAGCTATAGCTCCTGTTAGACCCCTAGCCTGGGAACCTCCATATGCTGCAGGTGCGGACCTATATAAGGCAAAAAGACTAAAATAAATAAATAAATAAATAAATAAATAAATAAATAAATAAATAAAGTTAAACCATAATTCAGTTATGACCCAGCAATTGCAATCGTAGATATGTACCCAAGAGAATTCAAAACATAGGTCCAAACAAAACTTGTATATGAATGTTTATTGGCAGCATTATTCAGAATAGCCAAGAAGTGGAAACAATCCAAATGTCCATCAACTGATAAAAATGGATAAACATAATGTGGTATATCCACACAATGGAATATTATTCAGCCATATAAAAGAATGAAGTACTTAATCGTGCTACATCCTGGATAAAACTGAAGATATTATGCTGAAGTGAAAGAAGCCAGACACAAATGACCATATGCTATATGACTCCATTTATATGAAATGTTGAGAATAGGCAAACCCATAGAGACCAAAAATAGATTAGTGGTTGCCAGGAGATGGGGGAGGAGGGAAGTGTGACTGACTGCTTGTGGGTAGGAGGCTTCCTTTAGGGAGACTGGAATGTTTTGGAATTAGATAGTGGTGTTCTTGGCACAACATTGGGAAAAAACCCTAAAATCCACTGAACTGTGCATTTTAAAATGGTTAAGGAGTTCCCTGGTAGCTCATGGGGTTACGGATTTTGCATTGTCACTGCAGCATCTTGGGTCACTACTGTGGATCAGGTTCTATCCCTGGCCCCAGAATTTCCATATGCCATGGGTATGGCCAAAAAATTGTTAAAATGTTGAATTTTGTCTCAGTTTTGAAAGAGTTGCACCAAGTTGCCCTTCAGCCTGAGCCAGAAGACAGTAGAGCCTTAGGAAGGCATCTAGAGCTAAAACAGAAGGATCGGGGGTCCCCCATGTTCCACTGGCATCTTGCAAATGGGGTAGGGGCTACCATCTCCATACAGGTCTGGAGTCTCTGGAGGTTTGGAGGGGGACAGTAGTGACCTCTCCTGCCACAAGGAGGCTTGTCTCAGCCCCTAGAGCAGATAGCAAACATCTGAAGGGATTCATGGGACTGGCAGAGGCCCCACAACTTAGGTCCCAAAACAGGATTTTTGTAGGAAAGAGCCAAGAGTGGACTTTGGAACACTGGTGGTGACCCAAGGATAAAAAGACGAAAGTCACAGAGAAGCAGTACAAAGGGCCGGTGATCATGGGAAGATGCTGGGGCTCACTGGTAATCAGAGGGATGTGCACTGAAACGGCAGTGAGACAGCATTTTCCCCTAATTCAATGGGCAGAAACAATTTGTAATATGAAAGGTTGGCAGGTTGTGAGACCAAGTGCCCTCATCCCATGCTGGTGGGTGTGTGAATTGGCAGAGCCACTTTGGAGGGCAACTTGCCAGTATCTATTAAAATGAAAAATGTGCACACTCTGTGACTCAGCGATTCCAGGACCCAGAATGTATTCTATAGGGACACTCCCACATGCACAAAGAAGTATAAGATGTTTTTGCAGCACCATTTGTAACAGTGAAATGTAGGGGAAATCTTAAGTATTCATAAAGAGGAGAATGACTAAAAAGCCTACATGCATCCACTGTCTATCAAAGCCAGTGGTTCTATACATATAACACAAAATGATCTCCAAGACATGCTATTGGATTTTAAAAGCAGAAAAACAAATTTTGAAAGGATGCATACTCTATATCATTTATGAAAAAACAAAGCCAAACCCAAAACACAAGTGTACTGGACCTTTGAAGAATTCAGCCTGGCAGGCTAGGGTGCAAGGCCAATTAAGAATCCTTTGTCTGACAGGATACAAAATTAATACACAGAAATCAACTGCATTTCTATATACTAACAATGAAAGATCAGAAAGAGAAATTAGAGAAGCAATCACGTTTACCATCCCATCAAAAATAAAACCTACCTAAAGAGACAAAAGACCTGTACTCTGAAAATTATAAGGCGCTGATGAAAGAAATCAAGGATGACATGAACAGATGGAAAGACATACCGTGCTCTTGGATTGGAAGAGTCAATATTATCAAAATGACTGTACTACCCAAGGCATTCTACAGATTCAATGCAATCCTTATCAAATTACCAAGGACATTTTTCAAAGAACTAAAACAAAATATTTTAAATTTTGTTTGGAAGCACAAAAAACCCAGACTAGCCAAAGACATCCTGAAAAAGAAAAATGGAGCTGGAGGAATCAGGCTCCCTGACTTCAGACTCTACTACAAAGCTACAGTCATTAAAACTGTATGGTACTGGCACAAAGACAGAAATATAGATCAGTGGAACAGGATAGAAAGCGCAGAATTAAACCCATGCATCTATAGTCAACTAATCTATGACAAAGGAGGCAAAAATATACATTGGACAAAAGATAGCCTTTTCAATAAGTGGTGCTGGGAAAACTGGACAGCTACATGTAAAAAAAGGAAACTAGAACACTTCCTAACACCATGCACAAAAATAAACTCAAAATGGATTAAAGATCTAGATATAAGACCAGATACTATAGAACTCTTAGAGGAAAACATAGGCCAAACACTCTCTGACATAAATGATAGCAACATCTTCTCAGATCCATGTGTCAGAGTAAGGACAATAAAAAGAGAAATAAACAAATGGGACTTAATTAAACTTCAAAGTTTCTGCACAGCAAAGGAAACCCTAAACAAAACAAAAAGACAAGCCACAGAATGGGAGAAAATATTTGCAAATGAATCGACTGACAAGGGATTAATCTCTAAAATTTACAAACACCTCTTACAGCTCAATGCCAAAAAAAAACAAACAACTCCATCAAAAAATGGGCAGAGGATCTAGGCAGACAGTTCTCCAAAGAAGACATGCAGATGGCAAATAAACACATGAAAAGATGTTCAGCATCAATCCTCATTAGAGAAATGCAAATCAAAACCACTATGAGGTATCACCTTACACCGGCCAGAATGGCCATCATCAAAAAGTCTACAAACAAAAAGTGCTGGAGAGGGTGTGGAGAAAAAGGATCCCTATTACACTGTTGGTGGGAATGCAAATTGGTGCAACCACTGTGGAAAACAGTACAGAGATTCCTCAGAAAACTAAAAATAGAATTACCATTTGATCCAGCAATCCCACTCCTGGGCATCTATCCAGAGGAAACCATGACTCGAAAAGACACATGTACTCCAGTGTTCATTGCAGCACTCTATACGATAGCCAGGTCATGGAAACAACCTAAATGCCCATCGACAGAGGAATGGATAGGGAAGATCTGGTACATACACACAATGGAATATTACTCAGCCATTAAAAGGAACGAATTACCAACATTTATAGCAACATGGATGGACCTAGAAAGTGTCATGAGAGGTGAAACCAGTCAGACAATTAGACAGCAACACCCAAGGCTACCGCTTACATGTGGAAACTAAAAAGACACAATGAACTTCTCTGCAGAACAGAGAATGACTCACAGTCTTTGGAAAACCTTGGTTTTTCAAATAAGACAATCTGGGGGGTGGGGGGATGCACTGAGGGTTTGGGATGCAAATGCTATCAAATTGACTTGTGATGATTTTTGTACACCTATAATTGAAATAAAATTCATTAAGTAAAATAAAAAAACAGAATCCTTTGTCTGAAAAAAGATGGAATTTAAGAAGCATCACAGGAGTTCCCATCGTGTCTCAGCAATTAAGGAGCCCAACTAGTACCCATAAGGACACACCCACTGAGCAGGCCAGGGATCGAACCTGCAACCTCATGGTTCCTAGTCGTATTTGTTAACCACTGAGCCATGACGGGAATTCCTGGCTCTGTGTTTTGAGAATTACTGCAGGCTTCCATGTATTTCCTTTCAAGAATAGGGGTAACCTACCATTCCCACATAAGAAAGGGAAAGTGAAAATTAGATGTCCTTGCCATCAGACATCTCAGGTATAAAAGCAGAGGAATCTCAATAGGAGAGGGGCTGAGATCCGAGTGAAAAATATTTGGTTTTTGCTTAATTTCTTTTTCTTTGTTTTTTGTTTTTTGTTTTTTGTTTTTTTGCCACATCCGAGACATGTAGAAGTCCCCAGACCATGGATCAAACCCACACCACAGCAGTGACCCAAGCTGCAGTGACAACACTGGATCCTTAACCCACTGAGCTACAAGGGAACTCCCTTTGCTTAATATTTTAAGTAGGAAGTGAAACGGACTTTACTGGAAAATTCTACTTGGCTTTTTTGCTGATAGATATCTGTCTCTGGGGATTCTGAATTTTCATTCCCTGCTGTATAAAAAGGACCTGTTAGGAGTTCCTGTCATGGTGCAGTGGGTTAAGAATCCCACAGCAGAGTTCCCGTCATGGCGCAGCGGAAACGAATCCAACTAAGAACGATGAGGTTGCGGGTTCAATCCCTGGCCATCCTCAGTGGGTTAAGGATCCGGCATTGCTGTGAGCTGTGGTGTAGGTCACAGACTCGGCTGAGATCTGGCGTTTCTGTGGCTGTGGTGTAGGCCGGCAGCTGTAGCTCCGATTAGACCCCTAGCCTGGGAACCTCCATGTGCTGCAAGTGCAGGCCTAAAAAAAGCAAAAAAAAAAAAAAAAAAAAAAAAAGAATCCAACGGCAGCCAGTTGGGTCGCTGCAGCTGTGCAAGTTCAGTCCTGACCCAGCACAGTGAGTTAAAGGATCCAGCATTGCTGTGGCTCAGATTCAGTCCTTGGCCCAGGGAACTTCCATATGCCTCGGGTGTGGCCATTAAAAAAAAAAAAGGAAGAACCTGTTTATTAACAACAGTCTAACAAGGGTAAGGGATCTTCCCTCATTTTTAGCCATGAACATTCCTAAAATAATAAAACACACACATATAAATTCATTTTGTCTAGAAAAAGTTCTGCAAGAATACCCACTAGGAGTTCCTGCTGTGGCAAAATAGGTTAAGGATCTGGTGTTACCACAGCTGTAGCATAGAAGATGCTGTGGAAGCTGCAGCTGGGATTCGACCTCTGTCCCAGGAACTTCTTTCTATATGCCACAGGCACAATAAAAAAAAAAAAGAATACTTACTGGATGCGACTAGGGACTCTCATGCTAAGTGAAATAAATCAGAAAGATAAAGACAAATACCATATGGTATCACTTATATGTGGAATCTAAAAGTTGGCACAAATGAACCTGTCTACAGAAAAGAAACAGATCATGGGCATGGAGAACAGACTTGTGTTTGCCAAGGGGGAGGAAGAGGGAGTGGGATGGATTGGGAGTTTGGGGTTAGTATATGCAAATAATTACTTTTAGAATGGATAAGCAATGAGGGTCCTGCTGCATAGCACACGGTATTATATCCAATCACTTGTGATAGAACATGATGGAAGATAACGTGAGAAAAAGAATATATATATATGTATGACTGGATCACTGCTGTACAGCAGAAATTGAAGGAACACTGTAAATCAACTATACTTCAAAAAAAATTTAAGATACATTTAAAGAAAATACTAATCAAGGAGTTCCCTTTGTGGCTCAGTGGTTAACGAATCCGACTAAGAACTATGAGGTTGCGGGTTCGATCCCTGGCCTTGCTCAGTGGGTTAAGGATCCGGCGTTGCCATGAGCTGTGGTGTAGGTTGCAGACGTGGCTCGGATCCCGCGTTGCTATGGCTGTGGCAAAGGCCGGCAGCTACAGCTCCTGTTAGACCCCTAGCCTGGGAACCTCCATGTGCCGCGGGTGCAGCCCTAGATAAGGCAAAAAGACAAAAAAAAAAAGAGATTTATCCATATTATCGTATGCGGTTGCATGGAGGTCACTCATTTTCATTCCTCTAAAGTGCATCATTGAGTGAACATTCTGTTAGTAGAATCTACTATCATTTATTATTCCTTCTACCATTGAAGGACCTATGGGTTTTTTTCTTTATTTTGCTTTGCTTTTGCTAGTCCAAATACTAGTGCTTGAGCATTCTTGCATGTCTTCTGGGGCATATGTGCAAGAATCCTTAGTGCATTTAATTTATGGTGGAATTGATGGATTTTACTGGTTTGATTTTCTATAAGAGACGCTATGAATATATTAAATTTCCACTTAGAAAAAGAAAAATAGGGAGTTCCTGTTGTGGCGCAGGGGAAACGAATCTGACTGGTATCCATGAGGATGCGGGTTCAGTCTCTGGCCTCGATTAATGGGTCAGGGATCCCGCATTGTCATGAGCTGCGGTGTAGGTCGCAGACGTGGCTTGGATGCCACATTGCTTTTGGCTGTGGTGTAGGCCAGCGGCTGCAACTCTGATTCAACCCCTAGCCTGGAACTTCTATGTGCGGCAGGTGTGGCCCTAAAAAGCAGAAAGGAAGAAATGAAAAGAAAGAAATTGGGATGTTTTCATAGAGCGAAACGGCAGGGAACAGTCTGTGTGAGACGGGAATCAGAAAGGCCCGGGAAGAACAGCTGAGGCACATCTGCAGACTGAGGGCACCCAGTACGCGCCAACTCTGTAAGTGGTACAGTGGGCAGTAGGCTGGGGCTCAGAAGACCTGGGTGCTGTCCCAGCTCTGCCACAAAGAATGAGTCATCCTGCCTCCTTGGCCCCTGGTTCTGTAAAATGAGCGGTTGGACCCACAGAATCAGAAACCTTCCTTCCACTGGGAGTTCCCCAGTGGCCTAGTGGCTAGGGATTCAGTGTTGTCACTGCTGTGGCTTAGGTTCGATCCCTGGCCCAGGAACTTCCTCATGCCTCTGGTGTGGCCAAAAAAGGAAAAGGAAAGGAAAAGAAAGGAAAGAGACATTCTTTCCAGCCCTGCTAGTTTGGGATCCTAAGCAGGTCAGAGTAGTGAAACAGGGGTTCACCATGAATAGTTCTATCTAGAGGTAAGAAGGAGGAGAGGGCCAGGGGCCCAGATGAGAGAGAACTCTGCCTCCCCAGGATCCAAAAGAGGACTAAAGACAAAGGCTGGGCCTAGCTCTCCCGAGCCAGTAGAAGCTATGCTGCGGTAAATGTCTAACAGAGGCTCTCTGGGTGGGGAACCCTAGATTTGTAACATTTTCTGATTTCTTTGGTTGCAAATACTCCCACTACAGCCAGTGTCAAGCTGCCCATGTATAACGGCTCACAAAATTCAGGACAGTTTCACAGTCAGGCTCAGGCTGACTGTAACACACCAGAGGGAGGTGGACTGGCCCTGGGAGGTAAGGCTGGGGTGACACCACACAGGCCAGGAGGGGAAACCAAGGCAAGTTACTCACACAGCTCCCAGGACTTTAGACTCGGTGGAAGGTTGGGGAAATCACAGTTGCCACCACACAGGGAGGATCCCTAGACTGGTGTGTGTACAGCCTTCACTCATCTGGGTGGGCAAGAGGAATCAGGAAACAGCGGGTGCTGGAGCCCAGGGAGAGGAAGCAGCACCCACACCCTCAGAGCATCAGTTTTCTGTGGAACCAGAGCCCTCCGACTCTAACATACGGGGCAGATGTGATGCACGCAGGCTTTGCCCATTGAATGAGTCTTTGATTCGGTTCTCAGGTTAATGGGCTATTCATTCAACCCCGTTTCTTGGCACTTACAGCCTCAAACACCAAGAAAGGGAGGGAAGGAAGGAACGTTTATTGAGTGTCCAAATGGGACAAGGCATTTCGTCTGTGTTGTTACACTCAGTGCTCCCAACGTGACATCCCTAAGGCGCTGCAGGCTCCATTCAGAGAGGTTCCAGGACTTGCCTTAAATGCTCCAGGTAGTAACTGGTAGAGATGCTCTTGAGCCACCAACCTGTATGCTTCTGAAAGCCATACTCACTTCACCTGCCCGATCCTCCTGTCTAGGTGGGTATGCGGCCTGGGACCCTCATCTCGCCCCTTGCCCTGTTATTTTGAGAATTTCCCTTTACTGTTTTTGCCCTTTTCTGAGTTCATAACTGGCAGTCAGAAACCCTCAACAGTCAACGCTCAAACCTTACACGTCAATCGACACAGTATCGGACTGAAATCAGTTTTATCTTAAACCAAAATTATTTTTTTCAACCATATATCACATATAATCACAAGCCCAAGGAAAGAAAGAGTGCTGGGGAGGAGAGGGCCACAGAACACCCGTGAAGAGGGGACTTCCAGCTCTTGCAACTGAGACTTTGAAAAGCTACATAACATTCTTTCACATGAAGAGTTAAGCCCTCAACAAAGGAAGGGAAATGTCAGGTGCCAGCGAAGCAGGCAGCAGTGGAAGTTGCTGGGGGTGTGTGCATGTGCTGCCAAAGAGAGGCTCTGGTCCTTCGGGGGCTGAGGTTTTAACGCCCATGTGGGTCCAGAAGAGAAGACCTTGGGGCCCACCAGACCAGAAATAGGAAAACAAACATACCTTCTCACATAAAGCTGTACATCTTTAAGGGAGACTCAGCAAAGAAGCTTAACTGTCTCTGTCTCCCTCTGGCTGGAGAAAAAATGGTCCCAAAAGTGTGTAACTGCAGGAGTTCCCGTCATGGCTCAGCAGTTAATGAAACCAACTAGGATCCATGAGGATGCGGGTTTCATACCTGGCCTCACTCAGTGGGTTAAGGATCCAGCGTTGCCGTGAGCTGTGGCGTGGGTCACAGACACAGCTCAGATCTGGCATTGCTGTGGCTGTGGCTGTGGTGTAGGCCGGCAGCTGTAGCTCCAGTTGGACCCCTAGTCTGGGAATTTCCATATGCTGCAAGTGCAGCCCTAAAAAGAAGGAGGGGAGGAAGGAAGGAAGAAGGAAGGGCGTAACTATAACCCTGTGCTCACCCAGATTTAGGGTTCAAATTTGTATTATCCACATGGTTGGAAAATCTCCTTTGTCTCCAAGAAAGTAACAGAAATTGGTCTCAGACCAGTAATATCTCTGAGGATCTGATAAAATCAATTGCAGATGTGTCCTCGGAGTTCCCGTCATGGCTCAGTGGTTAACGAATCCGACTAGGAACCCTGAGGTTGCAGGTTCGATCCCTGGCCTTGCTCAGTGGCTTAAGGATCCAGCATTGCCGTGAGCTGTGGTGTAGGTTGCAGACACAGCTCTGATCCCACGTTGCTGTGACTGTGGTGAAGGCCTGCAGCTACAGCTCCTCTTAGACCCCTAGCCTGGGAACCTCCATATGCCGCAGGTGCGGCCCTAGATAAGGCAAAAAGACAAAAAAATTAAATAAATAAGTAAATAAATAAATATGTGTCCTCTACGTGGACCACCTGCATATTCCAGCAGAAAAGACCTTGGTAGACTTGAGATTCAAAAATCAGAAAACACACCTGAAAAAAGAGCCCCTTTTTGGCCATATAAGTCATTAAAACCAGATGTTTGAACTTAAAACCCAAACTCCTAGTCACTATACATCAAGTATTGAAGCAAGGTTTTTAAAAAATAATGAAACACATTAAATCACATTGTTCTTAGAGTTTCTGTTGTAGCTCAGTGGGTTAAGGACCTGACATTGTCTCTGTGAGAATGAGGGTTCGATCCCTGGCCACACTTGGGGGGTTAAGGATCTAGTGTTGCTGTAGGTGTGGCATAGGCTGGCAGCTGCAGCTCCAATGCAACCCCTAGACAAGGAACTTCCATGTGCCACAGGTGCAGCCCTGAAGAGAAAAAAAAGTCACACTGTTCTTACTATTGTTATATTGTGTAAGATTTTTTATGTTTAAGTGAGAACAAAGAGATCTTTTACGTTGCAAAAAGTGAAAGTAATATTTTTTTTTTCTTTTTAGGGCTGCACCTGCCACATATGGAAGTTCCCAGGCTAGCAGCTGAATTGGAGTTGCAGGTGCCAGCCACAGCCAGAGCTACAGCAATGTGGGATCTGAGCCGCATCTGTGACCTACACCACAGTTCATAGCAACACCAGATCCTTAACCCACAGAGCAAGGCCAGGGATCAAACCCACATCCTCGGAGTTCCCATCGTGGCTCAGTGGAAACGATTCCGACTAGGAACCATGAGGTTGCGGGTTTGGTCCCTGGCATCACTCAGTGGCTTAAAGATCCAGTGTTGCCGTGAGCTGTGGTGTAGGTTGCAGATGCGGCTCGGATCTGGCATTGCTGTGGCTCTGGTGTAGGTGAGCGGCAACAGCTCAAATTAGACCCTAGCCTGGGAACCTCCATATGCTGCGGGTGTGGCCCTGACCAAAAAAAAAAAACACACCCTCATGGACTCTAGTCAGGTTCATTACCACTGAACCGCGATAGGAACTCCAGTAATATTATCTTTAAATATTGTTCTTTCCAACTTTTTGTCATTCTAGATATATTTTTACATGTGACTATGTAATTTTATCTCCCCTTTTTTTTTTTTGTCTTTTTGCCTTACCTAGGCCTGCACCCGCGGCATGTGGAGGTTCTCAGGCTAGGGGTCTAACAGGAGCTGTAGCTGCTGGCCTTCACCATAGCCACAGCAACGCGGGATCCGAGCCGCGTCTGCAACCTACACCACAGCTCACAGCAGCGTCGGATCCTTAACCCACTGAGCGAGGCCAGGGATCGAACCTGCAACCTCATGGTTCTCAGTCGGGTTTGTTAACCACTGAGCCACGACGGGAACTCCAATTTTATCTCCTTTTTAATGCCTATATGAACTCATAGAATTTATATTTGAGTACGTAATCTATGACTATAATTTATATTTAAATATTTTATCTATTTGAGGATATATTCTCAAAATCATTACACTGATGAAAGACAAAATCAAAAAAAATTGCAGACTAGTGAATTAGAAATATACTTCTTAGAGCTCACATCATAGCTCAGTGGGTTAAGAACCCGGCTAGTATACATGAGTACGTGGGTTCTATACCTGGCTTTGCTCAGTGGGTTAAGGATCCAGCATTGCCGTGAGCTGTGGTGCAGGTCACTGATGTGATTTGGATCCCATGTTGCTGTGTCGGTGGCTGGCGGCTGCAGCTCCAATTCAACCCCTAGCATGGGAACTTCCATATGCCGCAGGTGTGGCCCTATTCAAAAAAAAAAAGAAAAGTACATATATATATACATACATATATACATATATATACTTTTTTTAATTACTCAGTGAATTTTATTACATTTATAGGTGTACAACAATTATCACAACCAAATTTTATAGCATTTCCATCCCAAACCCTCAGTGCATCCCCCCACCCTCCAACCTGTCTCATTTGGAAACTATACGTTTTTCAAAGCCTGTGAGTCACTATCTGTTCTGCAAGGAAGTTCGTTGTGTCCTTTTTTTAGATTTCACATGTAAGTGATAGCATTTGATGTTGATGTCTCATTGTCTGACTGACTTCACTTAGCATGATAATTTCTAGATCCATCCATGTTGCTGCAAATGCCATTATTTCTTTCCTTTCAATGGCTGAGCAACATTCCACTGTGTATATGTACCACATCTTCTCAAACAAATGCCAGAGGAGCTACCTGTTTTCATTTTCTGTGGCTACTGTAACAGATTACCACAAATTTAGTGGCTGAAAAGAACCCAGATTTATTATCAGAGTTCTGTAGGTCAGAAGCCTGAAATGGCTCTCACTAGGCTTAAATCAAAATATCAAATTGTTGGCAGGGTGTTTTTCTTCCTGGAGGCTCTAGGGAAGAATCATTTTCCTTGCTCTTTCTAGTTCTAGAGGCTTCCCACATTTTGTAATTCAGAACCCTTTTCTTTAGTCTTCAAGGTCAGTGGCATTAGGCTGCATCCATCTCTTGCTGACACTTCTCTGGCTCTCTCTCTTCTCCCTCCTCTTCCAGTAACTATTACATGGGGTCCACCTGGATAATGCAGAATAACCTCCCCATCTCCAAGTCAGCTGACCAGCAACCTTGATTCCATCTGCAGCTCAAATTCCCAGTTGCCATGTAGCATCACATAGTCAGTTCTAGAGTTGGAGACATCATGGGGAGAACCAGCATTCTGCCTTCCATGTTATACATGCAGTGACATCTCTGACCACATTAAAATAATATTTAATTTTATAACATTTTAAAACTTCATATATCTAGAAATGTAAATATATACTTATAAACAATTCAGAAGTCAAAAATTAATAATGGGAAAAAATAAACTGACAATAATGAAAACACAATGTAGTCAAACTTATGAGATGTAGCTAAAGCAGTTCTTAGAGGGAAGTTCATAGCCTTCAAATGCATATATTAGAAAAGAAGAAAATTTAAAATTAATGAACCAAGCAAGAAATTAGAAAAAGAATGGCAGAATGAACCCAAAGAGTGTAAAAAGGAAGGAAATGGTTTAAAAATTAGATCAGAGTGTAAAACAAAACAGAAAGAAATAATAAGAAAACACAGTGAAATCAAAAAGTGGTTCTTTGAAGCAATTAATAAATTAGACATTTCTGGCAAAATGTATCAAGATAAAATGAGAAATTTTAAACAATTTTGGGAGAAAAGGGGGGAAATAACTATAGATTTAGTGGTGACTTTAAACATTTATGACCATAAATCTGAAACAGATTAAGTAGACAATCTCCCAGAAAAATATAACCTACCACAACTGACTCCATAAGAAACTGAAAATCTGAATTAAATCAATAGAGAAAAACCTACTCTCAAAAATACGTGCACACACACAATTCTACAAGCCTTCAAGGGACAGATTGCTCCAAATTTATATACTCTGTATTTAAGAAAAGAAAAACTACCACTGATCAAAGAAGAGAAGTGGATCAAAGAAAGAATAAGGTGGTATCTGAAAACCCAAACTGAAGAAAGAAACAATTCTCAAGAAGGCAGGGTGCTCAGAACCCACAAACCTCAGCTAAACTTTGCTTCTGGACTGAAGCACCCTCCCAGCCCTGCACCCTGACCCTCGCCTTCACGGTGCTGCAATAATGGCCATTCCCAAGAACTTCACATCTGCCTTAGAAATTATCTGATCAAGGTCTGCCTCTCACTGTTGTGTCAGCTCCACAAGAGCAGAAACTAGCTATTAATTTTTTCTTCGTTGTTTGTTTCTTCTTCATTATTTAGCTGGTACCCTTCCCAGCCAGGCTTTGAGAGGCCAGCTGGGCAGGACAGTGGGGTGAGATGCTTAATGAGGGTCTGGGTGCTCACATCCTGGTTCGGTAATTTGCACTCCTGGGACTCCTCAGTCTTGGCGACACAGGGGACTGACCAACTCTGGGCATTTCTTCCAACCTCCGATCGCTTTGAAGTATCCCAGCCCCGGTTTCTAGTGCCTCCCAGCACATGGGGCACTCACCACATAGCAGCTGGTCTAGCCTCAGCTCTGTGCCCTCACTGTTCTATCGAAGTTTCAGGGGGCCCAAGGCCACAATGACTGTAAGCTCCACTCTGCGTTCATTTGACAGCTGTTTGTTGCGTGTCCATTCTGAGGATCAAAAGTGTTGGGGGGGGGGGGGGCTGGAGTTCCCGTCATGGCGCAGTGGTTAACGAATCCAACTAGGAACCATGAGGTTGCGGGTTCGATCCCTGACCTCGCTCAATAAGTTAAGGATCCCGCATTGCCGTGAGCTGTGGTGTAGGTCACAGATGTGGCTCGGATCTGGTGTTGCTGTGGCTGTGGCGTAGACCGGCAGCTACAGCTCCGATTTGACCCCTAGCCTGGGAACCTCCATATGCCACCGGTGCAGCCCTAGAAAAGGCAAAAAGACAAAAAAAAAAAAAAAGTGTTGGTGCTGAGGGGGTTTGGAGGAAGAAGAAAGGGAGTGGAAGCCAAAGAAAGGTAGAAAAACTAAGCGTTTGGTTAATAAGACTGGGGAACGTGACTTCTGATGTCTCCTTCTAAGGGAAGATCTTGGAGAGAGTTTAGTTCTGCCTAGGACTTGGTCATAGATTTATAAAGGGCCAAGACTGATCTGGGGATTAGAGACTGAAGAGGGGAGGTATGATGCCTGACAGGTTTCTGGAAGGTGGTGTGTGGCAGAAGGAGGGAGGAGAGCCAGGACACTCGGTGTTTCTACGGCTTCATAGGAAAGACCACCAAGAACTAGAATATCCAAAGTGTGCTTTTAACTTGTATACTTATGAGATTTAAAGCTTCAGTGAAAGTTGTGCCACACCTAACAGCCTTCTGCTTATAGCTTGTTTGGAGGAAAATCAAAGAAAGCCCCATGTCCCAAATCTGGGCCCTGTGGCAGGGCAGAGGTTACAGGAATACTCAGGAACAGAGATGGAGGATGGGGACTTCCCCTGAAAGAGGAAGCAGAAGCTGAGGTGACCATCACACCCGACCCAGCGGAGTCTGTGCCAGTCCCTGGTGCTGCCTCTCCCCAACTCTACCAGGACCTGCCCTGACCACGAGTATGAGGTGACGTGCCTAGGTATAAGGAGCAGGTGGACCCCAGCCGATGTCCAGCTGCCACCCCTGGTCCAGGTAACCCTCTTAAAAGTAACAAAAGTGTCAGAGGTGAAGGGCTTCTGTGGGCCTGTCTCTAGGGAGGCAAGAAAGGGAGAGGGCTGCTGGGAGATGATGTATGTTGGTGCCAGCCAGGGGTGGGAGAATCTGAACCCCAAAGAGAAAGTGGTAGTGGAGGACTTGGAAGGAGAGGTCAGCAGGCTGCACCTGCAGGGCCTGTAGGGAAGAGGAAGGACGGGCTGTCTGATCCAAGGAGCCAACCCAAGACCTGCCAAGGCCCACCAGAAGTTGATGAAATAGCACAGAATGGCGAGTTCCCCACTGGCCTAGGGGTTAAGGATCTGGCATTGCCACTGCTATGGCATGGATTCGATCCCTGCCCCTGGAACTTCTACATGCCAAAAGATAAAAATAAAAAATATAATAACTAAACAAGTAGCACAGAAGGCAGAGAAGAGTAAGGGCCAGGAACTTGGCTTTCCTCCTCCCGGGCAGGGGCACTCCAGGCGAGTCAGGCAGACCCGCTCCTGCCCTCCCCCGACCCTGAGAAAAGTGACTGAGTAGAGAAGGGGGTGGGCCTTGGCCCAGAGAACATAGGCCTCCTGTGGGGGACCCCAGGGTCTAGTGGAGGCTGTTAGTTCTCAGCATCCTCAATTCCCCCTTGGCATGTTTCTCCCTAAAGGCCCGCAGCCCTCATCATTCTTCCAGAGTCCCATCCCTCCCCACTGGACCCCATCTCTCCATGTCTGCCTTGAAGTTCAAGACTAACGGTGAAGACATGGGTCATAATCTGTGGGTGGGGGCAGGACTGCTGGTGACAGCTCTCTAAGGAGCGAATTCTAGCACCTGGCCAGAAAAAGCGAAAAGGGTGGTTTTTCGCAAGCAACTCTTCAAAGCACATCCCCGTGTGGCTTGCTCCTCGAGAGGACCCTCCTGGAGGGTGGAGGAGGTTGGGGAAGAGCAGGAGGATGGAAAAAATGAAGAGGAAGGAAACCAAAGAGTGAGATAGAGAACTGATCTGACCAGATGAGCCTGTTACAGGGGTGTAAAGTTTTATGAGCAGCGTGGAAACAACAGCAAGAGTTCTTCACAGGCTGGCAGGAAGGTTAAATGACCGTGTGTGAGCTCCTAGCACACAGGCCAACAGAGAAGAGACCCAGGTTTAAGTCCATTGTTTGCAGTTGTGAACAATCCCTTAGCAAACTCTTCTGGCCATAAAACCAGACGTCAGTTGGTGCAAGGCTGGTTCTAGTCATTATCCGCCCCACTGAAAGAGTCAAGAGTTTTGCTACGGAGATGTTGTACTTGGCAGTGAGCACTGCCCCAGCCCTGTGAGGATGTTGTGTGGCGCTAGTTTCTTCCCCAAACCTGAACCATGCTGAATGGATCTGACCCCAAGAGTTTCCGATAAAAGTGTGTGGACCTGTGCTCAGTCCTGGTTCCCTTCCTTCTCCGAACTGCCCATCTCCGTGTAAGAGGCAATGTGGGGAGAGGAGTGGGGACATGCAGCTGTGAACGGGGAGCAGTGGGGGCATCTTTGTATGCAGGTGCATGCGTAGATGAGGTGGGTCGCTGAGCACAGCCCGCATTTTGTCAGAGAGGCAGTCAGAGACAAGTTAAATGCTTGGTGAGCGGAAGAGAGACAAGAGACCACGGAGAGACTGCTGTGATGGGGGCGCCTTTGAAGAGCGCAGGTCTTCTGACAGAGTTTGCCCTTTAATACTCTCCCAGCACCCAGCGCACACGGAAAAGGGGTGGGGGCAGTGGCGGTGGCTGCATGAGTGAGAAACAGCCACAGTAGAGCTTCAGCTGCATCAAAGGGCAGCCTGCCACCTGACGGGGACAACTCCCAGAAGACCTGCCTGGAAGGTGCAAAGAAGAGACACCAGCACCCAACTGGGGAGGTGCCAGCTCCCCCAAGGCACAGCTGGGGCACAGGAAGATCTTCCTGGGCAGGGGCCATGGCCCAGCCACCCCTCTGCTGGCTGTGGGTTCTGGGGACCTTGGCAGGGCTCTCAGCTACCCCCGCCCCTGAGAGCTGTCCGGAGAAGCACTACCGGGCTCGGGGAGAACTGTGCTGCCAGATGTGCCAGCCAGGTAAGAGGCGGCCTTGCCAGGGGCCAGCTGCTTGGGCAGAGGGGACTGGGCTTGGGGAGAAGGGAAGCAGAGAGGGGTCTGAGCTCCAGCAAGGAGAGGAAGCCTGCGGTGACCAAGAGACGGCACCTGGGGGTGGGCGCGCAGCCTTCTGTGGCCCTTGACCCTAGACTTCTGCTCACAGGAACATTCCTGGTGAAGGACTGTGACCAGCACGGAAAGGCTGCTCGCTGTGATCCGTGTAAACAGGGGTTGTCCTTCTCACCAGACCACCACAGCCGGCCCCACTGTGAGAGCTGCCGGCACTGTAACTCTGGTGAGCAGGGTGGGAGGCTGGGTGTGGAGAAGCAGAGAGGAGGGGGAGCGGGAGCTTCAGCCCGCGGGTGGGGAAGGGGGCGCCCTGGCAGGACGTGCTGATGTAGTGAGGTGGGGGGCGCTGTGGTGAAGTGACTTAGGGAAGTGACGGGCAGAATTTGAGGTATTGCTGAGAAGGGGTCCACGGCTAGTATCAAGGCAATACGGACGGGGAAGTGGCTCCAGCACCAGATTCCAGACGAGCAGCCCCCTCACCGACGAACTGACTCTACTGTCAGTGCACATTTATCTGGAACTTGCAATATATCATTCAAAGGACAGAGAAGTACCAGCCAGTGGACATCTTTTTTGTTTTGCCCCAAAGCCAGTTTAGGAAAATGAATGTGTATGAGGCTTGTATTTTTATTTACTTTGTAATTTCATCTTGTTTTAAATTAAGAAATGAAATATCTGGGAGTTCCTATTGTGGCTTAGTGGGTTAGGGACCTGATGTTTCTGTGAGGATACGGTTCCATCCCTGGTCTCTCTCAGTGGGTTAAGAATCCTGCATTGCTGTGAGCTGTGGTGTAGGTCACAGATGGGGCTCAGATCCAGTACTGCTGTGACTGTGGCGTCAGCTGGCAACTGCAGCTCCGATTCAGCCCCTAGCCTGGGAACTTCCATTTGCCGTAAGAGTGGCCCTAAAAGAAAAAAAAGAAGAAATATCTACAGCTGTGTTATGAATCCTTTCATTATTTCTCCATTTTAGCTAGAATTTCAGAAACAATGTACCTGTGTACATAGATTAGCAGATTAGCGGCCCCTTGGTAGCTCCCTGGTTGCCTAGTAATTAAGGATCCAACGTTGTCACTGCTATGACAGTGGGTTCCATCCCTGGCCCCAGAATCTTCATAGCCAAAAAACTAAAGTGGCCCCTTTGAACAAATGTGCTCCAACAGGGCACTTCTGAGGACTATTTAACTGAACCATAACACTGCTTGCCTAGGTCTGATTATGCATTTTAATACTGTATTCTTTAAAATAAATACAAGGTTTTGCCACTGCAAATCAATTAAATGGCAACATCTGTAATACACAAGAAGTATCCCCAGTCTATTTAAATTACAAATATGATTGTTAATGGATGCTTTTCTCTCCTTGGCAACAACCCTGGCAAGACTAGGACTTTTTAGTCAAACCCCCTCCTCACTCTGCAGGTCCCACTGGAAGGCCTGTTCTTGGTCCTGAGCCAGTCCGCACTGCTTTGCCTGTGCTCCAGATGGGCCTAAGCCGTGGTCCCTCTCTGGGAGCCAGCCCCCCCCCCCCGCCCCCCGATACAGCCCACAGCACTCAGGCATCCGTAAAATGGACAAGTACCTGAAATCACTATGGAATTCTGAGCACAGGTTACACGTGGCAAAAAGAACTCCGCAGTTTCTGGAGACTCATCACTGAAAACAATGGCACTTCACCCATTTTTAACCAATGCCCTTCTCTAACCCTTCCTGTCCCATCCCGTTAAGCCCCCTGGATCTTCTTCGCCTTTCCTCCCAGTCTCATCTCCACCACCACCGTTCCCTCCCCCATCACGGCTCTTCCCTTTCAGATCCTTGTCCAGGCTGACTCACAGTTTCTACAAGTCAGAATTCAGAAACGAGAGGCCATAGAGGCATAAGGATGAGAAGGAATTTACAGTCTTTCCTGACCAACGGCGTCTGCTAAAGAAATTGTTCGAGTTGATAGTAGTCTTTGGCATCCTCAACCATCCCTTTCTGCACCCCTCTCCCACCCATCAGGGCTCCTGTCCCTGGGCTCCCATGAGTACACTGCCCTGAGACCCCACCAGGCCCCCCACTGCTTTCCCCACCCTTCTCTTCTGACCCCTCTACCCATCAGCCCAACTCACACAGTGGCCTTCATACCCGGCCCCCCAGAATCACTGACTGGCAGCCACCTGACACCTGACCTCTACATTGAACACAATTTATATCTTAAAGGCAAAGGATGTCAGTAGTCAACTTACTCTCTAGTAAAGTTAAATACCTATAGGGGACCACAGCAGCACTATTCCTAATTGCTAAAAACTGGAAACTACCCAAATGCACATTAACAGTAGGATGGATGAATAAATCATGGTATGTTCACACACGGTGGAATACTGCACAGCAGTGAGAATGAAGGATTTGCGGTCACACCAGGCAATATGGATTAATCTCACAGCATTGAGTAAAAGCAGCCAGGCACCAATGAGTACACACACATGATTCCGTGTATATAGATTAGAAACTGGCAAAACCAACTCATGGTGTTAAGAAAGTCAGGCTAGTGGCTATTCTTGGGGGGAGGGGAGGAGCTATTAGTGACTAGAAGGGAACACTGTTGGTCGTCTTGTTTCTAAATTGGTGCCAGTTACACCTGTGAGCCCGATTTTGCCAGTTCTCAAGCTTTACACTTGTGACACATGTACCTCTCTAAAGTATAATTCAATAAGAAATTATAAAAGCACTAGTAAGAGAGAAAACCACGTAAGCCGTTTCTACTTCTGAAACGAATCTTCTGAAAGGCCCGAGTTGCTCTTAAATAACAATAACACGGGTGGCAAAGGCACTGGGTGACAGTGAGGGAGCGGCAGGCTTTGGGGTGAGGGGGAACCCTAAGGTCAGCAGGTCCCAGGAGGTGGGCCTGAGATGGGGCTGGAGGAGTGGCGGGGAGAGTAACCTTGTGTGTCCCTTGGCTTCCTCTGTCACTAGGTCTTTTCGTTCAAAACTGCACCCTCACTGCCAACGCCAAGTGTACCTGCCCCGAGGGCTGGCAGTGCAGGGACAAGGAGTGTACAGACTGTGATGGTCCAGCCCAGGCCCCAGGCCCACACCCAGAGCCCTCCCACTCACCTTATGCTGAAGGTAAGTTCTAAGCAACCCTTTGTTAAAGGGTCACACCCCAACCAGCAACCCCTCTCCCAGGCCTAGCCCCATATAAATTGCTAAGTTGGCTGTCTCCGTCTTCCCATCTCTTCCTCCTTACTAGAGTAACTACGGCCTTCAGGCTAGCCTTGTGCCCTCTGGGACCCCCTGCAGCCACTCATCTGGTCTCTTTTTCCAGTGATACCAGAGGCCAGGACCAGCCGGTACACTCAGACTCTGGCCGACGTCGGGGAGGTTCCTGTCTCAACTCTCTCCACCCACTTGTTATGTGAGTTTTCTCCCCACTCCTCACCCCAAGAGAGAGAACGCAGACAGGAGGGTCCAGCAGAGAAACCAGCCAGAAAGCTCCTAGGGGCAGGATAAGAAGAGGGGGAAGCAGAGCCCCGGGATTAGGAAAGGACTCAGGCCATTGCTAGGAGTAGGGGAGGAAGGTGGGGGAAAAGGGGAGAGGCAGAGGTGACAGGAGGGATGGGCTGAGGAGAGTCTAGGGCTAAGCCCTCCCCAAAACCCCCTTGTGGCTCCTGCCCATCGCAGCCCAAAGGTCCCCATGCAGCTGGGAGTGCATCCGTGTCCTTGTGGTCCTCTCTGGAGTGTTTCTTGCCTTCACCGTAGTTGGAGCCCTGTTCCTCCATCAACAAAGAAAATATGGATTAAGTAAGAGACAAAATATAGGTTCCTGCACTGCCCCACCCACCCACCCACCATCTCGGCTTTGCTACCCAATCCGGAACCTCTCTGAACCTCTCCAGCTCCGTCTTTACTACCCTGTTGTCCCTCTTCCCCTCCTAGTAGCTGGGGCTCTCCAGATCGCCCGCCTTTGCTCACCTAGGCTCCCTTCACCCTGCCCCCACTACGAGCCAACACTCAGCCGATTCTCCCTCTTCAGACACCGGCGAAAGTCCAGTGGCGCCAGCGGAGCCTTGTTCTTACAGCTACCCAAGGGAGGAGGAGGGCAGCGCCATCCCCATTCAGGAGGATTACCGAAAACCAGAGCTCGCTTCCTACCTCTGAGCCAGCGCTCCGCGGCGGGGGAGCCATCACTGCCCTCAAGCTCGAGCTTCCATCCCACCTTACCCACCATCCAGGGGGATCGAGAGTTGGCACCCCCAATTTCAGCACTACCCTCTCATCAGGACCCTTTCCCGTGTGTGCAGACTTGGGAAACTGGTCTGTGTGCCTTTTCGGGACTGTTGTGTCGAGGACACACAGGAAGAGGTGGAGGGGTAGGGAAGCAGGCGCCCGGGTGGGTCCCGGCCAGCCAGTCTGCACCCTGTGCTGCAAGCGTGCTGGGGCTCCAGGTGGAAAACACAACGTCGCCTACGGAAGGCCAGCGCGCCGTACCGCTGACCTAGAAACGGCGAAATAAAGTGACAGACGACAGCGCCTCTGATCTCCGGTTCTCTCTCAAATTTCGGTCTCCAAACGCAGGCCACGCCCAGCCTCCCGGCCGACCCGGGACCTGGGGGCGGAGCTTTCCCCTGCGCAGAAGCGCTGAGGTTCGCGGCTAGGGGCGGGCAGGTAGGGCGCCCGAAGAATGTGGGGGAGGTCCCTGCTACCGGGGAGCTTGTGTCTGAAGTCAGTCCCTCCCTTCGTCCACCCTGCCTCCCTTTTCGTACTTCTGTCTCCACTTTATTGGGGCTAGTGGGGAGTGAAAGGGCGCACGCGGTGAAGTCAGGTCCTGAAATCACCGGGGGACTTTCTTTGCGGGGGAGGAGGTGGAAAGAAAGGAGAACGGTGAACAGCACTGCCTCCAGCAAGAATGGCTTCAGCCAGAGGCAAAAGCAGCCGCGGTGACACTGCCTCAAAGTGAAAGCGAAACCAAGTAGGCGGAGAAAACAGAAGGGGCCAGGCAGGGGTGTTTGGAGCCCCTTCTCCAGCCGGTCCCTGACCAGCGTGGGGGCCTGAGGAGGTGCGGCGGGGGAGGAGGGCCTGAGAGCAGCCCCCATGGGCGCCGAGGGGTGGTGTCTGCTGCTCTGCTTGGTTCTCTCCCGGGTGGCAGACGCCGGTGAGTTGGGGGCTGGCTGGTGGTACGTTTTGGGCTAAGGAAGCATCGGGTGGCCCCCTTCCGTGAGATCCCAGAAGGGGAAAGGAGCCGGGGATGGCTTCTAATCACCTTCTAAGCCCAGCAGGTGGAAGGCTCCGCAGCTGGTAAACGGAGGAACCAGTTGTGCTGGGGAGAGACGCTGAGAACTCTAAAGGGCCAGACGAGGAAAGGAGGAGCCAAATTAAGGAGCGAAGGGCCTCTCAGCGGATGTGGTGGGGCCGCTGTCCTGCAGGGGAGGGCGCTGGTCTGGGAACAGACAGCTTCTGGAGAAGAAGCGCGTGCGGGGGCGCGGGGGAGGGGTGTTCCTGGGGGGGGTTCCCGGTTCCCCAGAGAGGCGGGGGGGGGGGGGCCGCCTGTAATGGCACAGAGCTGCCACCCTGGGAACAGACTGAGAAGTTGAGACGGTTTTAGCGACCGAAACCGTTACTTCTCCCAGGGGCAATTTTTCACATTTATTTGCTTTTGGTGAGAACTCCTTTGACTGAAGAGAGCGTTTTTCATTGATAGTTGGAAATAAGAGTTTCATAAACCCCTCTGAGCAAGGCAAATCCAGGACTTTAAATAATGCCCACCAAGAAGTAAGTACCTGGAGGAGCATGTGCTTCCCAGAAAGCCTGTTCTGAGGAAAAAAAAAAAAAAAGAGGAACATGGAAGCAGCTAGGAACCGGGACATTTACCCGTTGATGACTGCACAGTTTGGGGCGAGGGGAGCAGATATAGAAGTAACTTTCTGGGCAAGAGGGTGCTCACCCCAGCCTGTTCCCTGCAGTAGAAAGGCAGTGGCGGGCAGTGGATGTGGTCCTGGACTGCTTCCTGATGGAGGAAGGTGGGCACCATGGAGCTTTTGCCAGAAGTGGGAACAAGATGAAAGCCTTGCTGGTGCTAAAGCAGGTGCCAGTGCCAGATGATGGCTCCCTGGAAGGCCTCACGGATTTCCAAGCGGGCACACTGGCCAAGGACGACCCACCCATTACCTTCGAGGCCTCAGGTAAGAGCCTTCCACCCTGTGTCCCAGTCCTGGGTGTCCTTCAGTTCCTAGGCCCCGTTCCCAAAGACAGCCACCCACACCTGCTTCCTGGCAGCGCAGATGTTCTCAATCAGCTCAACCTCTGTGCTGCCCTTCTCACCAGTGAACCTGGTGCAGCTTCCCCAGGCCGAGGCCTTGCTCCATGCTGACTGCGGTGGGAAAGAGGTGACCTGTGAGATCTCCCGCTACTTTCTCCAGGCCGGGCAACAGGCCACCGTGGAGACAGCAGCCTGGTTCATCAGCAATGTGCAGGTGTCTGGAGGGGGACCTAGTATCTCCATGGTGATGAAGACGCTCGGGGATGCTGAGAAGGGGGCTGCCCTGCATCCCATGCTGAACCTGCCCCTGAGCCCCCAGGGGACTGTGCGGACTGCAGGTGAGAAAATGAAAAGTGGCATAAAGAAAGTTTAGGTTTTTTTAAAGGGGTTAGAGACGGGGAGCTGGTGGGGGGGATAGTAGGAGAAGGAGAGGGACAAGCCCGCCTCCATGCACATTTGGTCATCTCAGGGTGTCCCCTAGGCCTCAGTCCTTTCTTCTTAAAGACCCCAGATGGGGATAATTTTTCTCACTGGGTGGCCTGAGGACATAAAACATGTTATGCTCTATTCTCTCTCTCTTTTTTTTTAATGGCCACCCCCTCAGTATATGGAAGTCCCCAGGCCAGGGACTGAATCCGAGCCATGGCTGTGACCTGCACCAAGCTGTGGCACTTGGTCCTTTAAGCCACTGCACCAGGCCGGGGAGTGAACCCTCACCTCGACAGTGACCTGAGGCGCTGCAGTCGGATTCCTAACCCACTGTGCCATGGCGGGAAGTCCTGTGATGCTCTGTCCTCGCATGCTGCCCACAGTCATCTTTTTGAGCCAAGCACCTCCCAAGGGAATAGCTCGCCTGGTCTGGTGCATCGAGGTGATGAGAGCAGAGCACAGGCACACAGAATTTGTTCCTTATTAGTAAAACCCGGTCCTTGCCCTCTCTAACCTTGCATGCCACTGAGGGCATAGAAAATGAGAACATCATGATAGGTTTCTCCAGAATTCATTGAATCCAATATTTTGCCTCCAAGAAGAGACAGCCAGTCCAGGGAAGATTAGGGACCTACCCTCCTAGCCTTAGAAAGCTCCAGAACATTCAAACCATTCTGTGGTCCAACCTAAATTTATCCTGCTACGTCAGAAAAGGGCTCCTTGGAGTTCCCACTGTGGTTCAGTGGGTTAAGGATCTGACTAGTATCCATGACAGCGCAGGTCTGATCCCTGGCCTTGCTCAATGGGCTAAGGATTCCACATTTCCAAGCTGCGGCATAGGTCACAGATGCGGCTCAGATCCTGTGTTGCTGTGGCTGTGGTGTAGGCCAGCAGCTGCGGCTCTGATTCAACCCCTAGCCTGGAAACCTCCATATGCTGCAGGTGCAGCCCAAAAAGAAATAAAAGGGGGAGTCCTCATGTCTGTCCAGTGTCGACCATAGTCCTGACATGACTAGGCATTGCTCCCTTTTATTTTTGAATATTTCAAGCCTACAAAAAATTGAAAGAATAATATAAAAAACACTTGTATGCCAGGCACCCGGGTTCACCGACTGAATCCTCATTAACATCTTGCCTCATCCGCCCCCCCTCCCTCACCCGCTCTCCATATATTTCCCGCCCTCTTAACTAATTGAAATGAATCCAGCTAGGGACCATGAGGTTGCGGGTTCAATCCCTGGCCTTGCTCAGTGGGTTAAGGATTTGGCGTTGCCGTGAGCTGTGGTGTAGGTTGCAGACGCGGTGTCGGATCCCGCGTTGCTGTGGCTGTGGCGAAGGCCAGCAGCTACAGCCCCTGTTAGACCTCTAGCCTGGGAACCTTCATATGCCGCGGGTGTGGCCCTAGATAAGGCAGGAAAAAAAGACAAAAAAAGTCAACTGCAGACTCAGCTCTACACTCGATCCCAAATGCTTCCATGGATAGCATGTCTTAGTTTATAACTGAAGACAAAAATGTTCTCCATAATCATAAAACCATCACATCAGCAGCAGCCCAAGGTGGGGAGCGGTCTCCCTGGGGTGCAGGCAGTACAGGGGTGCAGCGTGCAGATAAGAGATTATTCTCACCACTACCCCCGCACTGGCAATTCTGAACCATCTCAGTGATAAAACATTCCTCGCTGCCAGGGCAGACACATCCCCCACCCCTGATCATCATACTGAAGCCTTTGAAAACTGATAGAATAATACTAGCAAGTATAAAGTCCAAATTCCAGCTTCTCCAGTTGCCCTTGTGGTGTTCTTTATAGCTTTTGGGGATGTGGTTTGGTCTTTGAACTCCAGGATCCAAACCAGGACTGAGCCCTGCATTTAGTTGTCCTGACCCTTCAACCTCAATTATTCTGGACCTTTTTTTTTCTTTTTTCTTTTTTTGTCTTTCATCGTTTTAGAGCCACACCTGCGGCATATGGAGGTTCCCAGACTAGGGGTCTAATCGGAGTTACAGCTGCTGGCCTACACCACAGCCACAGCAACGCCAGATCCAAGCTGTCTCTGTGACCTGCACCACAGTTCACGGCAACACCGGATCCTTAACCCACTGAGTGAGGCCAGGGATCAAACCCACAACCTCATGGTTCCTAGTTGGATTTGTTTCCTCTGCACCACAGCAGGGAACTCCAAAGCCCAGACGTTTTTTGAGGCCAGGCCGTCATCTTGTAGATGTCTCACCGTTTGCATTTGTCTATTGTTTTCCTCATTAGCCTGAGGTTCAGCATGTTTGGCTCAAATACCACCATTGTGTGCTTTTTTAAACTCTGAATCCTTTTTTTTTTTTTTTTGTCTTTTTGTCTTATTTCTAGGGCCGCACCCGCGGCATATGGAGGTTCCCAGGCTGGGGTCAAATTGTAGCTGTAGCTGCCGGCCTTCACCACAGCCACAGCAACGTCAGGTCCAAGCCGCATCTGTGACCTGCACCACAGCTCACGGCAACGCCGGATCCTTAACCCACTGAGCAAGTCCAAGGATCGAACCCGTAACCTCGTGGTTCCTAGTCGGATTCGTTAACCACTGAGCCATGTCGGGAACTCCCTTAAACTCTGAATCCTTTAGTCTCCTCAGCAGCCGTGCCCCAAGCAGAATGAGCTTGGCAAACACTGACTAGCTTGCCCAAGGTCAGAGAGCAAGTAAATGGAAGAGCCCAGCTTCCAAAAGCTTTGCCAGCTGCTCCAGGAGTCCTTACCTGAGGGTCAGCAGTAACCCATAACCTAGCATGTGTATTTTTCAGATCCAGAACTTCCATCAGATTGTGCAAGGGGTGACTCCAGAATAGTTAAGTGTACCATGTTGTACCTTGCCACGTTGCCTCTCAACCTGCCACAGCATGCCGCAGCTGAGATCACAGGTGGCCCCAAGGACAGAGAGCCCACAGTCACTCCTCTTTTTCTCCCCCAGTGGAATTCCAGGTGACAACACAGACCCCGTCCTTAAAGCTCCTGCTGGGATCCACAGCCTCCCTGCACTGTGGCTTCTCCATGGCCCCAGGCTTGAACCTCACCAGCGTGGAGTGGCGGCTGCAGCATGAGGGCAGTGGTCACCTGGTGTACAGCTGGACGCTGGGGCAGGAGCGGACCCAGCGGGAGGGCGCCACCCTGGAGGCTGAGCGGCTGCTTGTGGCTGAGGACGCCACCCTCACCCTACCCGGCCTCACTCTGAAGGATGAGGGGGCCTACATCTGCCAGATCACAACCTCCCTGTACCAAACTCAACAGATCGTCCGGCTCCATGTCCAAGGTGAGGCCAGGATGGTTATCCCTTTTGGGGGTGGCATCAAACTCAAGGACTTCATTCCCACAGCCGCAGGCACAGGTGGCATCAGACTGGGTTTCCCATCACACTCTAGGATAATAGATTCTACTGAGACTTTCCCAGTCCAGGACCCTGCTGCCTCGCCCTGGCTGGCTGTGTCAGTCACCCCCATCCTTTTGAACCACATCTAAGGAGGAGCAAGGAAGGGCTCGGAGCGGTCCTGACCAGAACTGTTTCAACACAGACAGCCTTTAAAATCACTGGCTTATAGTGATGCTAAGAAGCAAGCCACCCTTTAGCTGATTTTGCTGTTGTGTTTCAATTCCCTGTTGAAATTATGCCCGTGTTCTGCATCCAGGGTGGACCCCTCAGGCCCTCCCCGACCCCGGCACCCCACTGAGAAGGGAACTTCAGCCTCCACAAGCTGCTCTCACGCTCAGCAGGAGAGGAAGGCTCTAGGCCCCTCTGCTATCCTGGTGATGCCTCTGTCACTCCTTTCTTCCAGCTGCCCCCAAAGTAAGACTGAGCCTGGTGAATGAAGCTCTGTCACACACCCTCGTCTGCAGTATCACTGGCTATTATCCTCTGGATGTGACGGTGACGTGGACCCGGGAGGAGCTGGGCACAGCCCCGGTCCCAGTCTCCGGCGCCTCCTTCTCCAGCCTTCGGCAAAGCGCAGCGGGCACCTACAGCATCTCCTCCTCCTTGACAGCAGATCCCGGCTCTGCAGGTGCCACTTACACCTGCCAAGTCACCCACATCTCCCTGGAGGAGCACCTTGAGGCCAGCACCTGGGTTGCCCCACGAGGTAAGGGAGTGCCTTTCTTTCCCCACCCCCGTACTTGGGCTGGCAGCTCCTGCCCCTCACCCCCGGCCTTGTTCTGCATCCCAGTCTCAGCTTCTTCCCCAAGGTGGCTCCCTCCACAGCTCCCACCACACGTCCCCCTGAGCCTTTATTACACCCTAGGTTCAAGTGTGCCAGGCACTGCTGAGAGCCGGAGACCAGGGCTGAACAATTCTTCAGCTGGAGGGAGAGACTGGATAGTCAGGGAAGATGACCTGGGGGACAGAGGGAGATGGGACCTGCGAGCCAGCTGGGCTGGCTCCAGGGGGCGGGAACACTGGGACAGGAGGGACAGCATGTGCACAATGTAATTACAGAGCAGCCTTAAAAAGAACTAGGGGACCTGCAGGCTAGAGGCAGGGGTGTGTGGGCAAAGGGGGAGGTGGCCAGGAAGCCTGAGGCGTGGCTCCATTAACTGAGCAGCTACACCAAGCCAGCATCGTCCTGAGCGCTCAGTTGTGTGCCCGCTGTCGTCATGCCTCCCATTTCAGAGAGTAAACGGCACTCACAGATGTTCAGTGACTTGCCTGAGGTCTCCTGCCTAGTCAGTGATAAAACCAAAAACGTGAAAGACAGGCAGCCTGATTCTCCTCCGGCCTCAGCCCCCTACTGCTATTGGTGGGCAGATAACAGCCCTTCGAGCTAGAACTTGACCTGAGGCCACAGAATGTCATGAAAAGGCCTTATACCATGAAGAATCTGCACCTGGAAATGCAGGTATCCAGGTGGACTGGGCGTTACCTGGTGGCTCAAGAGACTAGGCTTCCCTGAAACCGGGTTTGTGCCTCAGCTCCCGTCATCCCCCAGCTGTTCAGAGAACTCCAGTTTAACTGTCCACAACTAATCTAAACAAAACGTCTCCTGCAAAGCAACTTGAAAACGTGTTGCCCTGAGGTGGGAAGAGGGAGAGAATTCTGTGTGGAGTAACACAGGGACGTGCACCCTGAGCAGGTCCCAGCGCCACCGTGTGCCTGGTCCCTGGGTGAGAGCAGAACACCTGACAGGAGCTCCTCCACGGACACACTCACACATACACATGCGAGCCGGCAGGTACACATGCACACACACTCTCTGCCCCTCCTGCCGGGACAGACACTGCAGTGAGGGCTCGGTATGATTCCTCCTCACTGATTCCTGTCCACACCTCTGTCAGCCACAGAGCAGGGGACGGCCTTTGGAGTCCTTTTTGCCAGCAGCCTCTTCCTCCTCGCCCTGCTGTTCCTGGGGCTGCAGAGACGCCAAGGTAAGAAAGAGCCCGGGCGCTCCCAGCTCTGGCCCTGACCCTCCTCACTTGGAGATCGGCCTGCTCCAGGCATCGCCACCGCAGGCCAGGGATGCAGCCCAGGCGCCCCACATCCCAGCCGACCCTCCGCATTCCCCCAGCTCTCTAGGTTCCCCAGCTGAAATAACCTCGCTCCCGCCTGTCCTCTCCTAGCTACCTCACCAAGGCCTGCCGAGGCCCCGAGACACTTCGGGTAGCCACTCTCCCACCTCAGATTAAAGAGGCGGTCACATTCTCCCAGGAGGACTCTAAGCCCAGTCCCAGAGCTCAGAAAGGCTCAAGAACAGCGATATGAAGAAGGCCCAGATCTCTGGCTCTGGGCATCTGCAGGTCTCTGCCTTCCTTCACTGTCTGGGGCTGATAATATGCAAGGGAGAAATGGGAAGAGGTGAGAGGGTGGCAGGAAGGCAGGAGGCCTGGGTGGTAGAAAAGGGTAACAGAAGAAAATTAAGACAGAAGCAAGTGAGAGACAATGGGGCTGGGGGCGGGGCACACACAATGGCTGAACTCTGTCCAAATAAAAGCCCCTCATGTCCTCAGAAGCAAAGCCTTTCCACTTTCCTGTCTTTGCCACACAGAGGCAGCCCTGGGGCCCCATCTCAGCTGCTCTGTGTAACCTTGAGCTGGGGCTGAGGCCCTGCCCCTTTGGACAGCTGCTCCAGACCCCTCACTCCCTCCGCAGCAGGGGAGCAGTCTCCTTGCAGTCTTTTTGCCTTTTCTAGGGCCACAGCCACAGCATATGGAGGTTCCCAGGCTAGGGGTCTAATCAAAGCTGCAGCCACCAGCCTGCGCCACAGCCACAGCAACGCGGGATCCGAGCTGCATCTGCAACCTACACCACAGCTCATGGCAACGCCAGATCCTTAACCCACTGAGCGAGGTCAGAGATCCAACCCACAACCTCATGGTTTCTAGTCGGATTCGTTAACCACTGAGCCACGACGGGAACTCCACCTTGCGGTCATTTCTAAAGTGGGCCTGGTCAGCGCGGTGGAACTTGGCGAAGGCCACTGTGCGGGAGGACTTCTGGGTGCAGGACACGTCCACTGCAGGCCTCCTCGGGGCCCTGCCCAGCGCCTGGAGGCGGGGAGGTGGCAGATGTTTGAGGGAACCCGCAGGTGTTTGTCACTGAGATGCCCGCTCGGCTTCCTGCCCTGACTTCCTGTCACCCACACCTGGAAAGCTGGGCTGCTTCAGGCACCAGTGCTGAAAGCCTGAGAGCGGAGACCACTTCCCCTGCCCACACCCAGATCTTTCATCTCGAGAAGACCCACAGCCCACATGAGCTGCCCTTCCGGCCTAAAGCATCATCAGAAAGAACTAGAGAGAAACAACACCCCTCCCCCCACCAATCACTCCAACCAAAACAACAGCCAAGTCAGTTGAGTGGTAGGAAGTTGTATTTATTTTTTCTGCCTTTGTCCAGAATACATGAAATTGGTAAATATGCCACATGCCTTTGGTGGAAGTACTATTATCATTCTATACAGGTATGAGGTTGGGGTTAGGAAAAAAGACAGAGGTGATGACAGACACACAGTGGAGACCCCACATTGTCTCATGGCGACCCGAGGGGCTGTGGGGCCTCGGCTTCGTGACGGCCGAGCCCCAGGTGTAGCTGCATATCTGCTCATGCACATGGCTGGTGGGAGGGAAGGGGGACAGCGAAGACACAGGAGCGGGCACAGGGCGGGGCGAGAGAGAGAAAGAGTAGAGGGGCTGATGTCCCCAGAAGAACAAAGCCGGCTACATCTGGGAGCCTCAGGGACAGAGGCCAGGGGTGATTCCTGTGATGGGACAGGGCAGGCCAAGCGGGCAGGTTTGCTCCAGGCCTGGGCCACATCGAGGACAGTGGTGGTTCTGGTCCAGCAGTGACCCTCTGCGTGAGGCAGGGGGAGCCCAGAGGAGAGTGGAGGCCTTCGAGGGGCCCGCTGGGAGGGCACACGGACTGCCTCGGTCCAGCTCTTCCGTCCGCCCGGGGGCAGGACGCAGGGAAGGTGGGACAGGGCGTGGGGAGGGGAGGGATGGGTCTGCGTCCCGAAATGCTGCTACATGGGAGCCCAGCCTTGGCCTTCTCCTGCTGGACAGAGGAGGAACGTGGGCGGTCCCCGTTCTCTTCCCCGCCGGCTCCCCTCCCCTCAGACCCTTTCCTGAAGCCCAGCACGGGGGCCGAGACGGCTCCCGTCCTCAGGCCTCACTGTCTGTGCCACAAGCTATGCGAAGAGGAGGGCAGGAAAGGGGGCGGCGTGGAACTCGGACGGGCAGGGCTGCTTCGGAAGGGGAACGTAGAGCCGGAAGAACCGAGAGGCCGCTCCAGATGAGAAGGCCCCGGGCGGTGCAGCAGGTGTTTGTCACTGAGATGCCCGCTGCGTGGGCGGGAGGCTCAGGAGCGGCCAGGCCTCAGGAGGGGCCTCAGCCCGTCTTTGGCAAGTCCACGCGGGGGTGTGCGGGTAAGGGGTCCAGGAAGGCCAGGGCTCCTCCCCTCCAGCAGGGAGGGAGGAACAGGGCGCTCCCTGACGAGAGGGCCCCTGTGAGCTTCAGTGGCTTCCTCTGAGCTTGTTTTCAAATTCAGCCCGGGACTCGCTATTTCTCTACAACTAACGGGCATTCTCTCCATATCTATGCAAATAACTAAAATGAAGTGAGAGTTTCAAACTTTGGCTAAATCATAGTATTTGCTGTCCTCACGAACAACACAGAATGCTGTGGGAACTGTGGACCAGAACCCCTTCCACCTATGAGCTTGTGGGACTGCTTCTGGGATGGGTACAAGGGCCTGGAATCTTTGCTATGCATACGTGTCCTCCAGTTCTCCAGAGGATAAGATAAAAGGTTGTGAGAACCCAGAAGACAGAGAAAACCCCAGACTAACAGATGGGAAATAACTGTGAAAACCAGGTTTGACTTGCGACCTGCCACGCTGGCCTTGGGGCCTATCCCAGGATCCCCTTCAGGCCTAGCCCAGGAGGAGAGCCCCGTGACCGGGACATCCTCCCAGCTGTCCCCAGCCTCCACCGGCCAGCGGCCCGGCCTCCCCTGCCAACCGACACTCTTCTGCTGTCCCCGTCCTGGCCCCTTCCAGGGCACGCCACCTCAGCTACGCCCCTTCCCATGGCACCCAGCCCTTTTCGGCTTTGGGGGAACTTGAGAGAACATGAGAGGGTAAGAAGGAGACAGTAACTGTTGTTCTTCAGGTAGTTACTTCAAGACTGCACCATGAGCAGCATTTCTAGTGTCGCGGGACGGAGTGCAAAGGAAAGCAACAGAAAAGGAGGAGCGGGCGATGGAGGAGCTGGGGCTGGGATGGAGGAAGGTGGACAGGGAAGTTCCGGGGAGAGAAGAGGGAGAGGGACGTGAGATTGGATGGCAAACGGAGAACAGGGAAGGGGGGGCACATTCTTAAGCAAAAAAGTAGACTGGACACAGGAATCAGGAAGTCCCAGATGGAAAAGAGAAAAAGACAGGAGAGAACAAGAGGGCAAATGACATCAAGTTACTAGACATTCCGCTGTAGTTGTAGGTGTCCCCTCCCCATGTCTCCCTCCAACCCAAGCTGGTGACAGATAGCACGGCCCCCCCTCCTCAGGACAGGAGGGACCATCTCCCCCCCACACACACACACAGTCTCACAGAGGGTAGGCTTGTCCATCCAGGAAGTCCCTCGTCTCGGCCCTTCCTCCCTCCCGAACCAGGTGATGACCCCCGGCCCTGGCAGCGATGTCCATACCTCAGTGAGAGCAGCCCCACTCCCCAGGCAGGCAGGCAGGCAGGCAGGGCTCGGGGAAGACTCCGGGACCTTCCCACCTCTTCACCCCACCAGCCACCTCAGCGATACTTACTTACAATAACTACCACGATGATGGCACAGATCGCTCCCAGCATGATCATCATCTGAGGAAACAGTGACACAAAAGGAGCCCTTGGATTTGGGGAAGGAGGAAAGGAGCCAGGACTAGGGACGTGGGAGCAGCACTTCCTCTGTCCTGGGGACACTAGAGGACGCCACATGTTCCCCCCGGGCAGCTGAAGGCCTTCCTCTCCTCGTGCTCCCCCGTCAGACCATAACCCCCGCGCCACAGCTGAAGCTTCTCGAAAACATCAAAGGGTCTGCAACTTGCTCCTTTTTTCCTAATTCTACTGCCTGAAGGCTTTCAAAGGCATGCCAGTGGAGGTGCAGACTTTGGCTCTTTGGTCAACTGGTTCATTTTTCATCATAAAGGGTTCCGCTCGTTCTCCAAAGCTGCAGGTGTTTAAATATGTATCTACCCCAGCCACTGTGTCGAGGTTGGTGTGGCTGAGGAAGGGCCCGGTGAGAATTTTTCCAGGGGTCCTTTGGGGAAAAGAGGCTTGACTAACCCCTCCGAACTCCTCAGGGTCTCCTTCTCCCCTAATTAGCGGTTCTGAGTACTCTAGCCTCCCCTGGTGGCCAGCTCGGGTAATGCAGCTCGAGAAGACGGTCTTTCCAGATTTTCTCCCAGAGTCCCGCAGGGCACAGATCCTGGGTCGTGTGAGAGGGAAGGAATGTGGAACCCAGGGTTCTTCCTGCCTCCTATGCATTGAGGCCAAGGAAAAGAAAGGGGAGAGGACAAGAACATTCACCTTGCAGTTTTTCCACCAATACTTCCTCTTTAGCTTGGCAGCGCTGCTCTCAAATTGTGATGCTCCTGCCTGCAAAGCGTCGGCTCGGTCATCCAGCTCTGACAGCTTCTGGTCCCTCTCTAGGACCTTATCCACATTCACACGCATGATGTCCACCACCTGAGGCGGGGTGCAGAACAGAGGTGCTAAGCTCCCCACCAGAGCTGGGGAAAGAGCAGCGTCTGCCCTGAGTAATTCTAGGATGCCTTGCCTCCCAGAGCCTTGAGCTGCCCCTCTATAAAAAGAGAAGTTTCCAAACTTCCATGATTTGGAAACCCTCAGAGAAAAATCTCTCCACCTACCTCCTCCACTTGTGCCTGCGTCTGCTGTAGTCGTCTGTTACTGGTCATGTTCGGAGGAGGGCCGGGGGGACCCCCACCTGGGGCAGCCCCTTCTGCCCCTTCGGTGGGTGGCTGAGCTGGAGCAGACCTGCGGAGAGAAGTGCACAAAGTGACCAAGACAAGAAGAATCATGTGCATTCTCACTGCGTGCCAGCAAAGCAGCGGTGATAAGCCTGTGCGCAACCAGTGGGGACTCCAGCTCCTTGCAATAGCCAGTAGGAGGATTCAGCAAAGAGGCCGGAAGTGAAAGATGATAGATGCTGTAACAATGTGATGGGGCTCAGAGCCGTCCAGGCAGACATCGAGAGATTTCATTTGGGCTATCCAGACTCAAACACATTCCTCTGGCACAATGGCTGCAGGGACAAATGGGCTGGCCTTGGCCTAAATGCCATTCCTCTGCCTCTCAGAAGCCTTTCACGTGAAGTCAAACTGGAAAACTCCCAGCCAGGTTAGGAAAAACATCCACAAAAGACTGACCCTCCGGACAAGCCTACAGACCGAACAGCTCCTTTTTGCAAAGCCTGAATCAAAAAGAAAGGCCAAGCTAACAGACTGTTTAAGAGGAGCCAGTTATGTTTCACTCAATGATTAGTATAGGGTGGCCACTCTAGGACAACTTGGAGAATCACCAAAGGCAGGGCCTTGGTAAGCAGAGTGAGTCAGGACTGTTTGCTTGCTTTGTTTTTGGCAGAGAAGACTGGGGTTTCACTTAGAATTGGGACCCAAAGCAATTGTATTAATTGTGAGACTATTCCAAGAGTGATGGGGACAGGAAGCAAAAGCACTGGATGTGGTCCTCAGTGTACATGCATCAGAAACATCCCGTCCCTTCCTTTTCCAGATTTGGCATCAAGTCTCGGAAGGCTCTCCTAGTTCTTTATGTGCCAAGGAGAAATCTTGGTTGACACTGCTATACACAGAGATCATTCTCTCTTCCCCTGAGCCTTAGGGGGAGAACAATCTAATGTGGGGTCCTCAAAATAAACTCCTCTCCATGTCCCAACACATGGAAGTTAAATCCACCTCCCAAAGAATTCCCAGAAGTCTAACCTAAGGCACGAGGTTTTCTCTGCTAAGGAACCCACAGGCAGGAGGGAGATCTCTCAAATTTGATGAAGAATAGAAATTACAACAACTCCTCAAAGAGAGGCAGAATCTCACAAAACATACCCCAAAGCAGCAGTCCACAAGTAAATGCACTATGGATGAAACCACAAAGTCACCAAAAGGGTAAAGCCTTGACTGCTCACAACAGAACTAATGCCCAGAAGTTCCTCCTCTCTAAGTTAAGTAAATTTCAGTCTAAAAGGATAGAGAATAACTCCTTAGAGGGGTTATCCTCGCAGATTACACCTGACTCGTCCCCACTCAAAGAAGCACTTTCCCATTTTCATCTAAGGCACAAAGGAGGCAAAGGAAAGCCATGGAAGCCACCAGACTCCTCCACTACTACTGAGCTAAGCAATCTAGGTCTCTGACTGAAAGAGGAAAATTCAATGAGTAGGGAGCAGGCAGTGTTTGGTCCTGGAAGCAGTCCAGGCTGGTGGCACCAATAACAAGTTTAAGGTCAGAGAACTCGTGATGCCCTTCTGGTCACCACGCTTTCCCGGTCTCCTTCCTTTTATCCCACATGGATGCTACTGGGAACCAGTCAGCTGAGAGGACTCCCCCTCCCCCAAATGAAAACATATGGAATCCTAGGGCTTGGCCAAAAATGCATAGAATGTCATATACAATTAAAACTGTACAAATCAAATAGAGAAAAGGGGAAATAGTTATAAAGGATTTGAAAGGACAATTTCACTTAACTACTTGTTGGGAGTTGGGAACAGTCGGGAGTAACGTATCCAGGGATAGTTATAACCTTTATGTAACGTAAATAAATCTGTTTCCTTCTCTGTCACCAAGAGAAGCAACACAGATATATCTAGAGCCATACCAGGACTCCAGGAAAGAACAGAAAGTTCTTCATTTGTCTAGCCATATCCCTCCCTCAGGGTCTTGGAATGGGGGTGATGCTGAAGATGATCAGAGACTAAATTGAATGTGTTGATGGAAGGGGTTGAGGGGATCCTCAGCTCTGTTTCTCTTCCAAATACTTGGCTAAAGCTCAATAACAGGAAAACACCTCCTACACGGGTGGCCTTGGGATGAGTGGCTGCTTGGAATCACATGCCCCTGCCCCTTGAGTCTTTCTGAGCGGCTCACCTGGCGCCAGGGAACTGGCAGATAAGTTTCTGGAGCTTTGCTCACGGCCAAAGGTGTGAGGGGTACACATCACATTCGAGGTGAGGGGCGTACCCGAGTCCGGAGACTGCAGGGCAAGCCAAGTTACTAACTGGCAGGTGCACCCATGGCCATGACTGTCTTTCCAGAGGCCCTAAGTACAGCTTCAATCAACGACCAGAAAGGGCCTGGGGCCCCTACCCGGTGTCTTAGCGCCCCATCTTCAATGGGGACCAGGTTGAGGAGCCCCACAGGCCAGAGAAGAGGGGGCAACTAACGTGGGACCCCCGTGCTCCTGCCCCGCCCGTGGGGTGCTGGCTGGAGCTGGTGCAGGAATGAGGTGCTGCCTCCCCTCCCCGGGGGGTGGCCCGGCCCGGGGCCGGTGCGCGGTGGTGGTTCCCCGCGTCGCGGCAGCTGCTGCAATGCGCCATTTTCGGTCCCGCAGAGTTCTGAGCTGGGGGTGAGAGTTGGCAAGGAGGTGCCGCGCCCCCCACACCAGAGTCAACTCACATGTCTCCAACAGAGGAAGGAGAGGTCTGTCTCCTCTCCGGAGGCTGCGGCGGGACACCCGGCCAGGGAACTCTGCGGTGAAGCCGACCGCAACGCCGAGCTCCTCTCGCTTGCCACCCGGAGCTCTAGCTGCGGTGGAAGTCACTGCAGCGGCCGCGCCGGCCCCAGCCTTTATTAGTGCTGGCCACGCCCCCGAATCACGCTGACAAACCTATGAACCAATCCCCGCCAAGAACAGACGTCGGTCCTAAAATAAAGCCGGGACACGCCCACGGCCCGCGTCTCCAGCCAATCATGTCGTCCGCCTTCAGCTGCAGGTAGCTTGGGCTCGCGATGGCCAGGACTTCCCAACCCTGGGAGAGGCGGGGCTTCGGCGGTCTAGGCACCTCCCAGGAGCTCGGACCTGGCAGGCCTCCACCCTACCTGCCTGTCTTTGACAGACAGCTCTGAGGAAGCTATATTCATCAAGGCAGAGCCGAGGGCTCCAGAGGCCGCTGGGCGCCAGAATCCTTAAGATCAAAGTAAATACTCTGGGGAGCTCGGTTCACCCGCTCTGCACAGCCATCAAGCCCCTCGCGCAGTCTGTCCTAAATTCAACTTCCCCTCCCCAAACTTGCTTCTTCTGTCCCTCTCAGGTAGCTTACCCCTTTGACTCAGTTGCCTAAACCAGAAATCTGGAAACCATGCTAGATGTTCCTCCCATTCGTCTTTTCCTGTCCTCTTATAAATCACAAGCTGAATTGATTTTTCCTTCTTAGTATTTCAAGAAATCCCTCCCGTCCTCTCACTGTCCTACTTCAGGTTATTATCCCTTGCTTGGCCTCAGCCAATTGTAAAATCATTCTTTCATGAACCGCTAAGTTAAAAGGTAGCAAGTAAACCACCATAATGCTTATCACTTCGAATTTTTATTTTATATGTATTGAAAGTGGAGGTTTCTATAGATACAGGTTTTTATCATACATCACTCTCTTGTATACATGAAAATTAGAAAAGTAGCACAGCGCTCATAAGACTTTTTCAGACACTGACTCATGATTTTTTTTTTTACTCAGTCTTATATGTGCATGATTTCCACACAATGGAGTCCTCTGTGCGTGCCATCAAGGGCTTTAGGTGATGCAGCATTTCTTAAAGAAATGTTCCTTTTCTGTGTCTGGAATTTTCTTCCAAGACATCCATTTGGCAAATTTTGATTCCTATGAGCCACTATGACAAATACAGTATGACTGTTCTGGCTAATAGATATAGTCAGACATCCCAATTTAGATGTTAAAGTGAAAAAAGAAAAGGGCCTCTTAAAATTAATGAAATATCATATCCTTTCGTTTCATCTTGCCCTCATTCATATCTGTCCTCCAAGAAATCACCAGGATGTCTGTCAAAATCTCACAGCCCTGCTTAAAACCCTTAAACAGGAGTTCCCATTGTGGCACAGTGGAAACAAATCCGACTAGGAACCATGAGGTTGCGGGTTCGATCTCTGGCCTCACTAAGTGGGTTAAGGATCCGGCATTGCCGTGAGCTGTGGTGTAGGTTACAGACGTGGCTCGGATCCTGCGTAGCTGTGGCTGTGGCGTAGGCCAGCATCTGTAGCTCTGACTGGACTCCTAGCCTGGGAACCTCCACATGCCGTGGGTGTGGCCCTAAAATGACAAAAGACAAAAAAAAAAAAACCTTAAACAATTGCTCTTCGAAGCATAATGTGTTGATCATATGTTTATCCCATCCTCCTCTTTAAACCACATAGAACTGAAAATTTGTAAAAATTGAAAACATTTATAATTATAAACCCTCAAAAACAAACAGTGGGAGGAATTGTTTCTGGTAGCTAAATATCCCTCACCAGATTCACATGAGGTGGCAATAAAAAGTACAGGGAGATTCTCCTGTCCCCCTTTCACCCAGATTCTCCCAACAGTAATATCTTGTACAGCTACAGTATAATATCAAAAACAGGAAACTGATGAATTCCTGTCATGGCTCAATGTAAACAAATCTGACTGGTATCCATGAAGACGCAGGTTCAATCCCTGGCCTAGCTCAATGGGTTAAGGATCTGGCATTGCTCTGTGTGGTGTAGGTCACAGAGGCCGCTCGGATCTGGTGTTGCTGTGGCTGTGGCATAGGCCAGCGACTACAGCTCCAATTTGACCCGTAGCCTGGGAACTTCCATATGCTGCAGGTGCAGCCCTAAAAAGACAAAGAATTAAAAAATAAAATAAGGAGGTCCCGTTGTGGCTCAGTGGTTAACGAGTCCGACTGGGAACCATGAGGTTGTGGGTTCGATCCCTGGCCTTGCTCAGTGGGTTAAGGATCCAGCGTTGCCATGAGCTGTGGTGTAGGCCGCAGACATGGCTCGGATCCTGCATTGCTGTGGCTGTGGTGAAGGCTGGCAACTACAACTCCTGTTAGGCCCCTAGCCTGGGAACCTCCATATGCCGCAGGTGCGGCCCCAGATAAGGCAAAAAGACAAAAAAAATTATTTCTCACACTTTGTTGTTCTTTTTCAAAATTGGTTAGCTCTTCTAGGTCCTCTGCCTAAAAGGTCACTTTTAAAATGCATTTATGGGAGTTCTTATTGTGGCTCAGCAGGTTAAGAACCCAACGGACATTGTGTCTATGAGGATGGGGATTTGATCCCTGGCCTCGCTCAGTGGGTTAAGGATCCAGCATTGCTACAAGGTGCAGTACATGTCGCAGATTTGGCTCAGATCCAGCATTACTGTGGCTGTGGTATAGGTTGGCAGCTGCGGTATAGGTTGGCAGCTGCAGCTCCGATTTGACCCCTAGCCTGGGAATGTCCATATACTGCAGGTGAGGCTATAAAAAGAATAAATAAATAAATAAATAAATAAATGTGTATTTATGTAAGTTGGCGAGAAAGTAGACTATTTAAAGAAAAAAAACTAAAGTGAAACCTGGTACCTGAAGAGGTAAACTGAGAAAAGCCTACTTTGCATTTCCTTAAAAGTTGAATTTAGGCATGGTCACCTCATGCAAGGCCACTGTGGCACAGGAAACAATCCAGGGACTGCATAGGGTTGGAAATCTAATAGAAGTCCCCTATCATAAAGCCAAAACCCCAGAGGACTATATCCTCATGTAAAAGTGGGTTTAAACTATGCTAACACCTGTCACTGATGTGGTTTGCGTAGCTGCTGTGGTGGTTGCAGGTCTGATCCCTGGCCCAGGAACCCTTTTTTTTTTTTTGTCTTTTTGCCTTATCTGGGGCCTCACCCGCGGCATATGGAGGTTCCCAGGCTAGGGGTCTAACAGGAGCTGTAGCCACCGGCCTTCGCCACAGCCACAGCAACGCGGGATCCGAGCCGCGTCTGCAACCTACACCACAGCTCACTGCAACGCCGGATCCTTAACCCACTGA
>PVHT021183648.1:2801191-2878373 GCA_004024745.2 Catagonus wagneri
AACAAAAGAAAAAAGAATCACATCAAGACACATCTTTTTGAAATAATCTCAGAGTATTGGGGAAAAATAGAAGATCCTAAAAGCTTTAAAAAAAGATGGAGTTCCTGTTGTGGCTCGGTGGTTAATGAATCCGACTAGGAACCATGAGGTTGTGGGTTCGATCCCTGGCCTTGCTCAGTGGGTTAAGGATCCAGCGTTGCCATGAGCTGTGGTGTAGGTCACAGGTGTGACTCGGATCCAGCGTTGCTGTGGCTGTGGTGCAGGCTGGCAGCTACAGCTCCAGTTAGACCCCTGGCCTGGGAACCTCCATATGCCGCGAGTGCAGCCCTAGAAAAGGCAAAAAGACAGAAGAATAAATAAAAATAAAATTCTCAAGAAAAGTAATCAGGACCCTAGAACCCTATACCAGTCAAATTGCCAGTATAAGATCAGTATATATGAGTATATGATAAAGAAAATAGACACCTTTCAGATATATAAGGAGTCAACATTTTTACCTCTCTTTTCAAGATGTGCAGGCAAGGGAGTTCCCTTCGTGGCTCAGTGGTTAACGAATCCGACTAAGAACCATGAGGTTGCGAGTTTGATCCCTGGCCTTGCTCAGTGGGTTAAGGATCCAGCGTTGCTGTGAGCTGTGGTGTAGGTTGCAGACACAGCTTGGATCCTGCATTGCTGTGGCTGTGGCGTAGGCTGGCGGCTACAGCTCCTGTTAGACCCCTAGCCTGGGAACCTCCACATGCCGCGGGTGCGGCTCTACATAAAGGCAAAAAGATAAAAAAAAAAAAAAAAGAGGTGCAGGCAAGAGAAAGGCGGGAAGAGGTTCCCTTGGTGGCTCAGCAGTTCACGAACCTGACTAGAACCCATGAGGATGCCAGTTCAGTCACTGGCCCCCCTCAGTGGGTTAAGGATCCAGCGTTGCCACGAGCTGTGGTGTAGATCACAGATGCAGCTTGGATCTGGCATGGCTGTGGCTGTGGTGTAGGCCAGTGGCTGTAGCTCCAATTAGATCTCTAGCCTGGGAACCTCCATATACCTCGGGAGTGGCCCTAAAAAGCAAAAAACAAATAATAGATAAAAAACGCAGGAGATCTAGGGAATGGAATGCTGGAGCCACACACAAAACTGGTGAACAAAGTCTTTGGAATGAAAGCTACACCACAGACCCAGAAAGAGCCTGTCCTGACTAAAGCAGGAGGATGGAGGAAACAGCAGGACAGTCTCTAGAGGGGGAGAAACTGCAATGTATCTGACGCGTTTAAATATTTCAAAAAGAATTTGAACATGTATTTTACAAATCTGATGGGACACAGGAAAAAATTAGAGCTTGATACAGAAAACATTAATTTTTAAAATAAGGCGATTATAAATTTAAGAGAAAACAAAAAGTTGAATAAGAACTAGAAGTGATCTCACATTTACGTCAATTGATTTTTGTTTTGCCCACAGAAGTTCCCAGGCCATGGACTAAACCCCCACCACAGCAGTGACAATACCAGATCCTTAAACCACTAGGTCACCAGGGAACTCCCTCAACTGATTTTCAACAAAAGCGCCAAAAGCATTTAATGGGGGAAAGAATAATCGTTTCAACAAATGATGCTGGGACAACTGGATAGCAACAAGCAAATAATAAAGTTGTATCCTTACCTCTCATCATACACAAACATTAACCAAAAATGTATCAAAGACTTAAACGTATGTGCTAAAGCTATAAAATTCTTTTTTTCTTTTGTCTTTTTAGGGCCACACCCATAGTATATGGAGGTTCCCAGGCTAGGAGTCCAATCAGAGCTACAGTTGCCAGGCTACACCACAGCCATAGCAACATGGGATCTGAGCTGCGTCTGCGACCTACACCACAGCTCATGGCAACGCCAGATCCTCAACCCACTGAGCAAGGCCAGGGATTGAGCCCGCATCCCCATGAGTGCTAGTCAGGTTCATTAACCATGAGCCACAATGGGAACTGCTAAAGCTATAAAAATTCTTAAGACACAGCTGTATGTCTTCATGACCTTGGATAGGCAATGGTTTCTCAGACATGACAATAAAAGGGCAAGCAACAAAAGGAAAAAGAGACAGAATCAACAGAATTTAAAACTTTGATTCTTCAAAGGACATGATCAAGAAAATGAAAGTAGTGCCCATTGAGGCTCAGCGGGTTAAGAATCTGACTAGTGGGAGTCCCCCTTGTGCCAGAGCAGCAAAGAATCCAACTAGTATCCATGAGGATGTGGGTTCAATCCCTGGCCTCACTCAGTGGTCAGGTATCCAGCGTTGCCATGAGCTGTGGTGTAGGTGGCAGATGCGGCTCTGATCCCTCCTGTTGTTGCTGTGGTATAGGCCGGCAGCTGTACCTCTGATTCAATCCCTAGCTTGGGAATTTCCATATGCCATGGATTTGACCCTAAAAAATGGGGGGAAAAAATCCAACTAGTATGCATGAGGACGTGGGTTCGATCCCTGGCCTCACTCAGTGGGTTAAGGATCCAGCATTGCCATAAGCCGTGATGTAGTTCACAGACGCGGCTCAGATCCCACATTGCTATGGTTGTGGTGTAGGCCAGCAGCTGTAGCTCCCATTCGACCCCTAGCTAGGAACCTCCATGTGCCACGGGTATGGCCCTAAAAAGCAAAAAAAATAAAAATAAAAATAAAACGGGGACTTTCAGAAAGACACCCAAACAGGGAGCATGACTTGCTAACATTAAGGTAGAGATCCGGCCAATATGTCTATAAGCGAAGGACCACCAAAGACAGCCAGCACCCACCAAAGGCTGGAAGCAAGGCATGGGACAGAGTCTCCCTCCCAGCCTTGGTGATGGCTACATCTCAGAATTCAAGTCTTCTGACCCACAAGATGGTACATTTCTGTTGTTTAAGGTTGCAGAGGCAGCTTTTATCTGGCATTGCTGTGTCTTCTGTAGAGTAGGCTGAAGGCTGTAGCTCCAATTCGACCCTCCTAGCCTGGGAACTTCCATATGCTTCGGATGTGGTCCTGAAAAGCAGAAACAAAACAAAACAACCCCACTACAGCTATCCTAAACTAGCACATGTGTTAGATCCCCAGAACAAACCACAAACATTAGACATACATAATACACATACATGAGGTGGGAATACCAAAAGGGACTTGAGAGTGTGCTAAAGTATTTTGACTTGTTATGAATACTGGTAAGTTTAAGAAACCAGAAGGAATAAATAAATAAGAGGGTTTCTTAGAGCACGAACCACCCTGAAGACAAAAACAAAACATTGTTTTTCTGGGGGACTTCAGGTACAGAAAGAGTTAATCCTGCTCTTCATTTCATGAAGCTTGATTTTCACTTTTGCACAGGAAGATTTCTTTTTTCGGGCCGCACCTTGGAATATGGAGGTTTCCAGGCTAGAGGTCAAATCAGAGCTGTAGCTGCCAGCCTACACCACAGCCCCAGCAATGCAGGATCTGAGCCACACCTGCGACCTACACCACAGGTCATGGCAACACAAGATCCCTGACCCACTGATGCAGGGATTGAATCTGCATCCTCATGCATACTTAGTCACATTTGTTTCCACTGCTCCACAACAGGAATTCCCTAAATATTTGTCATTAACCTCTAGCATATAACCTTTACCAAGTTAAGGAAATTTCCTTCTGTTACTAGGTTTTGTTTGTTTGTTTGTAAGTTACTAGGCCAGGGATAAAACCCACATCACAGCAGTGACCCGAGCCACAGTGCTGGATTCTTAACCCGCTGAGCCACCAGGGAACACCTCCCATTCCTTTTTTTTTTTTTTTTTTTTGGTCTTTTTAGGGCTGCACCCATAGCATATGGAGGCTCCCAGGCTAGGGGTTGAATCGGAGCTGTAGTTGCTGGCCTGCGCCACAGCCACACAGGATCCTTAACCTACTGAGCGAGGCAAGGCATTGATTGAACCTGCATCCTCGTGGATGCTTGTCAGATTCGTTAACTGCTGAGTCATGATGGGAACTCCCCTTTGCAATTTTAAAATTCTGCACTATCTGCCTGTATAGATGGATACATTTTTTAATATTACAAAAAAAAGGTAGACATACAAGACTCAGCTCAGCTCTACAGATCACACATCTCTGAGAACAAGGATCAGACTTTTTAAATTGTTAAACTACCCAGAGATTCTGATGCTTAATCAGGCTAAGGAACCACTCTTGCAAACCACTCATATGATATTTAATGCCTCATATTAAAGTGTGAGATTATAACTTTATACTTATAACTAGAAAAGCATGGAGGGCAGCTATATTGCACTTTGTTCTCAGCTTGGAAAAGGTACCCAACAGATATTTTTAACCGGAAATAGTATAGAAGTATAATTCCATTTTTCTATTACATTTCATTCCAATGTGGAAAGGTTTTTTAAAATATATTTAACACTATGACATCTAAAATTACAACTTTCAACACACTGAAAAGCCAAACAAATGTCAAAGGGGCGGGCAAGAATTTGTTTTATTTAGTTTTATGTATTTGTTTATTTAGACCACTTCTGAGGCATGTGGAAATTCCCCAGCCAGGGACTGAACCTGAGCCACAGCAGTGACAGCACTGAATTTTTAACCACTAAGACCACCAGGGAACTCCATGATTTTTTACTTTTAAATACCACAGGTATGGCTAGACCGCAAAGGACAAGTAGTAAAATCCAAATGTAAGACAAGACTTAGGGACAAATCACACTTTCTAGTCTCCCGAATGAGTAAAAGCAGCATCTAAAGGAAAATAAAGCATATGGATGACAGACCCCAAAGAAGTCCCATTTTATTACTGAGGGCATACAAATCCCTTTCCTCATAAGGAAAAGTACTTTCCCCTTCTCTTGGGTGGTAGATATGCCTCCTCCACAGTTCCCAGTTTTCTCTTCTACCGGTACTTTCCATGTTGGTTAAAGTGCTTGTAGAGATATTTGATGCGTTTGTTAAGATTATGCAGGTCATCAATGAACATCCGATTTCCAACCATTCTCTTCTTTCGGATACAACGCTGCAATTCATTCCCCTTCCAGCCTCGAAGCCACACGGGGCCCTTGATCAGTTCTTTGGGGTGTTTTTCAAAGTTTCCTGTGCAATGCGAGAGAACATATTAGTTCCAAGAGGAGAAAGAACCTAGCATCCACTAGTTGAGCCTTCAAAAGAGTTGCATCTCCCTGAGCAGCACCTATAGACAACACACATTATGCCACAGTATCAAGAGCACAGCCTCTGTACCCACACTGCTTGGGGTCAAATTCTGACATTGCCATTTACTAGATTTGGAAAAACTAACCTCTCTAAACCTCAGTTTCCTCACCTTTAAAGTGAAAAGGTTAGGAGTTCCCGTCATGGCTCAGTGATTAACGAATCCGACTAGGAACCATGAGGTTGCAGATGCAGCTCGGATCTGGAGTTGCTATCTGTGGCCTAGGCAGGAGGCTACAGCTCCGATTAGACCCCTAGCCTGGGAACCTCCATATGCCGCGGGTGCGGCCCTAGAACTGGCAAAAAGACCAAATAAAATAAAGTGAAAAGGTTATTAAGATTGAATGTGTTACTGCATGCAGGACACACAAAACAGTGCCCAACACAACGTAAATAGCCACATAAATGTTTGTTCTTATTACTGAATACGGTACCATTTCGACACAGGCGAAAAACTATAGTGGTTACGGCATAACTTCCGTTCTGGAATTCTGCACCACGGAGTCATGTCTTACCCAAAATCCCGATGTTGTCATACACCCCGAACATGGCCCTCTTCTCGTTCCAACGATCAACCACTTTGCGAGGCGGGAGAGTGACCCTTACGTGGAACAATCTAGGAATACCTAAGTATGGGGGAGAAAAGGAATGAATCTGAGCCGCTTACTGAGAAGCAGTTCTCGAGGCGTCTTACTGCGTGAAGCGCTTACCCAGAGAGAAGCTTTTACAGGCCGAGGGCAACCGACCCCATAAGCCCCTGCCTGCCACCCAAGAAAGGATCCCTGCCATTGCCCTCGACTCTCTCCTGTAACAGCCCACAGCAGGAGCACAGGAGGGAGGGCCAGATGTGGTCCTCAAGGAGATAACAAGAACCGTCCCCGCTGGATTCACATTGGTACTACATGGACGCAGCCATCTTGGGCTTTACCCAGATAGCTCAGGGCGCAGGACCAGCTTGGCCCCGCCTTCCACAGAAACGACCCCGCCCTCCAGGTTCCGGGGCAGAGGGGCTTTGTCGCCCTGCCCCTCAGAGGCGTTTCCGGTCTGCCAGCCGGAAGTTCTGCAGTGCCAGAAGACCTGAAGGACTGGTCTCGTTGTCTAGGTTGCCCCCAAATTGAATTTCAAGAAAATTCACCCTTTTCTGTTTATTTGGACGTCCCTCAACTGAGGGAGATGAAGGTCCAGAACCTGGAAACCAGAGCTTACTTTCTCTGTGCCCCACAGCAATTTTGCGCTGTAGCAGTTTTTATTCCCCTAATTCGACAGGGGAGGAAATCCGAGGCTGAGGGAGTGAAACGACCTGCTGACGTCATCTGGCCGAGGAGATAGCGGAACCTGGACTAGAGCCTAAGCCTTCTAACTGCTGGCCTGAACTTGCCTCCAGTCCTGGCGGTGACTGAGTGGGTCAGTGTCCCAGGCGCACGGCCACCGCCCAGCTAGAAACGCGGTATCGCCGGCAGGCACCCCGAAGGCCTCCTCTCCACCAACAGGGTAAAAGAAGGACCTTGTGGGGACTGAGGTTGCAGCGAGGTGAGGGGGCGGGAGCCAGAATCTAGGCCCCGCCCACCTCCGTTTTACCGGCTCTTGCATTATGATTGGTTGGTCCCTGCAGCGAGCATCCTGATTGGCCCACTTGCGGCCGTTGAGATTTTGAACTGTAGGTTCCCGGCTTTGCAGGCGCCCCCCGGCTCAGAGGCGGGTTTTTGCCTCCGCCCGGCAGGTATTGGCGGGTTTCTCTGCCCGCGGGAGTGCTGCCTAGCTGATTGGCGCGTGTTGTGCCCTCCGTGGTTTTTCCTTCACTTCAGCTCCACGACCGGACTCGGAGGAACTGCGGGTGAAGTTCTCTTGTAAGGTGTGGTGTTCAGGGCGAGCGGGGAAGGAGAGGCCGGGAAAATCGGGGACCGGGCGGTATGATGCGGTATCAGACTGGGAGATCTAGTGCGTGTGTCCTTGTGGTACGGCGTGATAACGCAGTCTCACAGATCCGCAGTGGAATTTGGGCAAATTGCTTAATCTTTCAGAGCCGCAATTTCCTCATCTGTAAGTTGAACAGTAGTGTTACACTCTCCATGAGGTTGGCATTTGGAGAGTTAGATCAGATATGACGTTCAAATAGCCTAACAGAACCTGGCACAGGGTAAACAAATAGTAAATGAGAACGTTCTCTCTCTTCCTGCAAACAGGAAACACAGTAGCCCGTACCGGGCCACTGTTCTAGCCTCTGATGAGGCATTCTCTCAATACTTAAGTTTTGCCCATAGAAACAGAAATAGCGGTGCTAACTTAACGCATTGATATGCCATTTTACAGTTTTTAAAATACTTTCATATTTCTTGACTCATTTTATTCCCCAGTGCAACTTTATAAAGTAGTCAAAGATCAGTAATCCCGTTTGACAGATGAAGCCCAGGGTTAAGTGACATGACCAAGTGTCAGAGTCACAACTAGAATTACATTCTAGCCCAGGGTTAATCTCACACTCTTTAAGATAATGTTACTAGCTTGATATAAGACTAAAAAGCATTATACATGAGGAGAGAAATAATAGAACCAGATAAAAAGACAACCTTTAGATATAGACTTATTTGCTGTTTGGCTTCCAGCACTGTGAGCCATCGGGAGAAAGATGTCCCCCCAACTGTACGAGTTTCATCTGCCCTTATCCCCAGAGGAGTTGTTGAAAAGTGGAGGGGTGAATCAGTATGTGGTGCAGGAGGTGCTGTCCATCAGACATCTTCCGTCACACCTTAAAGGTAAGACTCCATAGCTGCCCTTGTGCAGCTTCAGAACAACCACCCACATGTAATTGTATCATCTGTCTGTTCCACTACACCACTAAGCTCCATGAGGTCAAGGAACATGCCTTTCCTCATAGTGTTTTGTTTTGTTTTTTTTTTTTTTTGCTTGGGAGTCTGTTATAATTATTCACAGAATTTGCAATGTGTGGTAGAAAGTATCTCAATTTTGATACAGAACTAAAAGCCATTGTTGACTTTTATTCTTTCTTTCTCTCTCTCTCTTTCTCTCTCTCTCTTTTTTTTTTTCTCCCTTTTAGAGCTGTACTCGTGGCATATGGACGTTCCCAGGCTAGGGATCTAATCACAGCTGTAGCTGCCAACCTATACCACAGCCACAGCAACGCGGGATCCGAGCCTCGTCTACAACCTACACCACAACTCATGGCAATGCCAGATCCTTAAGCCACTGAGTGAGGCCAGGGTTTGAACCTGTATCCTCATGGGGGCTAGTCGGATTCGTTAACCACTGAGCCACAACGGGAACTCCTATTATTTCTACAATTTGTCTGTCACCTACTGATTTGTTTTTACTTAGTTTTTATTACATTTATAGGTATACAATCCTCTTACTGTTTTTCTCCCCTAGTATTTTGTTACACAAAGACAATTTCCACTAACCACCTTCTTTAGATGATTCAGTCAGCAGTCTTGGTGTATAAGGTTACTCTTTGGGGAAATTTTTGTTTTAGATTTTTGATTCTTAACCATATGTCAAAAAAAAGTCCTGGTAGTTTTAAGAGTTGTAGGAGAAGATAGCTTTTTCAGAATGTCTGGGACTTGCCCTGACCTGTTTCAGGTAATACTTTGAATCTAAATCACATTTCCCAGAGCGTACAATAATGGAAAAAAGAATATGTGCACAGTTGCAGCACTGTACAGTATACGTACAGTGCAGTAACCTATTGAAACCTATAGATGACTCAGAACAGTTCATGCATCATCAACAAGACTTCATCCATAATGTTATTGTACTTATTGAAGTGTCTTGTGTCAGGTAGATTGCTTTGGAGAGTTACAGAGAGTAGAGATTAAGATTGTGGAGCCAGCCTGCCTCCTGGATTTGAATTTTCCACTACTCTGACTGGACAGTTACTTATTCCCTGTGCCTTGGTTTCCTCATCTAAATAATAACCTACTTTGTTTATCAATTCCTACAACAAGTAGGTTGGTTAATTATCAAGCAACTTGGTAATGTAACTCTGGCTTGTCTCCACTTGGTCTTCCCATCATTATTGCCAGATGATAGCTCCTTGTTCTGATGTGCCCAGGTAGAAAAAGGGGTTTTCTGTCTTGTGTCTTTTCTTCTTTCTTGTTTTAAAACTACAGGGTTTCCTGGTGGCTTAATGGGTTAAGGATCTGTCACTGCAGTGGCACAGGTTGATTCCTGGCTCCGAACTTCCTCATGCCATGAGTACAGCCAAACCAAAAAAAAATAAAACAATAAACAAACTGCAGAAGTCTCCTAACAGACTTCACCAGAATTGGATCATATGTCTGTTTTCCTAACTAATTACTGCTAAGGGAAATGGAATTACCCAGATTGGTTTAATTGGTTAAGATTATTACCTAGGATCCTCCCTAAACCTGAACATATCACCGTTTGGTAAGCAAGGAAGAGAAAGGAGTGTGGAGATTAACAGATGGGTGGCCAACGCACAGTGTCCACAGAGACTGTTCTCTGCATACTGCATGGATCTGTGCCTCACCAGTGGTGTAAGCTGCACACTGTAGCAAACTATTCTTCAGTTATTATGCATCAATTTTTAAAACAGATGCTCACTCTAAGAGTCATTTTTAGAACAATTGCATTGCTTTGGTATTTAGAACTGTAAATACAAGTCCTACTGTAAAAACACAAGATCAGATCATTTAATTTATTGAAGTATTTATTGATATACTATGTATCAGGCAATGTTCTAGGCACTGGGGATACAACAGTAAATAAAGTTCTCTCAAGGTTTTAAACAAGTAACAAATAAATATGGAGCATGTCAGATAGTTGTAAGTGCCAAGGAGAAAAATAAAGCAAAATAAAAAAGATTACAGTGCCAGGGTATGGACTAGCATTTTATGTTGGGTGATCAGAGGAGGCTTGTTGATAGGTGAGAATTGAACAGAGACCTTAAAAGTGAGGAAGTGAACCGTGCAGATCCTCAAGGAAGGGCATTCCAAGTAGACAGGAAAGCCAGTGCAGAGGCCCTGAGGTATGGTTGGAAGGAGGTAAGCTAGGAAAAAAGGTCAGGTGGGAAGTAGTGCAGATTATTCTAGCGTCTTGATCCTCAAAGTATGGTCTTCAGACCAGCAGCATTATATGATTTAGGAGCTTATTAGAAACGGAGGATGGGATTTGCCGTTGTGGCTCAGTGGTTAACAAATCTGACTGAGAACCATGAGGTTGTGGGTTCGATCCCTGGCCTTGCTCAGTGGGTTAAGGATCCGGCATTGCCATGAGCTGTGGTGTAGGTGGCAGATGCGGCTCGGGTCCCACGTTGCTGTGGCTGTGGCGAAGGCCAGCGGCTACAGCTCCTGTTAGACCCCTACCCTGGGAACCTCCATATGCCGCGGGTGCTGCCCTAGATAAGGCAAAAGGACAAAAAAAAAGAAAGAAAAGAAATGGAGGATGAAAAGTTCCATTTGTGGCTCAGTTGGTTAAGAACCCGATGTGTTGTCCATGAGGATGTGGGTTTGATCCCTGACCTCACTCAGTGGGTTAAGGAGCTGTAGACTGTGGTGTAGGTCACAGATGTGTCTCAGATCTGTTGTTGCTGTGGCTGTGGGGTAGGCTGGCAGCCACAGCTCCACTTCTACCCCGAGCTTGGGAACTTAGAAATGTACCACAGGTATGCCCCTAAAAAGAAAGAAAGAAAAAAAAAAATTCAGGATGAAGGCCCATCTCCATACTACCGAATTCAGAATCTGTCTTTTAGGAAGAACTGCAGTAATTCAGATGTACATTTAAGTTGGAGAAGCACTCATCCAGGGTGTTGTGGGTCATGGTAAAGACTTAAGAGAGTGACTTTGAAAGTCATTGGGTTTTGAGCACAGGAGTGATATGGTCTGACATTCTAAAAGTGTATTTACTGTGTTCGGAGTTCCCGTTGTGGTGCAGCTGTTAACGAATCCAACTAGGTTGCAGGTTCGATCCTTGACCTTCCTCAGTGGGTTAACGGATCCAGCATTGCTATGAGCTGTGGTGTAGGTCGCAGATGCGGCTCAGATCTGGCGTTGCTGTGGCTGTGGTGTCGGCCGGCAGCTATAGTTCTTTTTTTTTTTTTTGTCTTTTTGCCTTTATGTAGAGCCGCACCCGCGGCATGTGGAGGTTCCCAGGCTAGGCGTCTAACAGGAGCTGTAGCTGCTCGCCTTTGCCACAGCAACGCGGGGTCCGAGCCGTGTCTGCCTGTCTGCAACCTACACCACAGCTCACGGCATCGCCGGATCCTTAACCCACTGAGCAAGGCTAGGGCTCAAACCCGCAACCTCATGGTTCTTAGTCGGATTCGTTAACCACTGAGCCACGAAGGGAACTCCTGGCAGCTGTAGTTCTGATTCCACCCCTAGCCTGGGAACCTCCATATGCCACGGGTGCAGCCATTAAAAAAAAAAAAAAAGTATTTTTACTGTGTTGAACAGAAACTGTAAGAGGCAAGGGAGGAAGTAAGGGACTAATTAAGTTAATAAAATACCAAGGAGCTTGCTTGGGTTGGTAGCAGTGGAGGTGCTCATAAAAGGTTAGATTCTGAGTAAATTTTGAAGTTTGAGCCAACAAGATTTTTTTCTGGATGGTTTTTTTCCCTCTTTTTCAGCCACCCCATGGTATATGGTGTTCCTGGGCAAGGCATCAGATCCGAGCTGTAGTTGCAACCTATAATGGGGAACTCTGCCAACGAGATTGTTGATGGATTGCATTGGACTTACAGGGTTAGAGTAAAAAGACTAAGGATGATTACAAGGCTTTTTTTTTTTTTTTTTTTGCCACAGCATGCAAAAGTTCCAGTTCCCAGGCCAGCTGCAACCCGTGCCACGGCAGAGACAATGCCAGATCCTTAGCCTGCTATGCCACCAAGGGAACTCCAAGGCTTTCTGACTTCAGCAGCTACAAGAACAGAGCTGTCCTGTATTGAGATGGGGTAGGGTAGGAGAGGAGCAGGTTTAGACAGTCAGTTATACGGAGTTTAGGGAGAGGTGCTAGTTGGCGATACACATTTGGGATTTAATCTTCAGCATGTAGAGGGTGTTTAAAGCCATGAGATTGGAGTGAATATAGATGGAGAAGAAAAGCAATTTCAGGACATAAGACCTAAGACTGTCCAACATTTAAAGGCTGAGAAGATGAGAAATAACCAGTAGAAGAAACTTTTTTGAGGCAGAAAGTGAACGAAGGAGCTAAATGGAAGCTAAATTAAGAGAAATTTCAGAAGGGAAAGGAGAGATCAGCTGCACGTTTAATTGCTGCACTTAGCAGCAATGTGGCAGTTGCCGGTAACCTTGATGAACACTGTTTCAGAGTGGTGGGATCAAAAAGACATGGGAGGAGAAAGATTAGAGATGGTGAGTTCAGATAACTTTCTGGTTGTTTTGCTTTAAGGAGTAGTGGTGCTGTGGGGGTAGCTAGTGGGGAGACAGAATCAAGGGAAGACCTTTTTGGGTAAGATGTACATTACATGTGTATATGCTGAGAGAGGGCAATCAGAGAAAAAAAGCTGAGGATGCTGGAGGGAAAGGGAACAATGGTTGGAGCGGTAGCCTTTAGGGGGTGAGAGAGCATGTGATCTGGTGCTGGAGGGGAGGAGATGCTTTTATTAGAGCGGGGACAGTTTATCCACAGCAGCAAAAAAGAAGGCAGTGTATGGGCACAGATAGATGCAGGTGTTGCTGGTACATACAGAGCTTGACATTTAGAGATTCTCTTCTGTCCTATTCTGTTTTCTCAGTGAGATAGGAAATGAAGCCTTTAACTGATGGTGACTTTGGGGAAGGAAGTCTTATGAGCGAAAGAAAGGTGTGAAATATTGCCTAAAAGAAAGCGAAAGGCAGAGTTCCCATCATTGTGCAGCGGGAATGAATTCAACTAGGAACCACGATGTGGGTTCGATCCCTGGCCTCGGTCAGAGGGTTAGGGATCTGGCGTTGCCATGAGCTGTGGTGTAGGCTGCAGACAAGGCTCAGATCTTGTGTTGCTGTGACTGTGGCTTGGACCACGGCATATCTGGGAACCTCCACATGCCACAGGTATGGCCGAAAGAAAGAAAGAAGGAAAGAAATAGTATGCTTAGAAAACAAACTGACCCTAAAAAGCCAAGAGAAAGAAAATAAACTGAAAGAATTAGCCAAATGTTAACTGTTCGTTTTTTTTTTTTTCTCATTTCCATTTTTGTGTATTTTCCAGATTATAGAAGGAGGTTTGGAACCAGAAATTAAAGAGAGGAGGGAAGTCTTTGGGGCGTGAGACAGCTTAGCTTTGGAGAGAAATGTCTTTCCACTTGAGACTGAAGCAAAGTATAGATGTTGGCAGAATGATTTGTTGACGGCAAGGCAGGATTACATGAGGGAGCCCATGCTCTGGGTCCCATTCTTTTTTGCTAAAGTAGGAAGTAGTCATTTAAGGGAAGAGAGGCAAAGGGTAAGCGAAAGTATGAAGAAAGGGGAGAACATGCTATGAATATCCTAGGGAGTCTGCAGGAATTGAGGGAATAAAATAGTTTGTTAAACATCGCAGAGGATCAGGGAGTTCCCGTCGTGGCTTGACATAACCACACTAAAAGGGTGCAGAAGAGAATAACTGACCTAAGTAACTATGAAATAGTGTTTTTACTATAAACTGTATACAAAAGAACTTTACAAGGTAGCGTAAGGTTGTTAGTAAGTTTATTTATTTATTTTATTTTTTGTCATTTTAGAGCTGTACCCGCAGCATATGGAGGTTCCTAGGCTAGGGGTCTAATCGGAGCTGTAGCCTCCAGCCTATGCCAGAGCCACAGCAGCGCGGGATCCAAGCCACGTCTGCGACCTACACCACAGCTCACGACAACTCCGGATCCTTAACCTATACCACAGCAACACCAGATCCTTAACCCACTGAGCGAGGCCAAGGATCAAACCCACAACTTCATGGTTCCTAGTCAGATTCATTTCCGCTGCACCACAATGGGAACTCCTAAGTTTATTTTTTAAAGGGGTACGAGTTGGCAATTCTGAAACTGAAACTGCTTTTTACACACACGCACATATATATATACATACACACTGGGATTCAGCAAATATATAAATGAACTTACGTTCTTTATCTATACACAGAGATAAAAATAAATATAGGATGGAGTTCCCACTGTGGTGCAACGGGATCAGCAGTGTCTCAAGAGTGCTAGGACGCAGGTACAGTCCCTGGCCCAACACTGGATTAAGGAGCTGGCATTGCCGCAGCTGCGGCTTAGGTCACAACTGCAGCTCGGATCTGATCCCTGGCCCGGAACACCACATGCCTCGGGGTGGCCAAAAAATAAATAGATAAATATAGGCGTGTATGTTTATACCTACATATATGTTTATCCTGCTTTTCTCTACTGACAGGGCCTAACAGCTCCAACAGCAGTGATCTTAACTAATGCCTAGAACTTGGTTTCTGCATACCATTCTTCCATAAAAGAAACCAGCATCCTGTTGAGAATGGTTGATTCTAGTACTGAACCAGTGGAAGGTACAAGATGAGCCTGGAAAAATCTTATGATATAAGAAATTAAGAGAACAAGAGTAAAGGGAACATGTCAGACAGAGGACAAGTTGAAGAAGCTCCCAGTGGTCAGGTATAGAACAATCTGAACAACAAAAGAAATGGTAATAGGGACCAATTAAAACAATAAAAGGAACATTCATGGGTCCATTCTGATATAAACAAATAATTGAATACATAAATGAAGGTGACAGTTCATCCTTATAGTGGCATTCCCATTAGTAAATGTAAAGGGAATGATGACGATAGACAAATCTCATTTGGTGAACCACAATAGTAATTGTGGCAGGCAAGAATTATCCAGAGATGCTTAAATTAGTGGGCAGAATGTGGTGAGAAACGAGATGCTTGCATAGCTTCAGAGTATCTCCCTAAAAGATACTTGTTAGTTGCAAAGGGGAAAATAGTAACTTTGCAAGGAAGACACCTGGTAAACACTACCAACTGATCAAAGTTAACAGTAATAAGACAGTGCTGTCATCTTGGTAAGATGCATCAGAAGGACCAACCTCCTTCTCTCAGTGAGTGATCTAGCCAAAAGTGCCTGATCTCAGTTGAATCATGAGAAAATAGCAGACCCAGAGTGAGGAACATTCTATGGAATAACAAGGGGCAAATATACTTCAAGTGTCAATACCATGAAAGACAAAGATCAGAGGAGAAAAAGGAGATATGGCAGCTGAGTGCACTGTGGTATCTGAGATTGGCTCCTGGACTGGGAAAAGGAGATAAATAGAAGAGCTGGCAAAATGCAAATAAGGTCTGTAGATTAGTTAACAACATTGAATTAATGTTAATTTCTTGGTTTAGAATAGACCCTTGTACTATATGGTTACATAAGATGTTAACATTATCTGGGTGGAAAAATACAGGACTCTGGGTGTTCCCATTGTGGCTCAGTGGAAACGAGCCCAACTAGTATCCTATGAGGACATGGGTTCGATCTCTGGCGCTGCTCAGTGGGTTAAGGATTTGGTGTTGCCATGAGCTCTGGTATAGGTTGCAGACACAGCTCAGATCTGGCATAGTTGTGGCTGGGGTGTAGGCCAGCAGCTGCAACTCCAATTCCACCCCTAGCCTGGGAACTTTCACATGCCACAGGTACAGCCCTAAAAAGACTAAATAAATAAATGAAACATAAAACAGAGACAGACCTGAAAAGAAAAAAAATACAGGACTCTGTACTATTTTTGCTACTTTTATCATTTCAGAGTTTAAAAAAAAAGGGATCCTGAGTTTGTGTTCACTACTACATTGGACAGGTCACATAACTACTCAACATTTAATTTCTTTCCCCATAAATAGGCATAGTACTACCTGTTTATCTAGCTCAGAGATGTGGTAAAACTCAAGTAAGGCTTTAATTGTAAAATACGTGTCAGATGTTATTATAATGTTACGTTGAAACAAACTGTCTGCTTTTGTGATTCTGTCAGTAAAAACAATCCCATTTTCTGCTTCTCCCTTCTGTATTGATTAATTTATTTCATCTTTACAGCTTTTCAGGCTGCCTTTCTAGCTCGGGGGCCCCTGGCTATGCTGGAGCATTTTGATACCATCTACAGCATTTTGCAGTAAGTAGAGTTCCCCTCTGGTACTTTAAAAAGAACTGGTGGCTTTTTGCCCTAACTTTGCATGTTAATCCTGAAATTCCAAATAATATTTCACTGATAAATGGTTCTGGGTGCTGATATTTCTACTAATGAGTATTTACTCCAGCTTGCCACCATGTTTATTCAGTTGAGGAATTTCATGTGTATTTTTAAGCAATAGATTCCTCAGGTTTGATCTCATCTGTTCGGATGGACTCCGCAGGTTCCTGTCTCACCCCCCGCACTTTCTTTCCCTCATAGTCACTTTCGAAGTATAGACCCTGGCCTCAAGGAAGATACTCTGGAATTCCTCATAAAAGGTGTTTATGGGGCAGGGGGCAGGGGATGGAAGGTACTGGTTGCTGTTTGTTTACTGTTTCCTGCATTTTATCAGCCACGTGATGATATCAAGGCTGTGGTGATTCAGTTGGTTGGGCTAAGCCCGGGGACCTCTGACCTGTTAAGGTCTGTAATCTTGGTGGGCGATACAGAGTTGTGTGTGCTCACTGTAAGGGCAGACCAACAAGAAATTCTTCCTATTCTCGAACTGCTTCTCTGCAATAGAGGCCATTCTTCCTGTTGCCAGAGAGAAACTGGGGTAACTGGAGTGAGAGAGTAGGGATAAGGTGTGTCCAGGACATCAGGGTCAGGGGTCCCGAAGGACTTAGCTTGTGTTGTGGCCACTGAGAGATGAAACACAGATCTTTGGTAATCTGATGGCTGTTAGTGTTTTAAAGTTGAGGAGTATGAGGAAAGTGAATGAAACTGACTCCAGATCTTGCCCCTCACAGTGGTATCCCGCCACTCCCAGGAACTTCCCACTATCTTGGATAATACAGCTTTGAGTGTGTCAGATAGAAGTGCCCACCTAAATGCCCTCAAGATGAACTGCTATGCTCTGATACGCCTCCTGGAGTCTTTTGAGACCTTGACCAGCCAGACAAGCCTCATGGACCTGGACCTTGGCAGGAAGGTGATTTGGTATTCCTGGCTCTCTTAATATGGGGTCTGGGGATATAGGAGAATTGGTGGGAAAGGAGGGAATTCTGGGAGTCTGAGAATCCTTTCCCTTTCTGTCCTTGTTTAAGGTTTATGAGTAGGTACTCAAAAGTATCACTGTGGGAGCTCCTGTTGTGGCTCAGCAGTAACAAACCCAACTAATATCTATGAGGATGTGGGTTCGATCTCTGGCCCTGCTCAGTGGGTTAAGGATCTGGCATTGCCATAAGCTGTGGTGTAGGTTGCAGATGCAGCTTGGATCTGGTATTGTTGTGGCTGTGGTGTAGGCCAGCAGCTGCACCTCCTATTGGATCCCTAGTCTGGGAACCTCCATATGCCTCAGGTGTGGCCCTAAAAAGACAAAAAAAAAAAAAAAAAGCTATCACTGTATATGTTTTGCTGACAAACAGCTTTTTTATATTTTGGAACTTATGGTTCTTCTGTCTTACCTTCCACCTTGTCTGGACACTGGATAGTTTGGCGCTCGGAATAGCAGATTGTAATCCTCTTTGCTTCCTTAATTTTTCCTAAATGTATCCTTTTTTAGGGTAGGAAAGCCCGGGCCAAGTCAGTCCATGGCTTTGACTGGGAAGAAGAGAGGCAACCAATTCTTCAACTTTTAACACAGCTGCTCCAGTTGGACATCCGTCACCTGTGGAACCACTCAGTCATTGAAGAGGAGTTTATCAGGTGCATAGTTCACTGGCTGCTGAGACAGGGTGAGGCGGAAAGGCTATGAGGTCAGGAACAGTGGGGAGCAAACTTTTGCATCACAGTGACTTTGGCATTTTCTTGGAGTGAGATCGAGCGACTTGGGGTTCCTATCAGGGCGGTGAGGTGATCTCACTTGCCCTTAGCGAGGTCAGCCCAGCTGTTGTGTTGAAACAGACTCTGGAGGGAGAAGAGGAAAGTGGGAGACCAGTTAGGAGGCTGTTGCAGTAACTTGGGCAAAAGATGACAGCAGCTTAAGACGCAAGAGGGCAGTGGAGATGGGGAAAGTGGAAGCAGTCTGTGCTTCTTCTCTAAGGAGAGCCTGCAGGATGAGCTGACAGACATGTGAGGTTTGAAGGAGAGTGTGGTCGAGGATGGCTCACCCAGGGTTTTGGCCCCAGCATTTGGAAGAATAGGTGGAGCTGCCAGTAACTGAAATACAGGGAAGGCTGTGAGGGCATGTGTGGGGGAACCGTAGAGGTCCCACTTTGGACATAGAAAGTTGGTGGTGCCTCTTAGACATCCAAGTACTGTCAGATTCTGTGGAATATACAAATCTGGAGAAGTACAGGAGAGAGGTCTGAGCTAGAGGTTCACATTTGGGAATAGAACGTATTTGTATAAATGGTATTCGTAGCCAAGAGATTGAATGAGATCCCTAACTCAGTAAGCATAGCTGGGAGAGAGTAGAAATCCAAGACTGTACCTCGGGGCACTCCAGCCTCAAGAGGGTGAGATAGGGAGTTCCCTGGCGGCCTAGTGGTTAAGAATCCTGTCACCACTGTGGTGTGGGTTTGATCCTTGGCCCTAGAACTTCCATATACCACGGGTGTGGCAAAAAAAAAAAAAAAGAACCAGTTGAAGCAAGAAGGGAGTCTGGCCTCCTGGAAACCAAGTGGAGCATGGTTTAGGGAGAAAGGAGTGACTAGCTCTGTCTGATGCAGCTGAAAGGTCAATTAAGATGAGGACTGAGGAAGTCCCGCTGTGGCGCATCTCTGGAACACTGGGACGCAGGTTCGATCCCTGGCCCGGCACACTGGATTAAGATCCAGCATTGCCACAGCTGCAGTAGGTCTCAGCTTCTGCTCGGATCTGACCCCTGATCCAGGAACTCCATATGCCTCAGGGTGGCCAAAAATGGAAGGAAAAAAAAAAGATGACTGAGTTGGCCATTTACCAATGACAAGTCATCAGTGATTCTGTCCTGTCTCTTATCATACATTAAAAAACTGTGTAGGCATCATAACTGGTTGAAAGTTGTCATTTGGAAGGAAGGACTACCTGTTTGGGGGTCAATCAAGTAAAGTAAAGCAACTTGGAAGGCAACAGAATTTAAAAAAACTAGAAGGTTGACTGGGGCAGGAGAGATAGAATGACTAAATGAGGCCCTGGTATAATTGTGTCCAGACAGCTGATTTTATCATCTCAACCCTTCCTATCTCAGTTTGGTTACTGGCTGCTGCTACCGCCTCCTGGAGAACCCCACCATTAGTCACCAGAAGAACCGCCCCACCCGGGAAGCTGTAACCCGCCTGCTCGGTGTAGCCCTGACACGTTACAACCATATGCTGAGTGAGTTGGCCCTCTGCTCCGCCACGCCCTTTTCATTTTGCCGGTGGTTTCTCACATTTAGTACTTCCACAGGTGCCACCGTGAAGATCATCCAGATGCTGCAGCACTTTGAACACCTGGCATCTGTACTGGTGGCCTCTGTGAGTCTGTGGGCAACTGATTATGGAATGAAGAGCATAGTAGGAGAGATTGCAAGGTGATGCATCCTTCTCTAAGTTTCTAATTTTCATCTCCCTTAGGGAGGAGGTAAAGGTATTCTCTGTATAACACTAGGTTCCTTCAGATAGTAGATACCAGCTGTACCTTCCGCTCTGGGGAGCTGAGTAGCTAAGTTTTACTGCTGCGGTTATGTTTTTCCCCTGTGTAGAGAGATTGGACAGAAGTGTCCCCAGGAGCTGAGTCGGGACCCTTCAGGGGCAAAGGGCTTTGCCACCTTCCTGACAGAACTAGCGGAGCGCGTCCCGGCCATCCTGATGTCCAGCATGGGCATTCTGCTAGATCATCTGGACGGAGAAGTAGGTGGTGCTTCCCTGGGGTCTCGGTTTTCTAGGGGTTCTGTGTCCATTGTTGAAAGATTGTTTCTTAACAAGAGGGTAGCTTTCACATGAAGTCATGTTGTCTAGGCTTTCACTGTGGTAATTCCTTCCTGTAGAGAAAGAGATGAAGTTTATAAAGAGCCATGGGTTAATCCTAGTTCAGTGTCACACTGCTTTCATCCAGGTCTGGTTCCTGGGGAAATGAGGGTTCCTTAGCTTAAGTCCAGTGAGAGTGACTCAGCTGTGATTCTGAGTCCCATCCCTCTTCTGTCACCTGGTCCGTGGATCCACTCAGGTCATCCCTCTCAGTACTCTGATGCCCAGTGTTAACCTGGCTCCTTCCCAACTGATGCCTGTGCAACTTGGTGACAGTCAGGGACAAAGACAGTCCACCCTTTCATCTAATGTACTTTACCTTTTTTTTCCTTTTTTGGCCACCCCAAGGCATGTGGAGTTCCTGGGCCAGGGATCAGATCCAAGCCGCAGCTTCAGCAACTCTGGATCCTTAACCCACTGTGCCCGGCCAGGGATTGAACCTACATCCCAGTGCTCAGAGGCACCGCCCATCCCATTGTACCACACTGGGAACTCCTAATGTACTTCAATTTTTAATGCAAGATCACATTCTCTGGCTTTTGGCCTGGCAAAAGCCCCAAACCCTATCCTCCATCAGATTCCGTGATGGAATTGGTTGGCACTAGGGCTGATTTGTGCTTCTCTGTCAGTAAGGTGTGGGACGGGGAATATGAGGGAAAGGCAGTGTTTATTAATAAGGATCAAAGGCTTTCAGCTTCAGATGAAAGGTAGAAATTACTGTTTTTCAAAGGTGTGTTGGTGGATAAATGTGATTTCATATTCACCTGCCACCATGGTTACCTGGGTGAGCTTTGTGAGGAAAAATTTCTCTCGGCTCTTGCTTATTTTGTCCCTACATTCTCCTCTGAGCAGACAAGGCCTTCTGGGATTCATCTTTTTTTTTTTTTTTAATTTAGGGCCACACCCATAGTATACGGAGGTTCCCAGGCTAGGAGTCAGATCAGAGCCATGGCCACCGTCCTGTGCCATAGCCACAGCAACACCAGATCCAAGCCGCATCCATGACCTGCACCACAGCTGGCAGTAATGCCGGATCCTTAACCCACTGAGTGAGGCCAGAAGTTGAACCCATTACTGATTGGGTTCTTAACCCAATGAGCCATAATCGGAAGTTCCTGGGATTCATCTTTTTCCAGTGCTCTTGGGGAAAATACCTGTTGGGCAGTTGACAGAAAAAGTCAGAGCTAAGAAAAGTAAGCTTAACTTTGCCTAAGGCTTTATGCCTCCTTTGTGCCTGGATAAGCACTAGAGTTAAGGAAAGGACAGTTAGTATTGGGGTGCAGAGGCTTGTACCAACCTCATTTCTCTCAGAATTATATGATGCGCAATGCCGTGCTGGCGGCCATGGCAGAGATGGTGCTGCAGGTTCTGAATGGGGATCAGCTGGAGGCAGTGGCCCGAGACACCCGAGACCAGTTCTTGGACACCTTGCAAGCCCATGGCCATGACGTCAACTCCTTTGTGCGGAGCCGTGTTTTGCAACTCTTCACCCGGATCGTCCAGCAAAAGGTGAGCAGCCTTCGACATGGTAAAGATACACAGTGTCCCACCATGTACAGACTAAAGAAAGGAGGAGTCCAGGGTCAAAGGAAAGTAACTGTGTCAAAGAAGAGTCTAGAATTCAGGATTTTACTGCTACTTGTAATAAAGGTCTTCCTCTATCAAGGACAAGGATGCTGGGTTCCATTTAAGGACTACACTGCATCTTAACTACTACACAAGAGTACTTGTGAACTATTTACATCCCTTAGAAAAGTTTCTTTGGAATGAGTGGGTAGCTCTTGTAGAGGGTAATTCATGATCATCTTGAGCAGAGCGGAATGTGTAAGGTGAGATCTGATCCTTTCTTCCTACCCCACATAGGCTCTGCCCTTGACACGTTTCCAGCCAGTGGTGGCCTTAGCAGTGGGGCGTCTGGCAGACAAGTCGGTGCTGGTATGTAAAAATGCCATCCAGCTGCTGGCCAGTTTTCTCGCCAATAATCCCTTTTCCTGCAAGGTAAGAGGGCTTGTTCCACCCAGAAGAGAAGAAATTAAGTGGAAATACAGGTGAAATTCCTTGACTTAGTGACCCTGTTGTTCCTTTTACCTTGGTAGCTTAGCGATACTGACCTTGCTGGACCACTGCAGAAGGAAACCCAGAAATTACAAGAGATGAGGGCCCAGAGGCGAGCTGCAGCTATTTGTGAGTGGTTGCTGCATGGGAATTCTCACCCCAGACACCCTTCTCCCTCCAGCCAAAACGCAGTTTAAGAGTCTAAGTGAGACTTTCTCATTCAGCCACAGAGCTGGACCCAGAGGAAGAGTGGGAAGCCATGCTGCCGGAGTTGAAGGCTACCCTGCAGCAGCTGCTGAAGCTTCGCCGGGAAGGAGACGGGATGCCTGAGGAAATTGCCGAGAAAGAGACCGCCAAAGAGGTGGAAGGACGCATTCGTCAGTTGTTAGCCAAAGCTAGTTACAGGTATGTGAAAGGATGGGATATTCTCGAATGACCTGTTAGGTTTAGAGTTAACCTTTGAGAAACAGTATTTTTTTAAATGAATTGCACTTAGAGTATGCCGCCACCAGATGATGGTAGATGTTTTCATTGCAGTAATGGTCTGAATACCAGATTTATGCCAAAGGCAAAGTCTGCAATTAAGTGTGCTTTCTACTTTTACAAATGTTTAAAGAAACTACTAAAACAACTAAATGTAAATAGTATTGTAATTAAATATGACCAAAGTTCTATTTCATTTGAAGAAGAAGACCTATAATTCTGATTCTGTAAAGTAAGTTGCTGAAACTTACCGGGCCTCAGTGTCATTATTTATTTTAAAATAGTTTATTAGAGGGAGCTCCCGGGTGGCTCTGCAGGCTAAGGATCTGACATTGTCACTACTGTGACTCGGGTTGCTGCTGTGGTTTGATCCCTGGCCCAGAAACTTCCACATGCCAGGGATGTGATTAGGTCATAAGATCTGTAATGGCTTTCTAATTCTAAAACCTATGAGCTGATAAAAAATAACAAATTTGCTCAGTCCTGCCTTAATCTTTAATCAACCTAGTATGAATCCTGATCTTAGAGAAAAGATTTTTTTTGTCTAGAACTTCATCACAGCAAACAAAGCCTTATAGTTGTCAACAGGTATTAAACCTCAGCCACACGTTACTTGTTTACTTCTTACCTAATTAGGCTATTCAGAAAGGGCTAAAGAGAAGGTGGCTAGTGGCCTCCAGGCATGCTAATGATCCTTCAGAAAAAGGCTTCTTTCTGGATTTCTCACTGCAGGTTAAGGATCTGGCATTATCATTGCAGCAGCTTGGGTTGTTGCTGTGGCATGTGTTTGATCCCTGGCTCAGGAACTTCCATATGCTGTGAATGAGGCCAAGAAAAAGAAAAAATGCTTCTTGCCACGTTAGAGATGTCTCTTCTTGCAGCAGTCTTCAGCAGTTGAAGCTGGGTGAAGTTCTTAATGATAGCGGAGGTTTTGACTTCTGATTACAAACTAAAACGTGTTAGAATGAAACTTTCTTTTCTTTGTTTTTAGACCCGCACCCAAAACATAAGGAAGTTCCCAGACTAAGGGTCTAATCCTAGCCTGATCTTTAACCCACTGAGCAGGGCCAGGGATCAAACCCACATCCTCATGGATACTGGTCAGGTTTGTTACCACTGAGACACAATGGGAACTCCAGAAGAAAATATTTTTGAAGTTTTTTAGCTTTTTTTTAATGACTTAATCGTAGGTTTTTTTTTTAACAGAAATCTTTTTTTTTTTTTTTGAAATTAGACAATATATTCACATGGCACAGAAATTAAAATTATAAGGACATGCCATGAAAAATCCCTTCCAAACCTGCTTTCCTGCCACTTGGTTCCCTTCTCTTGGGAAGGCAATGTTGGTTGTTACAGAGCCTCTTTCTAGAAATAATGTTCAGTCACACAGTCAAACATATTTTCATCTTTTCCCCCTTTTTACATAAATGACAGAATTCTCTACCAGTAGGTATTGGTTCTTGATAGAATCGTGAAGTAGACTCCCTGACACAGGGCTACAGCAACACTCTTATGGTGCTGAATTGGTGACAGGTAATATTCTGTTAGGCAGGCCATCATGCTCACTCGAGAAGCCATAGGCCACTTCCAGGAGTCTCAACCCTTCTGTCATATGGACCCAGAGGATTCAGAGGAGACCCAGTTCCTGACTCTCTTAGGAACTATCTTCAAAGGTAAATTCCTTTTCCTTCTTCAGTCAACAAGCAAGACACTTCAACTAGTATTTATGGACTGGTCAGTTTATGCCAGATGCTGGCCTCATTAACAACTGGTGCTGAAAGAGGCCAGAGGGGGGTTAGCAGTGCTTCTGCCTTGGAATGGAAGCAGCCCAGGCCCAAGATCGATAGTCACAGGGTATGAAACGCTATTTCCAGACCATAGAGGACTCAAGGAATCTTTTTTTGAGGTGTGAACCAAGATATTTAATTCTAAATTTATCCTTTCCTTGGAGTTCCCATCATGGCTCAATGGTTAACGAATCCGACTAGGAACCATGAGGTTGCGGGTCTGATCCCTGGCCTTGCTCAGTGGGTTAAGGATCCGGCGTTGCCGTGAGCTGTGGTGTAGGTTGCAGACACGGCTCCAATCCTGCATTGCTGTGGCTGTGGCAAAGGCCAGCAGCTACAGCTCCTGTTAGACCCCTACCCTGGGAACCTCCATATGCCGCGGGTGTGGCCCCTAAATAAGGCAAAAAGACAAATAAATAAATAAATAAATGTATGCTTTCCTATTGTTGAAACAAATATCTAGGGATGTTTAGAGCTGTTGGTTTCTCCATATGCCCCGGTACAAAAACCATCTTGTGACTCCCTGACTCCTAGGCCCAGAAGCTCCCACCCAGAAGAAGACACCCCAGGGAGCTGTGGAGAACTTGGGCCCAGAAGAGACTGGCTGTGAAGACAAGTCAGAGCCTGAGAAACGCAAGGAAAACGATGAGCTGGTGAAGCAGGAGATGCTGGTGCAATATCTGCAGGATGCCTACAGCTTCTCTCTGAAGATCACAGAGGCCATTGGCATCATCAGCAAGATGATGTATGAACACACAACCACAGGTAGGCAGCGCTCCCTCTGTACGGATGGGCCTTGGATTTGGAAGAACCGTTCTTGACTATTTTATTGACAGTCTGTCTGCTCCTTTGTTTGGGTTTTGTTGCTTGGTTTTGCTTTATTTTTATTAAAGTATAGTTCATTTACAGTGCTGTGCCAATTTTTGCTTTACAGCAAAGTGACCCGATCCTGTGTGTGTGTGTGTGTGTGTGCGTGTACACATGTGTATATATATATGTATGTATATATATATATATATATATATATATATATATATATATATATGTATGTATATGTATATATATGCACATTCTTTCTCTCATATTATCTACCATCATGTTCTGTCCCAGGACACTGGATATAGTTCCCTGTGCTGTACATGAGGGCCTCACTGCTTATCCACTCTAAATGTAATAGTTTGCAGCTACCAACCCCAAACACGCTACCATCCCACTGTCTTCCCCCCTTGCCCTTGGCAACCACAAGTCTGTTCTCTATGCCCGTGAGTCTGTTTTTGTTTTGAGTATAGGTTTACTTTTAGATTCCACATATAAGTGATATCCTATGGTGTTTGTCTTTCTTTCTGTATCTGCTCCTTAAAACTGCCCGAATTCTTTACTTCCACGTGCTTTGTGCAGCCCTGTGGAGGGTGTATCTTTTAGCACATTTAGTATTTCACGGTAGGTTGTTTAGGGGAGTCAGCATCCTCAGGGAAAATGAGAAAGGCTTCTGCTTGAGAAGCAGAAAGGCTTCTGCTTAAGAAAGGTTCTATCTTTAAGTATTGGGAGTTTTACCACGCAGATAGGTGACATTTGTGTCTGTCCTCTCAGTGGTGCAGGAGGTGATTGAATTCTTTGTGATGGTGTTCCAATTTGGGGTGCCCCAGGCCCTGTTCGGGGTGCGTCGCATGCTGCCTCTCATCTGGTCGAAGGAGCCTGGTGTCCGGGAAGCTGTGCTGAACGCCTACCGTCAGCTTTACCTCAACCCTAAGGGGGACTCTGCCAGGTAGATGGGCCTCATTTGCCTTCATTAACTTTTCTGAAGTCAGCTCCTTAGGATGTGTCTGGTCCCCTGAAGGAAGGTGGGGAGTGGGCACCCTTCTAGGGGAATTCTAAATCCAGAGGCGGTAGGTCTGAAATGGGCCTTGAGATAGGGCTGAAGTGCCAGTGAAACCCTTCTTTAGCAGTTATTTTATTTGTTTTTCTTTTCTCTAAGTCAAAAAATATTTTAATTATTGGTAGAGTCAGAGCTGTTATGAATTGAACTGTGTCCCCACAAATTTTGATTCTTAACTTTTTTTTTAATTAAAGTATAGTTGATTTACAGTGTTGTGCTAATTTTTGTTGTACAGCAGAGTGGCTTGGTTATACACACATTCTTTATATACATATGTATTTCTCTCCATTATGACTTATGCCAGGAGATTGGATATAGTTCCCTGTACAGTACAGTAGGACCTTGTTGTCTGTCTATTCTAAATGTTTGCATTATTTGTTTTTTTTTAAATGTTTTATTGAAGTGCAATATTATCTAAGTTACAGGTGTACAGTATAGTGATTCATATTTTTTTAAAGGTCATATTCTATTTATAGTTTAAAAATACACCGCATGTTATACAATTGTACCCTTGTAGCTTATTTTATTTTGTTTTTTATTTTTTATTTATTTTTTGTCTTTTTGGGGTCACACCCATGGCACATGTGGTTCCCAGGCTAGGGGTCGAATCAGAGCTGTGATTCATGATTGCTACAGCAATGCCAGATCCTTAATCCACTGGGCAAGGCCAGAGATCAAATCTGTGTCCTCAAGGATACTAGTCAGATTCGTTTCTGCTGAGGCACGACAGGAACTCCTTATTTTATACTTAATAGTTTGTAACTCTTAATCCCCTATTCCTGCAGTATTCCTCCTCCTTTTCCTCTCCTGTTGGTAACCACTAGTTTGTTCTCTTTATCTGTGAGTCTAAAGCATTTGATACTTTTATTATTATTATTATTTGATACTGTGGCAGAATTGCCTGATAATGTGTTTACCAGATTCAACTTCACGGTCTTTTACTGACCCTGATCTCTGCTGTTCCCACAGAGCCAGGGCCCAGACTTTGATTCACAATCTCTCTTTGCTTCTGGTGGATGCTTCAGTTGGGACCATTCAGTGTCTTGAGGAAATTGTAAGTCCTCTCACTTCCACTTCTCATTTAGCAAGTATTGGTGAGTGATTACTATGTGTTCAGCAACTTACTCAGCCCCCAAAGGTTATTTGCTTTCAAGTCTAATTGGCAGCCAAAAAGCGCAAAACATATATAGAACAATGCAGCAGACAGTTTGTTTTCACTTTTTAGGGCCACAACTGCGGCATATGGAGATTCCCAGGCTAGGGGTGGAATCAGTGCTGCAGCAGCCAGCCTACACCACAGCCACAGCAACGCTGGATCTGAGCCGTATCTGCAGCCTACACCACAGCTCACGGCAATACCGGATGCTTAACCCACTGAGTGAGGCCAGGGACCAAACCCGCAACCTCATGGTTCCTAGTCAGATTTGTTTCCGCTGAGCCACAGGGGGATCTCCCATATATATATATATATATATATATATATATATATATACACTTTTAAATACTCTTTTTCATTATGGTTTATCACAGGATATTGAATATAGTTCCCTGAACTACTAGGTCCTTGTTGTTATCCATTCTATATAGAATGGTTTGCAGCAGATAGATTGTTAGTTAGATGGCACAGGTAATGGTTATAGTAGTAATGTAATAATAATAACACAATATGCCAAGCACTATTCCTAGCACTTTACTCATATTAACTTGTTTAATCCTCAAAACAGCCCTATAAGGTAATACTATCACCTACATTTTATAATGAGAGATGTGAGGCATGGAGAGGTTAGAGAACTTGGCTCATTTCAGCTAGTTAGTGGCAAAGTTTGAGATTCAAACTCAGGCATGGGAGTTTCAAAAAACGTACTTTTACCACATGCGTTATATTGATGAGTAGAGTGGGAAAGAGAGCAGCGTGAGATGGAATAGTCAAGGAAGAAGCTTCCTGGAAGTGGCAGGTCTTAACCTGGGTCTTAACAAGTGGGATTTAGAGCATTAGAGTAAGGAGGGAGAATATTTCAGACAGAAAGCCAGGAAAGCATTGCCTGTGTTGTAGAATAAGGACCATTGTGTTCTGGCTCAAAACTTATCTGCAAGAGATAGTAAAGCTGGAGATGTGGTTTGGAACTAAACTGTGAAGGTCCCTGGATGTCTTTCAAGAGTTCCGGGCTTGAGTTCCCATCATGGTGCAGCGGAAATGAATCTGACTAGGAACCATGAGGTTGCGGGTTCAATCTCTGACCTCGTTCACTGGATTAAGGATCCGGCGTTGCTGTGGGCTGTCGCAGACCTGGCTTGGCTCAGATCTGGTGCGTTGCTGTGGCTGTGGCTATGGCTGTGGCATAGGCCGGCAACTGTAGCTTTAATTCGAGCCCTAGCCTGGAAACCTCCATGTGCCACGGGTGCAGCCCTAAAAAAAATAAAAAGTCTCGGGCTTGAACCTTGTCAGCCAGGGACCCCAGCATTTTAGTGAGGCAGATCTGCTTTGAAGCATTTGGACTGTGAGATAACTGGTGGAGGTGCTGCAGACCAGCAGCGAGCACTGGGAGGAGCACCGCACCGGCTGCGGTTCCTTCTCACTGTGAGAAGAACAGGTGGTGGTGCCTGGCCCGAGGTGTCACGGGGGAGCCTATCCAGCAGGCAAGGAAGAGCTCTTTCTGCATGGCGGGCAGAACTGTGCTGTCATGAAATAGGTGTCTGGGGAGAGTGCAGCACACAGGCTGGTTAGAGCAGAGGCTAGGGACGGGATCTCCCTAGAATCTGCCCTAGCTGTGCAGTGACGGGGGTCTAGACTTTGGGTGTGGGGAGAAAATTACACTTAATGGAAAACAAATTTTAAAAGGCAGAATAGGGGAGTTCCCATTGTGGCTCAGCAGAAACGAATCCGACTAGGAACCATGAGGTTGCGGATTTAATCCCTGGCCTCGCTTAGTGGGTTAAGGATCTGGTGTTGCTATGAGCTGTGGTGTAGATCATAGACGCGGCTTGGATTTGATGTTGCTGTGGCTGTGGTATAGGCTGGCAGCTGTAGCTCCGATTGGACCCCAGCCTGGGAACCTCCATATGCCACGGGTGAGGCCCTAAAAAGACGAAAAAAATAGAAAAAATATAAAAGGCAGAACAGGGAGTTCCTGTTGTGGCTCAGCAGGTTATAAACCCACTGGTATCCATGAGGATCCCTGGCCTCATTCAGTGGGTTAAGGATCCAGCATTGCTGTGAGCTGTGGTGTAGGTCGCAGATGCGGCTCAACCCCAAGTGGCTGTGGCTGTGGTGTAGGCCGGCAGCTGCAAATCCAATTCGACCTCTAGCCTGGGAACTTCTGTATGCTGCAGATGCAGCCCTAAAAAAGCAAAAAATAAAATATAAAAGAAATAAATATTTAAAAAATAAAAGAATAGATCAGACTAAGTGATTCCCAAAAAATTAAGTAATTGCGAAGTTTGAAGCAGGTGACTAAGACATGTTGGTGCCGATGGCAAAATGAAAAGGCAAGGCAGGGAGTTGACAGTGGGAATTGTGGGCTCAGAGTCTAACTGCAGGGGCTTGGGTTGCTGCAGAGGCACAGGTTCAGTCCTCAGCCCAGCACAGTGTTAAAGGATGTGGCATGGCTGCTACTGCAGCTCGAATTCAGTCCCTGGCCCAGAAACTTCGATATGCCATGGTGCAGCCTTAAAAAAAAACAAAACAAGGAAGGATGATGGCATCCATCTCAGACGTGTTGACTTTGTGGTAACAACAAGGAAACCTACTAGAAATCTGCAGAATGAGGAGTCCAAACTGTAGATCCATAGGAACTTAATAAGATCAGTTTCAACACGTCATCTTCATAGATGTCATTTTGAAGGCATGAATGTAGAAAAGTAGTAGAGACGGAGGCATCTCCCCAAACCCCTGCTTCACATTTTGAGCCTCCTCCCTCCTCTCCATGCCTAAGCACTGCTTTAACCCCCTTCAGTATTCTCAGTAGAGAAGGTGGACCAAGCATCAGGGGAAATCGTTTTTTTTGGGGGGAGGGTGCCTTTTGTCATTTTTCAGGGCCACACCTGCAGCATATGGATGTTCCCAGGCCAGGGGTCCAGTGAGAGCTACAGCCGCCGGCCTACACCACAGCCACAGCAACGTGGGATCCGAGCTGTGCCTGCGACCTACACCATAGCTCACAGCAACACCGGGTCCTTAACTCACTGAGCGAGGGATCAAACCCGCATCCTCATGGATATTAGTCAGGTTCGTTAAGCACTGAGCCATGATAGGAACTCTGGAAATGGTTATTTTTTGACTTGAACCCTTTTTCTTTTCTCTTCAGCTCTGTGAGTTTGTGCAGAAGGATGAACTGAAACCAGCCGTGACCCAAGTGCTGTGGGAGCGGGCAACCGAGAAGGTCCCCTGCTCTCCTCTGGAGCGCTGTTCCTCTGTCATGCTTCTTGGGATGATGGCACGGTGAGGCTCGGATCCAGACGGGCAGTGAGTGGGCTGAGAGAGGAAAGGAAGGTTTCTGTTCCTTCAGTAACGGCAGTGATAGCGGTCAGGCCCAGCTGAGTTCTGCGCCTGTGTCGGCCACCTAAGTGGAGCATAAAGCAGAGACAGTACCAGTCCACCCCGCCCAGCAGAAGTAGAGCGAGCAAGAGGGATGCCGAGGGGCCAGCCCTATGTCAGAGCCTCCCTGTAGCGCTCCAGGGCTCTAGAAGGCCTGCGTCGGGTGCTGGTTCCTGCCAGCATTGTCACCCACAGAGTCGTGTCCATGAGTGGCTTTAACTCTGTGGCTTCCTTCTCCTAGAGGAAAACCAGAAATTGTGGGCAGCAACTTAGACACACTGGTGAGCATAGGGCTGGATGAGAAGTTTCCCCCGGACTACAGGCTGGCCCAGCAGGTGTGCCAGGCCGTCACCAACATCTCTGACAGGAGGAAGGTACGTGGGGAGGTTACGTCTAAACTAAAGAGAGTGGGCACCCTCTTACTCACTCTCAACACACACCCGCAGTGTCTCCCTGCCCTCCACAGCCTTCTCTGGGCAAGCGTCACCCTCCCTTCCGGCTGCCGCAGGAACACTGCTTGTTTGAGCGACTGCGGGAGATGGTCACAAAAGGTGAGCTACAATCAAGGGCCTTGGGCAGAATTGGGTCCCTTGTCTGCAGTGGCAGCTTGTCTCTTCTGCTGTGCAGGCATTGTCCACCCGGACCCACTCTGGATCCCATTCAAAGAGGCAGCAGTGACCCTCATTTACCAGCTGGCAGAGGGCCCGGAGGCGATCTGTGCCCAGATGTTGCAGGGCTGTGCAAAGCAGGCCCTGGAGAAGCTGGAGGAGAAGAACAACCCCCAGGAGGCCCCGAGTAAGTGGGCAGGGGGGTCGGTGGGCCCGTGGGCAGTGACCAGCTTCTGCTTTACCGCAGAAAAGAAGCCACTGCCACCACCACTTCCTACAGCTCCTGACCCCCTTAGCCCATGCTGTCCCTTTTTGTCACTCAGCCTGGGCCAGTCCCTGCCACCATCTGCTCCACCCCCTTCTTTTGCTTCTTCACTGGGCTGTAGAGCACGTGAGCAAGGGGCCATCCATGCAAACAGGGCGGGCTCCAGTGAGACCTGATTGTCTTTCTCTCCCTGCCTCCCCACTCCACCTCCTGCAGAGGACACCCCCATGCTCCCCACTTTCCTGTTGATGAACCTACTGTCCCTGGCGGGGGACGTGGCTCTGCAGCAGCTGGTTCACCTGGAGCAGGCAGTGAGTGGAGAGCTCTGTCGGCGCCGAGTTCTTCAGGAAGAACAGGAGCATAAGACAAAAGATCCAAAGGAGAAGGTGAATGGTGCTCCTCAAGCATTTCCCAGATTTGCTTCCTGCCCTTGGATCCTTCACCTTTCCTCCTGGGGGCGTCTCTGCTTCTCTCCCATTAAATGTGCTGAGGGAGACTGCCTCCTTGCTGTGACTGCTCGGGGAACGATTAGTGAAAGCAAAGATGGATCACCCAGGAAGGAAAGTTTGAGGTAAATACAGAGCACGAGTAAAGGGCCTTGGCATAAAATACAGGCCGTGCCCGAGGCAGTGTTTGTTAGAACCTGCTTACCCCCACTGCCTTTTCTAGCAGCCTTGGTGTCTGGGCCTGGCACCTGCTGGGACCTTGTATTCTCTCCATTAGAGGCAGTGATGTCTGGCACACAAATGAAACACAGCTCTGCGGCAGTTGGATAAAGTCTGACCTTCTCCACGACCTTGAACCACTGTCTGGCAGGCTCCCTCTGTTTACTGTACACAGGAAATTATATGCTTCTATGAGGATGAATTAAGAAGAGGTGTAGGATGCTTTGGCAACTTAAACACAAGTGGAGGGGACCTAGTTCTTTTCAGTTTAATTCAAGAGTCCTTCCTCTTCAGATACACGTGACAAGCCTATAAATGGTTTTGCAGAATTTGCCTTTCCCCAGATCCATTCATGCGAAATGAGGGATAGGCTGGAATCAAAACTCACCCGTGATTCCTGGCAGCTTTCCCATCAGAACACAAGCTCTGAGGCCACCATGGAGGAGGAGATGGGCCTGGTCGGGGCCACTGCTGATGACACCGAGGCAGAGCTAATCCGCGGCATCTGTGAGCTGGAGCTGCTGGATGGTGAGAAGGGTTGCTGAGCGGCCTTCTTCCCAGCTAGATAGCCTGTCCCAAACCTAGAGTTTTTCTCCCACCAGGCAAACAGACACTGGCTGCCTTTGTTCCACTTCTCCTTAAAGTCTGCAACAACCCTGGTCTCTATAGCAACCCCGAGCTCTCTGCAGCTGCTTCCCTTGCCCTGGGCAAGTTCTGCATGATCAGGTAGCCCTGTGGCGTATCGCCTTGGGCGGGGTGGTGTGCTGAGGGGTATGGTTTCCCTGACGATCCTCTCTTTGCCCCCAGTGCTACTTTCTGTGACTCCCAGCTTCGTCTTCTGTTCACCATGCTAGAAAAGTCCTCACTCCCCATTGTGCGATCTAACCTCATGATTGCTACCGGGGATCTGGCCATCCGCTTCCCCAACCTGGTGGACCCTTGGACACCTCATCTGTATGCTCGGTGAGAGATCCCTCACAGTGCCCGAGCCGTCCCTGGCAGCCCCAGAGGCTGGGGTGAGGTCAGCGAGAATCACCAGGACCATGTCCCCAGGTCCCCAGCCTTCCCTTAAACGTCTGCTTGACCCCTGACCTGCGCAGGCCCTGGCTAAGTGTGGTCCCAAAGGGATTGACACCTCTTGTCTAAAGCCTTGATTATAGGCTTGGCCTTTTTCCTTAAACCCAGCTTTCAACTCTAGAAAACCTCTAACTGCTGCTAGAATGGCACAGTGGGCCATGGTGGGGTTCTCTTGGTACAGTGGGTTAAGGATCCAATGCTGTCACTAGCAGCTCAGGTTGCTGCTGGGGTGCGGGTTCCATCCTTGGCCTGGGAACTTCCACATTCACAGGTGCAGCCAAAAAAAAAAAAAAGCCATAGATTCCTACCGAGGGCCTCCAGGCCAGCGTCAGGGTGTAGCCCACGGTCTTGGTCCCAGTGACTCGAGATTCCATTCCTAGCCTCCGGGACCCGGCCCAGCAAGTGCGCAGAACGGCCGGGCTGGTGATGACCCACCTGATCCTGAAGGATATGGTGAAGGTGAAGGGGCAGGTGAGCGAGATGGCCGTGCTGCTCATCGACCCTGCTCCTCAGATCGCTGCCCTGGCCAAGAACTTCTTTAATGAGCTTTCCCACAAGGTAAGAGGCGGGGGCGGGCTCGGCTGTGCTGCCGAGGGAACATGCAGGTCACCGCTCTCTGTGACGTGACGGTCTCTCTCACAGGGCAATGCCATCTATAACCTCCTTCCAGATATCATCAGCCGCCTGTCGGCCCCTGAGGGAGGGGTGGACGAGGAGCCTTTCCACACCATCATGAAGTACGCTTCCCTGGGCCTGGGACCTGGTTTCCGAGTGGCGCAGGCTTAGGACTCGGACTAACCTGTGTGGATTCTGGCTCCGCTGCTCTGGAGCCGTGGGGACTTCAGCTGTGACATGGCCTCTCTGTACCTGTTCCTCCTGTGTAAAATGAGGCCCCGAATACTTCCCCTTCTTAGTTTTTAGGAAGATTCAGTAAGATCAAAGTTCCTAACGGGGGTAAGCACATAAGAGTTCTCACCAGAGGGTCATCGCTGCTTTTGTTCTGAATTTCTGGTCACGGTGAACATTCCTCAGGATGGTGGCGCGGACCCCTCGCTGAGGCACCGGAGAGGCCAGGGACGGGCCAGGGCGGAGAAGAGTCTCAGGCAGGAGGGTGACGGAGGCTGGCGCCGGGTGGCATGGGGCCGGGCTCGGAGCTGCCCCTGGAGACAGTCCCTTCGTGTGTCCCCTCCTGCAGGCAGCTCCTCTCCTACATCACCAAGGACAAGCAGACCGAGAGCCTGGTGGAGAAGCTGTGTCAGCGTTTCCGCACTGCCCGGTACGCCGCCTCCTGGAGGCTTCTTTGTGCGGGGCGGAAAAGAGCGCGCAGGGGCATCTGGGCGGGACGAACTGCGGGGCGGACGGCTGCCCTCGGCGCTGCTCCTCACCTCGCCCTCCTGCCGCAGAACCGAGCGGCAGCACCGGGACCTGGCCTACTGCGTGTCGCAGCTGCCCCTCACGGAGCGGGGCCTCCGCAAGATGCTGGACAATTTTGATTGCTTTGGAGATAAGCTATCAGACGAGTCCATCTTCAGTGCCTTTTTGTCGGTTGTGGGCAAGTTGCGACGTGGAGCCAAGCCCGAGGGCAAGGTGAGCGGCGCCCGCTGCGTTCCAGCCACTGTTCTGAGGCTCCGGGTTTCTGACAGATCCCCAGCTGCTTGCAACCGAGTAACCAGAGTGACCTGAGCCTGGATCTGTCTGTCTTCAGTTCCTGAGTCTTTGGTTTTTTTTCTTGCTTTCTTTTTATTTTGGAGACTTTATTAAGGGCAGTTTCAGGTTCAAGGCAAAATCGAGTAGAAAGTATAGCGTTTCCCCAAAGGCCCCTCTCCCCCACGCAGGCACAGCCTCCTCAGTCAGCCGCACCCCCGCCGGAGGCCAGGGCTGGACTGAGCCCGCCTCGACAGGCCCAAAGAGCCCGGATTCCGGGACGGTGCACTCCCGGTGTGCGTGCTGTGGGTTTGGATGAATAGACTGTGACCTGTGCCCGGCGCCGTGTGTCGTTCAGAGTAGTCCTCCTGCCCCAGCATCCTCTGCTCCCTGTTCAGCCCCCTCCCCACAGTCCTGTTAACCACTGGTCCTTTTCCTGTTGCCACAGCTTTGCCTTTCGCAGGAGGTCCCAGCATCGGAATCACACTGTGTACCTTTCTTGGTTGGGTTCTTTCACGTAGTGATACAAATTTAAAGTTCCTCCATTTCTGTTCACTGCCTCTTTTCTTTTTAACCTTAGAAATAACCCTATTTCCAGGCCTACTTTTAATCTTGTTTCCTCCAGGCTGTAATAGATGAATTTGAGCAGAAGCTCCGGGCCTGTCACACCAGAGGCTTGGATGCAGTAGAGGAACCTGAGACGGGCCGAGGGGGCAGCCAGAGAGCCCCGTCAGCCAAGAAACAGTCCTCTCGTATGTGAGGCAGCACCTTGGGTGGGACCAGGCGGGGCCTCCTTGCAGACAGAAGTTCCATTTCTTTTTTTGTTGTTGTTCCTTTTCCAACTCATGCCTCTGCCTTTTCTAGTCTCTAGACACCGGCATCTGATCTCTGCAGCTTCAGACAATGACTTTGTCACACCCGAGCCCCGCCGTGCTACCTGTCGGCGTCCAAACACCCAGCAGCAAGTTTCTAAAAAGAAGCTCAGAATTGTCTTCTCAAGCGACGAGTCCAGCGAGGAGGGTACGGTGCCCCTTTCTGGACCCAGCCCAGAGGGAGCACAGCTTGCTGGGAGGCCTGCTGCATAGTCCCCCCGCCCCCACGTCGTCTTCCTCCCTGGGCCGTGTGGTCGAGGACTGTCCCATTTGTTCTCTGAGACCCGTTTTTCACCATCTTTGTGACTCAGTTTTTCATCATTCCCCCAATTCTTTTGAATAGAACTGTCAGCAGAGATGACGGAAGATGAGACACCCAAGAAAACCACCCCCATCCGCCGAGCGTCCACTCACAGACACAGGTCCTAGGAGCGGCCCTGCCTGTTGCCATCCCAGCCAGCCGTGCAGGTGTCTTGTGGAGTGACCCTGAATTCCATTTCCCTTGTGAAATACTTGTTTACTTGTCTCCTTGGTTTTTTAAATGTGTAAACGGTCTTTATAATGTTAGGCTTTGCTGTTAAACTAGCCTAACTGAACCAAGTTGAGTCATTTTCAGAATACATGTTTGCCAGTTTCCTTGTTTTCTAATGAATAAATATTTTTATATACTTTTAGTGGTTTTTCCTAAGCCTGTGTTTCATCTCTCACGTTAGCCCAGAGGCAGGCAGCAGAGGGTTACAGATCCAGGAGTCTGATGCCTGTGCCAGCATCTGATGAGCTTCGAGCCCCTCAGTGCCCCGTTCTTGCCTCTCAACCTCCCCATCCTGCACACATGGCAGGATTGCTCCACTGTGCAGAATTAGGCAGTGCCTAGGCTTCAGATCCACGCTTCTCAATCTGGGGGCAGTTTTGCCCTCCATGGGGATATTTGACAATATCTAGAGACTATTTTGTTGTCACAACCAAGGAGAGGATGCTATCAGCAGCTAGTGGGTAGAGGCCAGGGGTGTTGCTAAATATCCTACAATATACAGGACAGATCCAACCCCAAAGAGCGATCAGCCCAAAATGACAGCTGTTCTGAAGTTGAGAAACCCTCCTCACCAGGGGCTGGCTGCTTCTGTCCTGCCTCGCCTCCACTTGTGCCCCTAACCCCATCTCTAGACAGGTGACTGACCTGGCCAGGGTGGTGGGAGGTCAGGTCCTGACTCCCCTCCAGCTCTAGACCATCCCCCAGAGATTCGTCACCACGTCACAGGGCCTGCAGGACATCAGTCCCTCAGCTGCAGGCCCTGTCCACCCCCCTCCTGCTCCCCAAGACTTCTCTGCTGAGTCACCTGAAGCAGAGGCAGTGAGGCTGCTGTCATGACAACACTGGTGTCTTTGCAGTCATGACAACAGCAGACTGCGTCAGTCATGCTCTCTGGGCACTGAGCTCCCTCTTTTTTCAGTAAAGGACAGTAATGAGCAATGATAAGCATGCGGCAAAGGGGGAACATGCTTTGGGGAGCAGAGGAGGGTGGAGGGACTCCTGAAGCCCTTGCCAGGGAGAGCTTGTGATCCTGTTGGAGCCTCCCCACCACTTCCCCAGCAGACTCCTCAATGCCCAGCTTCCCGCCTCCCTCACCATTAGATGCCCTCTTGCCATTCTTGAAAAGCCTGGGTGCTGACCATGCACATGGCTGCCAGCAACAGCCAGCCTTGGATCTGGGGCCTCCAGGAGGGAGGGCAGTCCCAGAAAGGGAAGGGACAGGATAGGCTGGAGTCGGGGTGCAGGGTAGTGTGCTCTCTGCCTTTTAAGCAAAGGTTATCATCAGGCGGGCTAAACTTAGCCACAGGCTTTTCAGCTGGAAAAGGGGGCTGGTCTCAGGTTACGCTGGGCCAGCAAAGAGGCCCCAATTCCTTCCACCAGCACCTGCTAATGGGCAACATCCATTCCACCCTCCCCCAACCTTCCCCAAAGCCTGAACGAACGCCTCAGAACCAACCCTTCCTCCATCCTCTGCTCACAAACCTGGCCCAGCCCCATCTTCTGAGGGACTGGTCTTGGAAATGAATGGATTCCCTCCACATCATGTGTGGAAAGGGGCTAGAGGGCCTTGTCCCCACCCTGTGCCCAAGACCTCCCAATATTTTACCTCTTATGGACTCCTCACCCTGCCCCCAACATCCCCTGGGTGCAGCCAGTGAAGGGGAGGCCCTGACTCCAGGGCTGGCCTGCACGTCCCAGGATGGGGAGGGACTTCCGCTCTCACGTCCTGCTCTGCCCAGGGCTGGATGGGGTGAAAGGGACATTGTCTCCCGGCCCAGGCCACTCAGCCCTCAGGTTTCCCAGGAGCAACTTTGTGGGAGACCTCCAGCCCTCTCCTCACCCAGCCCCTAAAGCGATCCTGCCCCTTGCCTGAGGTAGAGCAGCTAGGCACACAGGGCCTAGCTTGTCTGCCCGATTCTCAAGTGTCCAGGCTGCCCGTCCTGCAGGGCATCGTGACCTTCAGTGCAGAAACCTCCCTCTCGTGCCTCCTCCGGAGCCTCCTTCCTCTCCAGGCCTCCCACTGCCCAGGGCCCAGACCCCTGTCCCCAGGGTCCCCAGCCAGGGGAGGCCACGAGCCAGGAGGTGGGAATGGGGGAGCGCTGGAGGCCCCTCCCGGGCCCTTTTCTCTGCAGTTTCTGGGTCACTACCGAAGAGCCTCGAGAAGTTCCTCACGCTTCCCGCGTCTCCGCTTTTAAAAGCGGGGGCGGGGAAGAGGGGAAGAAGGGGGAGACTGCAGCTGCGAGCCGCACCCTTAACCCCAGGTTCCGCTCCAATTCCCCATCCCACTGGCTCCCCACATCTTCCCATTACATCCATGCAGCAACTCTAACGTCCCTGGCTCCTTGGGGGTCCTCAGTTTTCGCCAGGACTCCAGCCCCTAGTCCACAGCCCCCTGTAGTACAACTCCAGCAGGGCCAGGAAGCACCATCACCGGTCCCCTCCCCCTCTCCGTCCGCAGTCCACTTATGTGGTGCGTGCACATTCGCAGAGCCAGGCTGGTCCAAATGAAAAAAAAAAAAAAAAAAGGAAGAGGTGGGAGGGTCAGCTACTCGCGACTTTACGGGCGCACGTAGCTCAGGCCTCGGCTACTGGAGCTAGGACTGGGCGAGGCGGGCCCACGTCACCACGCCCCCGCCCCGCCTCCCCTGCCCTATAAATTCCCGCTGCAGCTTCCCCCTTTGCGCTCTCTGCTCCTCCCCGTTCGCCGGACAGCCGGGTTTTCTGTGCATTGCTAGGTAAAGCCTGGCGGAGAGGAGCCACAAGGGTTCGAGGACTGGCCGGAAAGGGACCGGGGGCGTGCGCGGTCCGGGAGTGTGGCTGCGGGGGCCGGCCGGGGCCGGGGTTGTGGTTGCGCCGGGCCGGGCCCCTGCATTGCGGGTTGGGGGGGGTGGGGAGGGACGTGCAGAAGAACAGTGCGGGGATGGAGGCCTGGGGGAGGGGCGGGGAGGGCACCGCCGGACTCCAGCCGCTTCGCCCCGCCATCTAATGTTCTTTCCTCTGCCTGCAGCCGCGTTCCTGAGACACGATGGTGAAGGTCGGAGTGAACGGGTGAGTTAGGGGGTGGGGCGGGGTGGGGCAGTAAGTCCTGCAGCCCCACCAGATCGCGTCTGCCGGTCTCGCCCTATCGGGTCTCTGCAAACATGTGGGGGACCCGGATGGGGTGGTCGTACCGCCCCCAAGGAGAACTCAAGGTCAGCGCTCGGACCTAGAGGAAGCCCTCGCAAGGCCTCGTGTCCCCCATCCCTGGCCGTTGCGCCTCCTGTAACTCCGCCTCTGCGGAGCCTTCCACTGCACCTGCCTTAGATACACAGCACAGGAGTCTCCAATTCTTGCTTTGGCCCCATCCCCTAATCCCCCAGCTGGGGCTCTTTCTTTACTTTCGCGCCCTGCGGGGTCACGTGCTGGGGAGGAGCCCATCCCCCAGCCCCAACCAGTGCCCCCAGCCGGGCAGCCCCGGGATGCAGGAGGCACAGCCGCCGAGCAGAGCCAGCTGGGAGGGGTCAGCTGCGGTAACCTCGCCGCCATGTTGCAACTAGGAAGGAAATGAATGAACCGCTGTTAGGAAACCTTCCTTAGTCCTTCAGTCTTTCTCCTTACTTGCCCATGACTAAGCCTCCTACCCCTGCCTCTTGGGGTGGAGTCTCCTTTATCCGGTAAACCAGGTCAGGCCACGCTTTCCCGTTCTTACTCAGCTGGACCTCAGCTCTTAGCACAGTATCCCCAGACCATCCCTAAAACTGCTGGCCAAATCTCTCCCCCCGCCCCGGGGATGAGGGGCTGCTTTTCCTGGATGGTTCTCTGATGAATCAAAGACGTGTAGGTTTATGGGGGTGGTCTTGTGCTGTTTCCGGGTTTTTTTACTTTTCTTTTCCCGGAGAGGTGTGGTGGCGCCGGCTTGGTGCCGTGCCGGCGGAGCTGAGTCATGGGTACTTAGAAATTTTCCACAAAATGGCTCCCGGAGCAGCAGCCCCTGTCTTCACGACAGCTCTCCTTGAAGCTGCTTCTTGCCATCCATGCCTAGAGTTGACCCAGCCCTAAAGGTCAGGCTGTAAAGGTCATGAGGAGGATTAGATGTCCGTGAGCCTCGGGAATCCTGCCCTTCTCCCCATCCCCTCTTCCAGAAACCAGATCCGCAGTCCACCCTAAGCTGGGGTTAAATATAGCTGCCTGACCTTTCTGCGGCTGGGGGCCCGGGCTTCTGGCCTCTCTTCTTCCTCCCATCCCACACACATCTTTGCTCCCACTCCTGATTTTTGGAAAAGAGCTGAGAAAGACAGGGACCTAACAAATCAGAAGCCCCGAACTGCGGGTTTGAGAAACCGCTCATTTTCCCTGTCTCTTTCCCTTTTGTAGGAGGGACTTGGGGAGGGGGTGGTTTTCCCTGGCCAGTTAACTTCTGACCTTTGCTCTTGCCCTTTGAGCTTAGTGATGCCAAGTGCGCAAGATTTTGCTCCCTACGGGGTGTAGCCTGAAGCTGGCCAGATAGGAACGAGCATTTACAGATAGTGGGCGTAAAGAACGCCATGTGCCTGCCATGTGCCGGGACTGTGGGTGGCAGCAGCGGTGCACCACGCTGTCACTCCGTGACAGATTTCAGATGACCAGGGGGTGTGGGCATCTCTTGGAGCCTCCTCGCCTCTTGGGCAGGATGGGAGCTTTTCGCTCTGTGGCTGTGCTGGGAAGCCGGGCTGGCCTGGCGCGCTGTGCGAAGAGCTGGCGATGAGATCTCTTCCTGGTAGGAAAGTGCCCTCTTCCCTCTGACAGAGGGCACGTGGGCCTGGACTGCTTACAAACCCAGGAGAGCTCACTGCTCCCTCCTCGCCTCCTGTACCCCTCAGATTTGGCCGCATTGGGCGCCTGGTCACCAGGGCTGCTTTTAACTCTGGCAAAGTGGACATTGTCGCCATCAATGACCCCTTCATCGACCTCCACTACATGGTGAGTGCCCCCCGTGGTGGGGGTGGGGACAGAGCTGCTGAGGCGCAGCCCCTTGATGCCCTGCCTCGTTCCCCCCAGGTCTACATGTTCCAGTATGATTCCACCCACGGCAAGTTCCACGGCACAGTCAAGGCGGAGCACGGGAAGCTTGTCATCAATGGGAAGGCCATCACCATCTTCCAGGAGTAAGTACGGAAGACGGAACAGGAAGAAATTTGCCCTGGAGGAGGTACTGGAACGGGGTGACCACCTTGGGTCTGTGGTAGCCCACGCCCCTGAACTTTGTCCTGTCTTGTCTCTTAGGCGAGATCCCGCCAACATCAAATGGGGCGATGCTGGTGCTGAGTATGTTGTGGAGTCCACTGGCGTCTTCACTACCACGGAGAAGGCCGGGGTGAGCGGCGGGGAGCCCAGAGCGGAGGGGGATTCGCCACGGGGTTGGTGTAGTGGGGAGACGGGGGAAGATGACAGCCCAGGAAAGGGAAAGCCCAGGTGCCTAACTACTGCTCTGCTGCAGGCTCACTTGAAGGGTGGGGCCAAGCGGGTCATCATCTCTGCCCCTTCTGCTGATGCCCCCATGTTTGTGATGGGCGTGAACCATGAGAAGTATGACAACTCCCTCAAGATCGTCAGGTGAGCTTGGCGGAGGGGGCGGAGAGGGCTCAGTCACGCCGCACAGTAACGCCACGGACCTGCCCGTGACCTGCCTCCCTCTTTTCAGCAATGCCTCCTGCACCACCAACTGCTTGGCCCCCCTGGCCAAGGTCATCCATGACCACTTCGGCATCGTGGAGGGACTCATGGTATGAGTGATGGGGACCGAGCCTTCTCCCATCCCGGAGCTCAGTCCTGAGCTGTAGGGGCTCAGGACACTGGCGGACTCCGAGCACTGTGTCCCTTAGTTCTTCCCAAAGGGAGGAGGGGGGCAGCGTGAGGAGCACTAGGCACGGCCTTCATCCCCACCTCCTTGTCTCCAGACCACGGTCCATGCCATCACTGCCACCCAGAAGACTGTGGATGGCCCCTCTGGGAAGCTGTGGCGTGATGGCCGAGGGGCTGCCCAGAACATCATCCCTGCTTCTACCGGCGCTGCCAAGGCTGTGGGCAAGGTCATCCCTGAGCTGAACGGGTGAGGCTCTTTGCTGCCCTCCTGCCCTGGGGGTCTGGGGAACCAGCGGGGGTGGTGCTGACTCTGCTTCCTCACGTCCCCAGGAAGCTCACTGGCATGGCCTTCCGTGTCCCCACCCCCAACGTGTCGGTTGTGGATCTGACCTGCCGCCTGGAGAAACCTGTAGGTTTGGGTTGGAACAGCTCTGGTGGGCTGGGGGGTTGTAGGATTGGAACTTGAATAACCACATCTGTTTTTGCCATCAGGCGAAATATGATGACATCAAGAAGGTGGTGAAGCAGGCATCGGACGGCCCCCTCAAGGGCATCCTGGGCTACACTGAGGACCAGGTACTGATAGGTCAGGGAGCTTGGTGTCCACGCAGCCCCACTGAACAAGACTAGGTTCCATAATTGGCCCTCTTCCTTCCCCAGGTTGTGTCCTGTGACTTTAACAGTGACACTCACTCTTCCACCTTTGATGCTGGGGCTGGCATTGCCCTCAACGACCACTTTGTCAAGCTCATTTCCTGGTAAGTTGCGATGCGATTCGGGTGGGATGCTTCAGAACGTGGTCGAGTCTGGTGCCCCCTGGTGGCTGGCTCAGGAAAACAGCATTAAACTGTTGCTCTCCTTCCAGGTACGACAATGAGTTTGGCTACAGCAACAGGGTTGTGGACCTCATGGTCCACATGGCCTCCAAGGAGTAAGAACCCCGGACCACCAACCCCAGCAAGAGCACGAGAGGAGGAGAGAGAGGCCCTCAGCTGCTGGGGAGTCACAGCCCCAACTCGATCCCCCAACACACTGAGAATCCCCTGACCTCCAGTTTCCATCCCAGACCCCGGAAGAAGGGGAGGGGCTTAGGGAGACCTGCCTTGTCATGTACCATCAATAAAGTACACTGTACCCGGCCTCCTGCCGTCTTACTCTAGAGTCTGGGATAAAGAGGAGGGAAGCTGGGCTGGGGCCAAGGAAAACGAGACCTTGCTGAGGGCACCCAACCAGGCAGAAACTCCACCCTGGGCTCCTCTGAGGAGCCACCTGTCCTCATGGTGCCTTAGTGAGGCTTAGTGAGATTGCTGCAGCTGAACCCGGGAATGGCCTGGCTGCTTGTGTCCAGACGCCGTTCTGTCTGCAGCTGCCTGGAGAGGGCGCTGGCACAGGATGTGCACCTGGCTGGAACCGGTCACCTGACTGCCAGGGGTGGATTCCAGCTCTGCCCTGTCACAGCTGTGAGCCTCAGGGCCATCTGTGGTGCAGCTGTGCCAGTGCCAGCTCTGAGGCTGTTCAGAGAAGTTACAGTAGGTTAGCCCAGGGGAGGGGTTGGGTGGTTTTATTCCCATGTCCTCTGTCACCCGTGAATGCACGTAGGCTTAGTGGGGAGAAGCAGAGACTTGGCACCGATGACCTGGACTGAGGCCCGGGCTCTGCCACTTGAGGCGCCATTACTTTGGGCAAGTTGCTTATAACGCTGCGTGTTTGTAAGATGAAAACTAGTGCACACCACACAATGGGGACTGTGGAGCCGCCACCACGAAGTTGCTGGAAACAGTGACACCAAAGCGTTCAATAAATACTCGCCAGTTTCATTAGTATTAGATTCCATCCAAACGTCAGTTCAGCACAGCCTGCCTCAGTGAGGCCAAGGTACCCTCAGTCGCGTCTCCCAAGTTTCTCCAAGCTTTTCTGAGTCCGGGCCATCTTCTTACTCAGTCTGTAGGTCTCAGTGTGCGACAGACGTGGACGAGGCACATCTTCAGCTGATGCTGAAGAAACCGAGACCCTGAGCACGCGTGTGCACGTGTGCCCCCACACACCCACGCAGTTTCACCTTTCCGTCCTCAGCAGTGACTGGGAGAGTGCAGGAGCTCCCGCTCCCCTCACGGCACTGCACCCAGTTGGCCCAGAGGCCGCCTGGACGTGTGGCACTTCCACGAGGGAAGGGTTGTGGCCACATCCCTCCGCTGTCAAAGGGCAGACAGCCGCGAGCACATGGGGAGGACAGCGCCCTGCCCGGTCCGGCTGCCTCCACCTGCGACACAGAGGGACGCCGTCTCCCGCTGCACAGGCCGTGGAACATCCGGCCTATTCAGCCACCTCACGCCAGCGCCTGGGCCAGTGGGCACCGCAACAGGGTCAGGCGGCCGGCTGGCTCGAGGCCTCAGGGTGGAAGGAAGATCCGACAATAGCGTTCCTTACTCAGCGGACAGGGCGAGGGCCACGAGCGCTCCGGCGGCGGCGTTTTAAAGATGGGAAAGTAGCAGACACCCACGCGTGAAGGAGGACAGCCGGCTGTGCGGGGAGCCTCCCGCGAAGGGCAGGCCGAGCCTCGTTCCACGCACCCCAGGACCCTAGAGAGGCCGAGGACCAAGGGAGGAAGCTGGGGGAGCGCCCGGTCCCACAGGCCAGGCTCGGTGAGTCCCAGCAGGGCCCCGCTGGAGGAGATCCCTATCTCATGGAGCTGTCAGATGAGACATCGCGATCGGAGTCCTCAGCCTCGCTTGGCGGTGGCGGCGGGTCGCTAAGCGGGACCGCAGTGAAAGCAGGAGACTTTCTAGAAAAAAGCACCAGTTGTAACCTCCGGGCACGAAAGAACCCCGACAAGCTGGCATCCCACACCCTTGGCCTTACTCCTGGCAGCAGGTGAATTACATCTTAGGCGGGGCAGGACCACGAGCGCGGGCGGATGCGGGCGCAGCGGCGGGAGGGGAGAGGAGACGTCGCCTGCTCCACCCTGATGGGGGGGGGGGGCAGTTCCCGCTTTAACTTAGGGACCAGGAGAGGCTGAGTAGAGGCTGAGTTCCGAAACATCTGAAGTCGCAATAGGAGGTGCGCCTGAAAGCCTTGGCTCTGCGGCCCCGGCTCTATGCCTGTCTATAGTGGTTTTGTGATTTTTTTTTTTTTAATTTCATGGCTGCACGTGCAGCATATGGGAGTTCCCAGGCAGGGACGGAACTACACCGCACCTGCAGCAACACCAGATCCTTTAACCCTCTGTGCTGGGCTGGGGATCAAACCCATACCTCTGAAGCCACCTGAGCCACTGCAGTCAGATTGATTTTTTTTTTTTTTTTTGGTCTTTTTGCCTTATCTAGGGCCGTACCCGCGGCATATGGAGGTTCCCAGGCTAGGGGTCTAACAGGAGCTGTAGCTGCCGGCCTTTGCCACAGCCACAGCAACGCGGGATCCGAGCCGTGTCTGCGACCTACACCACAGCTCAGTGGGATCCTTAACCCACTGAGCAAGGCCAGGGATCGAACCCGCACCCTCATAGTTCTTAGTCGGATTCGTTAACCACTGAGCCACGACGGGAACACCTGCAGTCAGATTCTTAACCCACTGCGCCACAGCAGGAACTCCTAGTTTTGTGATTTTTTTTTTTAAAGCTTACACAGTCAAAGGCACAAATTGCGGCTCTGACTTTAGATAAAAATTTGCCCCCACCCGCCTTGTGCTCTTTGTCAGATTTTAGCTGCTTTTCTTATTTTTTTGGTGGCACTCATGGCATGCAGAAGTTCCTGGGCCAGGGATCAAACCTGCACCACAGCTGTAACCAGAGCCACAGTGGTTACACCACCATATCTTTAACCCACTAAGCCACCAGGGGACTTATTAGCTGCCTTTTCGGTGTGTGGGGGGGAGCAGCAGACGGCACCCAAAGCATATGAAAGTTCCTGGTCCAGGGATCAAATCAGCTGTAGCTGTGACCTACGCCACAGCTGTGGCAATGCCAGATCCTTAACCCACCGTGCCACAGTGAGAACTCCTAACTGCCTTTCTGAGTGGGGGAACTACCAGACTTGGCGGCACCAGGAGGTTTTGGCTGCCCAGCCATGTATGGACATGTGTCCAACTGCTGATGGAGTGAAAGCTGCCCGCCTGGGCCAGACAAACCAGGCAGCCTTCAACAGGCAGCTGCATGACAACTGGCTGAGCCACTGCTGGAGAGGCTCAGGGCTCCTCCGAGAGGAGCCCACACTCGGGGTGGGGGGGGCCTTACCGGTCCCCAGACTGGGTGATGAGCCGGCGGCAGGTCTCCATCTGCACATCCAGGCCCCGCTTCATGCTGCACATCTCCATGTACTCGTGCAGGTGCCGGTTCATGTCGTTCTTGGCCGTGGCCAGCTCCAGCTGTGGTGGGGGTGGGGGGCAGGGCCACCAGGTCAGCAGGGCCTCTGCCCCCAGGAGGCTGACCTGCCAAGGGCACCCAGGGCGGGGGCGCAGGCAGCCGCGGAAAAGGGCTCAGATTTAAAACTACACCAGCTCAGGGCAGAAAGCACCGCTTCACCACCGCTCCTCTGGGAACCTCTGCCCGCAGAGGCTTTTGCTAAGGGATCTGCTCCAGGCCTGCCACCTTGGATCAGACTCACTGAGGCAAGAGACTGGGGGTGCGAAGGACAGGGCTGTTCTGGAGTCCACGTGCAGCCCCGTGAAAGGCCTCGCCCTCCCTGGGTCCCCAGGCGGCCTGTTCTGTCCCTCACTCCCTGGACGGGAGCCCCTGGCAGGGCCGGCCACGGGGCCTGCGCTTCCGTGTGTGCACACCCCGCACCTCACCGGGGACTCACAGCTTCACCTCGGAGAGCACCCACGGGACTCAGGGCCCAGCGGCCACCTGAGCACAGCGGACAGGGGCTCCACCCTCTCACGGCGCGTCTCCTCCCCTCACTTCTCTCACTTGTAAGCCCATTTCAGAGACTAACAGAAGGACTGTGTGCCACGCTGACTGTCTGACAGGTTATGAGATGGAGCCCAGGTCAAGAAGCATTATATGTGAACAGATGTGGTGCCTGGAGTCAAGGAAATGCAGCCTCCCTCCCAGAGCCCGACTCTGCGCCACAGGCTCCGAGGCGGAGGCGAGAGGCGGGACGAGACCCAGGCCACAGACAATCTGCTGCCTCTCTTTGTTGTGGACACAAAGAACAGGGGCCAGAGGGGGAGGCCGAATAAAACTGTTCAGGGGCGATTTGCTTGACCGCCTGAGAGCAAAGAGAAAGGGCGGGAAACCACCCGTGAATGATCGGAACTGGGCAGAGACAGGATGGAGTCCTAGAGAGAAGGGCTAGACAAAGAGACGGTCAGGATCACGACACGGGGGGTGAGATGGTGGCCTGGGTGGGGGGTTGGGGGGTGTCAAAAGCCCTAGTGAGCACGGCTCTAACCACAGCCTTGGTTCCGGAGCTGAGGGGGCAGGACGCACTGACCGGCCAGTCCAGGAAGGAAATACGGTGCCGCCAGCTCCTGTCCAGATCAGATGCCATCTACACCCCCGATGCTGCAGCTCAGGAGAGCCAGCGATAAAGAGGAGGAGCTGGGTTCTGGAACCCATCCCTCAGCAGGCAGGGAAGAAGGAAACATATTCCAGCTGGAAACAAGGCTAGGACGGCTGCCAGTCTCTACGCGTTGTGTGGTCCCACTTCACGCACACGTTTAGAGCGGGGCTTCGGGAAGAAGACCCCAGCTGCCTGCACTGAGGACCCCACGCGGGGCAGGGCTGGTCTGAGCAGGTGGAGGGGGAAGGGGCGAGGAAAAGAATTCCCTCCTACCTCCCACCCGGGGCCCGGGCCTCCCCATCCAGTAATGGAAACGGTCCCTGCCTCCCTCCCAAAGCCACCGCTCCGCCCTCCTGACACCTCTCCTCGTGCCATTCTAGGCGCAGAGAGGACAGCTGGACGGACGGGCGTGAACAGGAGAGAACTGTGCTCTGCTCTCCCTCCCAGCTCCTTGGCTAGTGACACACATCCTTTGTGCCTTTTTTTGCTTTTTAGGGACACACCCGCGGCATGTGGAGGTTCCCAGGTGAGGGGTCCCAACTGGAGCTGTAGCCGCCGGCCTGAGCCACAGTCACAGCAACGCCAGATCTGAGCCATGTCTGCAACCTACACCACAGCTCATGGCAACGCTGGATCCTTCCTTAACCCACTGAGCGAGGCCAGAGATCGAACCCACATCCTCATGGATCCTAGTTGGGTTCATTAACCGCTGAGCCGCGAAGGGAACTCCCTCCTCTAGGCCTTTAAAACTGAGCATCTGTCTTGCTTAAAGGAGCAGGACCAGCCGATACATATTGGGAGAATGAGAATGTTAAAAAATAATTCCTCAACTTCTTTCTTAAAATGCAGGCAGTGTGAGCGCAGCGGGCTTGGAGAGAGGCTGAGAGTTCCAGAAGTACCCCGCCATGAGCCTCGGGAACCACATGCAAGCCCTGCCCTGCGGCCCCCTCCCCAGGGCTGCCGCAGAGCCTTCCTGCCGCCCCTAAAGGCCTAGAGTTTACATTAAAGCACCAGCTCCATTTGCCATCTTCAGAAGGTCCTCAAGTCTAAGAAGAGAGATTTTTCTACTAGCTTACGTGCTGAGCTGAAGCGACGGCAAAGTTCGAGTCCAGCTCTGAGCAGACCCTGCTACAGCACCAACAACAACAACAAGCAACCACAGTGAGGTGCGCTTACTATGAGGCAGACACTGCCCTGCGCGCTGCCTGATTTCACTTGACCTTCAAACAATGCTGAGGGAGGTATCAGTAAGATCCCCGTTTTACAAATAAAGGAATAGGAGTTCCCTTCGTGGCTGGAGTTCCCTTTTTGGCTCAGTGGTTAACGAACCCAACTAGGATCCATGAGGATGTGGGTTTAATCCCTGGCCTCGCTTTCAGTGGGTTAAGGATCCTGCACTGCTGTGGCTGTGGTGTAGGCCAGCTGTAGCTCTGATTCGACCCTTAGCCTTGGATCTTCCATATACTGCGATTGTGGCCCTAAAAAAGCAAAAAAAAAAAAAAAAAAACAAATAAAACAAACAAACAAAAAAGGAACAGGCTCAGAGAAAAGAAGCAACTTGTTAAAAGTTAAAGTGGAAGTCAGTAAGTAACAGAGCTGAGATCTGAACCCACACTTGTCTGCTTCCCTCCCCAGCCCCAGGTCTTCAGGACCCACCAGAGGGGCTACAGAAAGAAGACCACTCCTCCCCTGTCAGGAAGAAATAAGGAAGCCCTGGCGTTTGGGGTCCCGCAGGGGTGAGACCACTGCACCTGCAGCCCGGCTCAGAACCCACCAGCTGGGCCCCCCTGCTTCAGCTCATGGCCTTACCTCTATCTGGTCAATGGTTTCCTGATATTCTTTCTCCCGGGTTTTGAACAGGGACTCGGTGTCTTTAATCACCTTCTCCAAACTGTCTTCCGGCTGCTGGAGTGGAAAGGGAAGCATGGGGAGGCCAGAGGGGAGGGATGGGGTGGGGCAAGGCGGGGGCAAGGTGGGGAGAGAGAGTCAGGTTAAAGGCAGCCGGAGAGAGAGGGGACGAGGACAAAGCACGAGGGAGAAGCTGGTGACGGATGGCGGCCACAGAGGGAAGACAGAGCGCGGAGTGGACGGTGGGTGGGGAGGAGATGGGCCTGGTGCCCAGAGAGGAGGAGCCAGGCCCTGTGGCCGGGAGGGCGGTTACCTCTCCCGGGGCCTCTGCGGCGGCCAGGGCATAGCCCGAGAAATCCTCCCACAGCAGCAGGGTCTCCTCAGTTTCCTCCCAAGTCAGGCTGTCACAGTCGTCCTCAAAATCATACTCCCTCCTAGAGACAGGGAGCCCGGCGTCAAGGCGGGCAGAGGGGCGGGGGCTGCTGGGTGAGCTCCGGCCTCGGGCGGGTGGCAAGGGGCCTCGGGACTCACAGCTGGTTCAGCATGCGCTGCATCTCCTCGTTGATGCTCAGGGCCGTGCTCTCCTCCTCATCCCCGTCGGGGTGGCGGGGCCCGTCACTCTCTGACAGGGAGGTGTCCTCCTCGACGGCAGCCTTGCGCTCCCGCTTCCGCCCCCCCATGGATGGGACCTTAATGGGAGACAAGTGCAGAGACTACAGAGACGAGGCCGGGTGCATGAGGAGAAGGGCGTGGGCGCCGGCGGGGCGGGGAAGCATGGACCAGCGGGAAGGGTGGGCGGACAGAGTGAAGACACGGTTACAAGACGGAACAGAAACACCAGTCGCCGAGACAGGCAGACAGACACGGATGGGGGCGGGGCTGCAGACTAGGAGGAAGACAGAGAAGAAACAGAGAAAACAGAGCAGTAAGATAAGGGGGAAATGGCTGGCCGTGACCACAGTAAGATGCGCAAAATGGCTCAGAGAATTTCTTTTCTAACGTCTTTCTAGTGACAGGACTGAACTAAGAGGGAAGTTTCAGGCTGCAAGGAGGAAGGAGGGGGCCGCGGAGCTGACAAAGCAGAACCTGAGTCACACATCCAGATCTGGAAGCCAGAGGGCGAAGCGGGGGTGGAAATGGAGCCGAGGGGAGAGAAGGGGGAGAGCAGGGGGGTCGGGGGAGGGGTCTGCGCTGAGAGCCCGCTGGGCCAGGAGGCCCGGAGCTGAGAAACGGGCAGGACGCAAGAAGCTTGCGTGAGAGCAGAACTAACCAGCTTCTTCTGTGGAGGAAGCAAGAGAAGATGAAAGGAAGAGAGGAGAGGAGGCAGACAGGAGAGAAGGGGGGGAGAGACGGCGTTAGAGAGAGCTCCAAACTCCTCTCCAGAGGCTGTTCCTCGCCCCCCAGCCTCGCCCCCAGATGCCACACTAAGGTCCTGGAGAAGAGGGCAGGGCCAGCCCTCTCTGCAGAGGGCGCTCAGCACTGGCACCTGGCAGCGGGGGCGGGGCTGGGCGAGGCAGTCCCGAGCCCTCACCTGGAACATCTTGATCATGTCCTCGCAGTTGCGCTGCTGAGCCACGTCACAGAGCTTGGCGGTGATGTCGATGCGGCGGCAGATGTCCATGTCCACCTTCATGGCCTTCTCCTGGATCTTCGTATCCAGCTCTGACAGGTTCTGCGCAGGAGGCGGGCGGCGGTGAGGGAGGCCGCCGGCGGGGCTGGTGATATCCCGTCATCCTCCCAGCCAAATGTCTCCAGCTCCTCTGAACAGGTGTCACGTTTCCTGGATGCCTCCTCCCCGCCCTAGCACTCTGCTCAGGCAACTGGCTCCCTGGACGAGGCCCCTAAAGGGCGTGGCACAGTGTCTGGGACATGCAGGGGGCTCCCTCCTGAAACTTAGGTTCCCAGAGAGAGAGAGGCTACAGGGGCTACGAGAGCGGAATAAATACTGTAGTGATAACCACACCGGTGCACCCTGAGCTGGCACCACCCTGACTCAGTAATCGTGCCCTTCAGAACCATCCTGCAAAGCACATGCTTCACCATCCTGTTCCACGGACCTGGGGGCAGAGGCAGGACGGTAAGGACTTCACCCAGGGCCACGATGCAAGTAAACAACCCTGAGTAGCGATGGAGGCCACAGGGGCTTCTGTTCCTCCTCCTTCTCCCTCTCTCTCTCTCCCTTTTTTTTTAGAGCCACACCTGAGGCATATGGAAGTTCCCAGGCTAGGGGTTGAACTGGAGCTACAGGTGCTGGCCTAAGCCTGAGCCACAGCAACGTGGGATCCTCAAAGCACCGAGCAAGGCCAGGAGCAGAACGGCATCCTCACGGGTACTAAGGAACTCCCCTCCTTCTTCTCTTAAATGAAGGGGCGGCCAAGGGGGGAAAGGCATTGCGGCAAAGTGGAGGGCGGGACAGCGAAGAACGCCAGCTGGGCTTGGCTGGACCTGGACGCCTCAGGGCCGAGCCGGCAGAGTGGGTGTGAAGGGCACGGGGACGCGGCCGCACTCACATTGCTCATGAGCCCCTTGAAGACCACCAGCTCGGCCTTCAGCTGCTCCACCTTCATGGCCAGCTCCTCCTGGCAGGCGTCGGCCTCCTGGGCTTCCTGCAGTCGGGAGGACCGGCGTGAGCGCACCGCGGGCGTGCGAGTGGAGGGGCGTGGGGCGGGGAGGACGCGCGGAAGGCGGCCCTCACCTCCTGGAGCTCGTCCACGCGCTCCTGCAGCTGCAGCCGCACCGCGTACTCCTCTTCCCACCTGCGGAGGCGCGAGGGCGGCGCGTGGGCTCAGGCTCCGCCCCCGGCGCCCCGCCCCCTCCGTCCGGCCGGGCTCAGGCCTCCGCCGCCCAGCCGCTTCCCCCAAGAGCTTCCGCCAAGAGGAGGCATCGGTGCCCAGCTCACCAGCTGCCTTCCCGGAACTGCTGGCCTCGCACCACGAACTACAGTTAAGAGCAACTGCGGCTGCTCTGGTCCCTCGCAGAGCCCGTCCCGCTCAGGCCCCGGCCCAGCCTCGTCCCCCTCCTCCTGCCCGCACCAGACCGCCAGGCCCACCTGGCCCGCTCTCCCACCTTCAGTCCTCAGATCCGGGCTCCCGCCTCCTGCCCGCACCAGAACAGAGCTCGTCGAGCCCGCTGCCCTGCCTCCTGGGGTACCATTAACCCTGCAAAAGCAGCTGCGGGACACACACCGCATCAACAGAGTTGGTCAAGAGCCTGGGAGGAGATGCTCAAAGTCCATCCCCACGGGCTCCAGAAAGTACCCACCCAGAGGCCCTAGTGAGCTGCAGAGAGGTGCCCAGGCTGGCCTGAGGCACTCAAGCCCTGCAGGCTGGAGCCTGGGATCACAAAGCACCCACACCCAGAGGGAGAGGGAAACTGGAGCAAGGAGAAGTGCCCCATTGCTGTGCTGGTTGAGACCAAGAGGCGGCATCTCCCAGGCTCCAGAATGCAGGGTCTGAGACCACGAACAAGCTAAAAGACACTCCCCACCAAGGCAGGGTCCCTTTCCCAGGGCTGGGAGCAAGCCTGAGCATCCTCCACTGCACCACCGAGGCTGCAGGGCGGGGCGAGGCACCACCACTGCTTAGGACTGATGTCAGGACCCCCCTCCCCAAGGCTGGCTGGAACAGCAGGATTTCTCAGAACCATTGACATAGCCCAGCACTTCTCCCTCATCCTGAAAAGACTTCTTCCAGGCTGAGAAAGGAGGGGAATTGCACCAGGAGAGAAACTCCAACACAAGAAAGGTGGCTGGGAAGAGCACAGAGAACACACTCTGCAGGCCTAGGATTCAGTCCTCCCCTGCCCTCCGTCTCTGTTCCCAGGTGCCTCTGCTCTCTGCCCTGGGCTCTCCCTCCAGTCCCATCTCGCCTTGCTCTCCTGTTCCTCACTCACAACCGCACTGCAGTATTCCTAATAATAACTCCTCGGCATCACTGCGGCTGCCCCTCCCAGCTGGGCAGGGAGGAGGCAGGCAGCTGGGCCTCCAGCCGCCAGCTCAGCGCACAGCCCGGCTCCCTCCTTCCTGGCTCCCCGCCCAGCCTCCCCTGCCAGCCCCCACATCCTCCTCCCTTGTGCTCTGGCATTCTCTCTTTGGGGGGGGGAGCCAAGGGCCCCAGCTGCAGCAGATTATGTGTTTTCTTAGATAAGACCTTTATCTTCTCTGGGCCTTAGTTTCTTCACAACGCGAGGGCACGGGATGTGGCACCCTGATGGCCCTGGGGTCCATGTGTCTCTGGAGGAAGCAAGCTGGAAAGGGGACAATAACTCTGGACAAGATGCATCAGGAAGGGTAGGACAGTGAACTCAACAGTTTCAGGTAGAAACTTAAGTAAGGAAATTAGGTAAGGATTAAGATTAATAAAATCTTACAGGGTTAAAAAAAAACCTGAAAATAAACCATCTGGAAGCTCATTAGAATTCTATTTGTACTCCAGCTAGATTTTCCTACAAACAGGTTCATTCTGACCTCCATTCAAATCTGTGTCTCACGAGGTTCTCGAAACATGGGCAAAATGTGAGCAATTTCCTTTTTTTTTTTTTTTGGTCTTTTTGCCTTATCTAGGGCCACACCCACGGCATATGGAGGTTCCCAGGCTAGGGGTCTAACAGGAGCTGTAGCTGCCGGCCTTCGCCACAGCCACAGCCACAGCCAGAGCAACGTGGGATCCGAGCCGTGTCTGCAACCTACACCACAGCTCACGCAATGCTGGATCCTTAAGCCACTGAGCAAGGCCAGGAATCGAACCCACAACCTCATGGTTCTTAGTCGGATTCTATAACCACTAAGCCACGAAGAGAACTCCGAATTTCCATGTATTTTACATTTAGCAAACACCCTCTCTTCTAAATAAATGGCATCCTTGAGTGAAGTGAGAAAGCAGGGGCCACTCCTATACTGGAAAAACTAAGACCAGGATAAAGAGACCCACCCAAGGTCATGAAAGGCAGGGGAGCTGAACTTGGAACCAGAAGGCCTAGCTCCTTCCCAGTTTAGTGCTCAAACTATGCCCATCTCTTCTAGGCTACAGACAGGAGTGAGTGTTGCTATAAAGAGAACAGATCGAGGGCAGGGGATCTGGGGTGGAAGAATGAGTGACTGCCAGTGTCACGTACCGTCCAAGTCTGGCTGTGGGGCCCTCTGCACAGCAGTGTGCTGCAGAGCCATGAGCTCATCCATCCCTAAGGGATAACTCTTTGTTGCCCTGGACAGCTGGACCAAGGACAAACAGTCTTTCAGTTAAAAAAAAAAAAAGTGTCCCTGAGACCAGCAGTTGTTGCTGTGGTTATGGATGTATTCCAGAACCGCCCATGTTCCAGTGCTGACTGTGCTGATTAATTTCTGCAGGGGTCGGGGCTGGGGCTGGGGCAGAACGGTTCTGGGGGGCATTGGTTTTAGGATAACTGAGTCTCCCAAAGACACTTAAACATGGACTACAACTAAGGAAGCCAGCCACGATAAGGGCAGGACTCAGCCTCTGAAAGCCTGTTGATCTGTGATCTGCTAGACTCTGGCATCTTACTGATCCCTGAAAGTCACCCCCAGATGGAGCAGTCATTTCCCTGAGCATTCAGCTAGTCCCCACTGGACACAAATCTCTGCTCACCTGGGTTGCAAGGGTAATTCCCAGGCCTTCCCACAAGGGGTCAGGGTAGCTCATTAAGAGGTTAAACCTGAAGGCAAAGCCTCCTTCTGACCAGAGAGTCTGCAAAGCGCTGGTTGTGCTCATGCTCCTGTTATAATGGCCTAGTTATCAGTCCTCTAAGGGATCCACTTGGATGCAGCCAGCACTCCAGCATGGAGTCCCCTCCTGGGCCCCTGTGATAACCCTGGAGAAAGTCAACGCTCCATCCTCAGAGTGACCAGGCCTGCCCCTGCTGCCTTATATCATGGGTGTGTCCATATTTCCAGCTTTCTCCTACTCAGTCCTTGCTACCCTCTTCACACTTTCTCCACCTTGGACTCTGCACCTTCAGTTTCCCCCAGCTTCCACTAGCCCTGTGGCAAGGACAATCCCCTCCCTCTTCCCTCGGGAATTCCCTTCACTCTTCCATCACTCTTTTTTGACCTGCTCCCAGAAACGCCCTGAGGTCCCCAGGCTTGCAGATGGACTAGAGAGGGCCTACAGCTTCCATGGACGCTGCTTCGGGAAACACTGAGAAGCGGGAGGATCGCCCACTGCAAAGTGCACCCCCCTTCTTATTTCACTTAGGTTCCCGAATTAAAGCTACATCCTTTGCCTCTAACTTTAGATCTCTACGTGGAGCTTCTATCACAAAATCACTGCGAGGGCTGAGACTGGTGCAGGTGAGTGGTAGCCTAGATGCAACCTCTCAGACCCACATCCCTTTCAGACCTCACAAAACCCCAGAGTTAACACAGTCAGCCCAACACCGCAGCCTGGATGAGACAGAGAGAAAAGCCAGAAAAACATGAGTTCCCCAGCGGTATCCACTCCTAGACTCCTTCCTGTCACAGGTCTGACTTCTGCATTCTCTGTGGATTCTAGTACCCAATTCCATCTTCTTACCGACTTCCAAGCTCCTCCTTACACAGCAGGAACTTTACTCTTATTGACTCCTCCCTAATTCTTGGGGCCCATCGGCTCCTGGACGCACACCTAGCCCCGGCCCGAGTGTGGCCTGACGGTGTGCCCCGTCCCCACCTTCCCGGTCCCTACCTCCGCTTGTACTCGTCCCGCTCCCGCTTCACTTTGGCCAGCACGTTGTAGAGCGCGCGGATCTCGGGGGTGATGGTGTCGATCTGGACGCCCACCCCGTCGGGGTGCACCCACGACAGGCCAGGCCCTTGCACCAGAGTGGGCTCCAGTCCCGGCCCGAGCCGGCGGGCGTGAGAGAAGGACCAGATGGTGCCGGGCATGAAGCGGGCCGACGAGGAGTAGGCGGTAGAGGCGGAGGTGGAGGGTGCCGGGTGGCAGGCCGCGGAGGGCGCGAGGGGGCCGGCCGGGGAGCGCGCGGGCGACCCCAGCACCCGCGCCGACGGGGTGCTGACTGCGGCCGGCCGGGAGCCCAGGGGCAGCCCCAGGGGCCGGACGGGGCTGACGAAACCGGTCTGCACGGCCTGGTCTCGGCGAGCCAGGCCCCGCCGGCCCTGCTTACCCTCCTCCAGCGCCTGCTGCAGCTGCTTCTCCAGCAGCCGGTTGCGGCGCTCCAACTCGTGCACCTTGGCCAGGAAGCAGCGGAAGCGGAGGTTCAGGGTCTTGAGCACGTTGATATTGGAGCCCAGGTCGTTGCGGAGCGCCATGGCGGCGGGGGGCGCCGGGCCCGGCCCGGGGGGCGAATAGGGAGCCGGGCCGGCCGGGGCAAGTGGCGCCGGGGGCAAGTCCCCGCCGCCGGCCAAGTGGTCGCCTCCCAGGGGGTCCCCCAGCGGCCCGGCCAGGCCCTGCTGCTCCTGCTGGAGGAGGAAGAGATTGGGGCCGAATAACGGATTCATGGCTGCGCCTTCTGCTGGGAGATGGAGACTAGTGCAGGAACAGGGATGGAGGGTGAGGGAGAAGAGCCAATGAGGCGCCAGTGGGACGCGGGGCAGCCAATCAGACAGCTCGACCGAGGGGGCAGAGGTCAGCGGGGAGGAGGAGGGCAGGAAGGAAGCCAATGAAAGGCTCGTTAGGAGGCTGGCACCTGGACCGACCTTTCCGGGTCTGAGGCTGAGCCCTGGTCTGAGCGGACCGCTTGCCCGTGCCCGGAATCCAGCCAAGATGGCAGAGAGTCATCAAACCCAGGTCCTCCAATACTCCATGGTCTGGTAGCACGAAATCCATCTTCCCTACACTCCTATTGCCCTCCTCGCCCCAGAGTTCAAACACCCAGGCTCTGACTCCACGACTCGCCTTCTCCTGGGCCCTTGAGGAGGCCAAAGGATCTCAGGTGCGGGGAATTGACCTGACTTCTCAGTATACCACACTGTCCCCTCCTCAGAGGATCCCTATCCCACCCTCCCACCTCGACCCTAAAATCGGCAAAGCCAATACCCGGTTCCCCCCAAAAAACAACAAAAAAACACAGTGGGGAGAGATTGTAAAATGTGTATTAAAGTTTCATATCCACGGTGGGAAAGCCATCCTCATAGAGGTAAGAGTTCCAACCCAGTAACAATGGCAACGAACTACTCCAGTCTAGTTCAACCATCCACTGAAGATGGCAGTGGCTGTCTGCTGCCTCTGGACTGAGATTTTCTCCTCTTTGCTGGGGGAGGCCTGCTGGAACTGCGGGGGGACTTGGTGGGAGTCTTATGTCCCTGGTGGGTGCCATTCTGTTTCTGGAAGGTAGTTTTCTTGAAAGCTTGCTCTGGCAACTGCTGCTTTACGTTCTCAGCCCCTGTGGTGTTGTTCCCAAGGGGCTGATCATGGTCCTCAGGCTTGAGAGCATGCTGGGTCTTGGAGAGGGACGGCGCAGCAGGGATTTCTGTGTCCGTGCCCTTGGGAGGAACGTGCTGCTTTGGGAAGGCAACTTTCTTGGAGGACTGCAGTTTGGGCAACTGTTTCTTTAGTCTCCCAGCCACCTTTGGCTCCCTGACCACTACTGCTTTTTCAGCTGGCTGCCTGCTATCCTGGAGTTTGGAGGAAGCTTGGGCCTTTGTGACAGAAGACACAGTGGACAATTCTGAGCCTGTCCCTTTGGAGATGCCATTCTGCTTTTGGAAAGAAGCCTTCTTGGGGCGTTGCCGTTTCTGCAGCCGCTGCTTTGCTTGCACAGCCACTCTGGCCTTCCTGGCAGGCTGGTTGCTGTTCTCAGACTTGGGGGTTACCTCCCCTTTCGGACTAGGCAAGTCTGGGTTTGTAGGGGTAGATGCCGCAGAATTTCCTGGGGTTAAAATTAAATAGAATGGGTTCAGAATACAGGCCTCATGACTGAGACTTGATCATTAGTGGAAGAGGTAAGCATAGGTAGCACAATAAGGAAACTGCCTGGGTACTATTTCTCCGCCAAATGTTCCACACAATTGGGACGTATCTAAAGCAGATTACTTAGATTCAGATTACTTAACTTCACCCGGCCTAGGCCTATACTCAAGTCGTATGTGAACCCTGTATTAATGAGAAGGGATCACTACCCATCCTTGGTCCAAAAGGTTTTTAGAGCAGGCTGTGCCCCCTTGAGGCCAGCAGGTAACAAGACACTCTAAGGAGAGGTGAATCCTGAATAAACCTGAAGCACTGGGCTTTTCTTTTAATCAGGAAAGATTTTTGATGGAAATGCAAAAATCTTTTGGAAACGCAGATTTTGATGAGATGCTCACAGAGCAACTAGAAACAAGCTAGTCTTCATAAATGAAGACTGACATATATTAAACATATATATTCATTTAATTTAAAAATTTTTTTTGTCTTTCTCTCTTTTTAGGGCCGCACTTGTGACATATGGAGGTTGCCAGGCTAGGGGTCCAATCGGAGCTGCAGCCACCAGCCTACACCACAGCCACAGCTACGCAGGATCCAAGCTGCATCTGTGACCTACACCACAGCTCATGGCAATGCCAGATTCTTAACCCACTGAGCGAGGCCAGGGATCAAACCCACATCCTCATGGATGCCAGTCAGGTTCGTTAACCGCTGAGTCACGACGGAACTCCAACATATATTTAAATATGGATTTTTAAAGTTAGAGGAAAAAAAAAATTACAGGAAATTTTGCTACTTCTTAAGAGATTTGTTCTGTTAACGTTCAGATGTGACCTTTGTTAAGACGCACTGTTTATTAAAAGAAATCAACTCAGTAAGTCATGCAGTTTGTATCCAGAGAAGGCAGGCTGGCCTCTCCCTCTTCCCACTAAACCCAAGGTGACATCCCAGCAGGCAAGGCCCTCAGGCCTGTTTCAGAATCCTCCAGATGGCTGAGAGACCGACCTCCAATTAGTATGATGGGCTCAGAGAACGGCTGATAGTTCGGAGGAGTCCTGTGCCAACCCAGTGCCGACAAGGCTGGACCAGCAGAGGTCCATTACCAGCAAGGCAACCCTCGCCAAGAAAAAAGAGAAACCACACCCGCACTGCGAATGCATTTAGTGCCAAACAACTGCAGCCACTTGGCAAAATCAAGGAAAAAGTCCCACCCACATGAACCCTTTAACATAACCCCAGTGGGGTCTACACTTGGGAACAACTGTAACTGGGATGAAAGGGGTCTCTCACCCAAGTGTGCAAAGCTGGGATAGGGAGGCAGAGATCCAGCCCTTCCCTGCAGTCACACTAAAAAGCTTCCTCGGAGGCAGAGAAAGCAAAGGTGACAACGAATGTTACAGAGAGCTTACCTGTTTGGGACTGGGGGATAGAATTGGAGAATTTCTTGAACTTGGCAATGAAGAAACCATCCATGTTGTGGGTGTGAGGGTAGAAGCGGCGGGTGGAGCGCAGACTGGGGTGGAAGCGCCTTTCCCGGAAGCGGGTAAAGCCCTCCTGGCCGAAGTCCAGGCCAGTAGGCACCAGCCGCACATTCCTCTTTTTCAGGGCGTAGTCTACCACCCACTCATTCTCTTCCACCTGACGTGTGGGGAGAGAGACAGAAGGAAAAGGCAAAGAGCTGGAGCTGAAGGGGGGCCGAGGAGCCCCAGCCCAGGCGCCCCGGGCTCCGCCGCAGGCCTCACCGTGATGGAGCAGGTGCAGTAGACAAGGTAGCCTCCTGTCTTGGAGGTGGCACTGACAGAGTCGATAGCACTCAGGAGCAGCTCCTTCTGAAGGTGAGCACAGCGCAGAATGTCCTTCTCATCCTGTCCCCAGATGGAGAGATACAGGGCATTGGAATTTCAAAAGGCACTGCTGACTGCTAACGAGGCCCCACCTCCCACTCCAGCTTTCCAGGCCCCGACCCCCACTTCAACTGATTCCCCAACCCTGCCTCCACACCTTGTTAGTCTTCACAGCTGGGTCCTTGGAGATGATCCCAGTGCCACTGCAGGGAGCATCCAGCAGGACTCGGTCAAAGCCCCCCACCACCTGGGGAAAAGGGCAGGATAATCAGATGTTCTGGGCAACCTGAGCCAAACCATTTATTTCCCAGAGGCAAGTCTCAACACCCTGAGGTCAGGAAGAGGGCAGGTGGACGAGAAGACGTCTCACGAGAGACACACAGAGGGGAGCCCCACCTTGGGGAACTGGCGCCCATCGTAGTTGCTGATGATGGTGTTGGTGACTCCCAGCCGGTGCAGGTTGCCCACGACACTCTTGAGCCGCTCAGCACTGGCATCGTTGGCAAGAATCACACCTGTGTTCTTCATGAGCTGGGCTGAAGGGCAGAGGGCACAGGGCTCACCGGCAGTTCTTCTGCTTCCAAACCTGCCAGCCACCCTCCAGCCCAGGAACATGCTTATTCCCTTCCCAACAAGCTGCATTCCCCATGTCCACGGTCAGGTCTGCCTGGTCTGTGCTGGCCCCTGGGATGAACAAGCCTACCAGGGTGGGGTTTCCATTATTACCAAATGCCCTTCTGATCCTACGGACTGTTATTCCTTCCAAGTGATAACAGCTTAATAAAATGGTTACGACTAGCTATATAGAATGTCTCTGTGCATATCTCAAGCCTTGCAACTGAAGCGTAACATCTAACAGCCAACCCGAGCAGAATCACCACGCCATTTTACAGGTGATGAGAGAGAACCAGGGGCTTGCTCGAGGGCACGTGGCCAGTAAGAGGTGCATGTGGGGCTGGAACAGGGACTGACTCCAGAACCTGTGCTGTTTCTTAAGCTCCAGCAAGTCACCAGTCCACCTAGTTTTATGAGCACAGAGGCAGGTGAGCCCGAGCCCTGCCAGACCCTCCTCTTACCTATGTAGCTGGTCTTTCCTCCAGGGGCACAACACATGTCCAGGATCCGCTCATGTTCCTGGGGCGCCAAGGCCATGACAGGCAACATGCTGGAGGCGCCCTGCAGCATGTAGTGCCCAGCCAGGTACTCGGGAGTAGCACCTGTGGAGGAGGACCTGCCTGTGACGTCCTGGGACAAGGGGGGAGGGGGCGTGGAAGGGCTACTGGGCAAGGACCACTTACCAATGGGCACCGAGGAATCATACACCACGAGTCCAGTCTTTGACCACTTGCCCAGGGGATCCAGGTTAACTCCACGATTGATTAGCGCCTAAAGACAAGATGGATGAAGGGTTTAAAACCTCAGAAGCCACTCTACCCAAAAAGCAGATGGAGACATGAAAGCTTGGTCCTGCTGGACGGCCTGTGGCACCACAACCCTTAGAGCTTAATCAAGACACAGTCACCACAGACGCAGTGAAGAGTTTCTGCCATCTCGTCCCATGGTCTCCTTTTCCTTAGCCTTGGGTTCTAATTCAAGGTTTGAAAACCACAGCAGACTACTAGTTCCTGTTTTGTTTTGTTTTTTTAATGGATTTTATTTCAATTATAGGCGTACATAAATCATCACAAAAAGTGTTTTTGTTGTTTTTTTCTTCTGTCTTTTTGCCTTTTCTAGGGCCGCACGTGCGGGATATGGAGGTCCCCAGGCTAGGAGTCTAACAGGAGCTGTAGCCGCTGGCCTACACCACAGCCACAGCAACGCCAGATCCGAGCCGCATCTGCAACCTACACCACAGCTCATGGCAACGCCGAATCCTTAACCCGCTTAGCGATGCCAGGGATCGAACCCGTAACCTCATCGTTTCTAGTCGGATTCGTTAACTACTGAGCCACAACGGGAACTCCCTAGTTCCTGTTCTTTTATTTCCTGGAAGTAGACTCTGATTTTCCAAGATATTCAGCCTCCTTACCATCCTAAAATTTAGCTTTCAAGGTAATTATCAGCCTATCTTCACATCAGGAGATACACAACACACAGGGCTACGTTCCCTGAACCCTTGGAGGAAACGATGAGCTTAAAATGTTGCTTGCCCAAGCGTGTCGTGTTTTCCTGGGGGCAGGAATCACAGTCTCACCAGCTTCTCAATGATCTTTGGGAGGCAGCACTTCTATCGTGACTGAACTGGCCAAAAAACCCGGCTTGACACTCAGCCTGTCCAGGTTTGCCTCCTGGGCTCATCCTGTACCAAGAAATGCTTAGGTCCTAAGATCCCCCGAGTCAGGGTGGGAGGTCTCTAGGGCTCACAGAAGTCCGTGTGCTTCCCTGAGACAAGCCAACCTCAAAGCCCACCCCTCACCTGAGCAAGGTCTCGGCGCCGGGTCTTCAAGGTATTGGTCCTGAGGGTGATGGGCCGAGGCACCTCGTTGGCTTCCAGGAACTCCACCAGCTGGGACAGAGGATGACAGGGAGTGTATCAGGCTGGCCCAGGAGCTCAGCCAGAAGAGCAGAGAGCAAGGGGGCCGGCTGCCTTCTTACACAGAGAAAGGGAGGTGAGGAAAGAGAGCAGGAGGGCATCAGACTAGCAAGTCAGTACCTCAGACAGAGGGAAGAGGTCCATGAGCTTGCCAAGGAGGAAGTCTCCGTAGGAGTAATAAGTAGCCAAATCCTTCCGAAGCCGCTGCAGATATTCAGAACGAGACCGACCCTCCTCCCGCTGAGTCCCAAAATCACGCAACACTCCCACTATATCTTGGATGCGCTTGTGAACTCGTTGCAAGTCTGGAGCCTGGGCATGTGGTCCCATTAAGGAACTGTTTCCCAATGTCCCGGGGCCTGCAAATCCCTTCTCCCAAGCACCTCCCCACCACGCCTCCCCCTGCACCAGAAGGATATCCTGCTCCATCTCCCCAGCAGCGGGCAGCACAAAAGGCTCCTCCTCATCCACGTTGATCTGTAGGCCCCCTTCTGTTTCATCATCTTCTCTGGGGCCTGACTCAGGGGATTCTTCCTCCTCTTCCTCAGACTCCTCCTCACTCCACTGGCTCCTATAAACAGGTCCAGGAACAGAATGGTTCACAGATCAAAGCAGACACCTCCTCCTTCCTCACACTTTCCTTCACTCTAGCTGCTGCCTGTTCTCCACCCTAAGTTTCCCAAACTTACCCTGCAACAGCTTCCTGGGCCTTCTGCTTTCGAGCAGCCCTTTCAATGGGCAGCAACTGAAAAAAAGACACAAGGGGCTGGTGATGCAAGGCCCGTCCTTCCACCAGCCCACATAACACTTCCAGCCTCCGTTATTTTATTTTCTTAAATACAAATGTAACTCTTCCTCCCCAAAAAAAACAGAGACTCTGAAAAAGTGAATATGTAAGACTGGCACAATATTTACCATCAGTGAACTAAAGTGGTGGATTGAAAGGGTTCGTTATACTGTTCTTTCCATACCTGTATGTCCACAGGGTGGGGGGACAAAAGTGCCCTTGGATATCCATTTTGCCATATCCTCCTTCAGACCTCCTCTACCTTTTCCACACAGTTAAAATCATTATGCATTTTCAAGACTGTTTTTTAACTTTCCTCATAGTTAGATCACAGGCATTTCCACAGACATAATAGCCTACTGTTAATTTAGCAAGAGAAGAAACCACAACCACAATTAGAAGTTTCCAGAGTTTTGGCATTATGGTCCACCTGGTGCCTCTAAGTCTCAAAATAGTAGCTCTGTAGAGAGAAGGGGGGTTGTGGGACAGAAGTGCAAGTGGGGACTTTCTTTGTATTCCATACAAAGAAATTGCTTGAATTCTCCTAGTAACACATTCACATACTAATTGTATAGTACATAATAACTTCCTGTACTTCAGAAAGTAAATCGTCTACGTTCTGGATACTCTTCCTAGAACAAAATTACTAAGTCAAAAGGAAAAAACCTTTTTAAGGTTCACAGATACCAAATAAAATCCCTGTCCTCTACACAGGCTTATCCTTGTCACCAAGGGACAGTCAGTCTCAAGGATCTGGAAAGACTCAAAAAGGCAAAGATTGCTTCCAGAAGACCCAGAGAGACAGAGCTCACCTCTTCACCATCATCCTCTTCTTCGTCCCCCGAATCAGAGTGGGCTCCATAGTCATCTATCATATCAGCATCACTGTCCTCAGAGCCCCAGAGATCTCCCTCGTTCACCACACCACCCTCTTCAGAGTCTTTCTCCTCTTCCTCCTCCTCACTGCTATAGGCTGGTGCTGGGCGCTTCTTGCCTTGAGCAGCATTAAATAAGGACAGGGCTCCCTTCTTACTCGGTGTTTGGACAGCTCCTGCAGAGATCCCAAAGGGTTTGAAGAATTCTGGACTGAGAGCAGTCACACACTGATGAAGCCTGTATTTTCCACCCCCACGAATGTCCTCTGGCTGTTCCTTTCACTCCAGAAATGCTCAGCAAGCTCTTCCATACCCAGGACCCAGGAGACTCCTCACGTAGCACCCAGCTCCTCTTTTCACTGACCTTTCGGTAGCTTTCCAGGCAACAGTTTTGCCCCAGGGGACTTAATTGTCTCAGGGACTTCAGCAGAGCCCAGCCTCCTCTTGGCTGCCCTGAAAAGACATAAGGAGAGAGGAAGTGGAATACCCCTCCAGGCTCTGCCACTTTCCACTGCAGGGAACCATGACAGTTCCCAAAGGGCCCTTTCCATCAGCATGGTCACACTGGATCATGTGCCTAAGGATGAACAGGACAAATTTAATCTGTGTAACATAAACATGGACATTCACACTCAGGTTTTTTTTTTTTTTGGTCTTCCTGTTTTCCTTCTTTTTCTTTTTTTTTGTCTTTTTGCCTTATCTAGGACTGCACCCGCAGCATATGGAGGTTCCCAGGCTAGAAGTCTAATCGGAGCTGTAGCCAATGGCCTACGCCACAGTCGCAGCAACACGGGATCCAAGCCACGTCTGCGTGCTACACCACGTCTGCGAGCTACACCACAATGCCAGATCGAACCCCAAACTCATGGTTCCTAGTTGGTTGGATTCGTTAACCACTGCACCACGACGGGAACTCCGGTCTTTCTGTTTTCTATAGGGCTGCACTTGCGGCATATGGAGGTACCCAGGCCAGGGGGCTAACTGGATCTGTAGTTACCAGCCTACGCCACAGCCACAGCAACACCAGATCTGAACCTCATCTGTGACCTACACCGCAGCTCACAGCAACACTAGATCCTTAACCCACTGAGCAAGTTCGGAGATTGAACCTGTGTCCTCATGGATGCTAGTCAGATTCATTTCCACTGAGCCGCGAGGGGACTCCTACACTCACCTCTTTCGAGCACGACTGGACAGCCTCTTGGAATTTTCGTCACCAGCTGTTTAAAAATCAAAAACAGGCAGAGCAGGTTACAGGGGAAATGAAAAAAAGAGCAATGGGAGACGAAATAAAAGGGGAGAGATTTAGGACACTAGTTAAAAGAAAGAGATCACAACTCACTCCACTGTACTCTACCGGAAGCTGGGTAAGGAGATGTGGAGGAGCTGATCTCCATCTCAAAGCTGGGCCTCCCTCCAGACTGATTTCAAAAAATAGCATCATCACCATTCTGAAACTTTCAAATCTTTCTTCTGCTCTTTTATCTAAGCAGTTGCCAACCACAGATTTCACAACTGCTGCTTTTCCTATATTCTCCCAAAAGATAGAAAGTTTAAAGCCCTATCATTTAATAAATGTATACAAGTTAACCTCTCAGCATACACTTTCTCTGCAGTGCCTCCCTCACAGAACACTGAAAGAATGAAATGATACAATGTGTCCAGTGGGTTCAGCACTGTATTTACCACTTGCCTATGCTTGAATAAACTGCATCTTTTAGACAACACTCAACACAAACTCCCTGCAGTAGACTCCCATCCATGTGGCAGCCAGCTCTGTGCTTTCCCACAATGCCGTCTCCTCCACAATGCCATTCACAGTGACTGGACTGTCCCCTTCCCAACTTCCACTTGCTAAAATGTCATCCATTTTTCAAAACCCAACTTTTTTCCCTTTTTCTTCTTACTTTTTTATTTTACAATCTCTTGTGTCCAGTGCTGACTTTCAAAAGATCACAGCAAGGGAGCTGCACTGCTACCCATGAAACCCCCACCCAGAAGCAAGTCATCGAAGAAGAGCTTAGTGCAAAACCCCACTTCTTGGGAGTTCCTGCTGTGGCGCAGACGGTTAATGATCAGTACAGTAAGTCACAGCTACAGTTTGGATCTGATCCCCGGCTGGGTAACTTCCACATGCTGCTGGGGAGACCAAAATAGAAAGAAAAAAAATTTCACAAAATCTTTTTAAACTCGCCAACTCCGTGGGATCCCCCTTTCTCTGAACGCCCTCAACCTTAAACTACACATCTCCTTGCGTGGGAACCTGTGTCCCCATCACATCTTCCCTAATTTCTAAACGTTAATGAGACTGTTCCATTCATACTTATTTTCTAAGAACTCATGAACACACAGTCTAAAAAAACTGAAGAGATGAAAGAATGGCTACAGATGAAAGAATGGCTCAAAATCTGGAGAATTGGGAGGGGGCGGGCACGCCTGACCCTTACCTGCAGGCAAGAATCTGACAAGTTCGGTCTCAGCACCTTTCTGTTTTCGGGCCTTTCGGCCCGGCCCGCGTTTCTCCTTCGTAGGGTCCAATTTGCGCCCCATGGTACTGGGGAAAACGAAAACCAGAGACGGTAGAGTGGAGCATGTTGTACGGGAAAGGCAGAGGGCAGACGAAGCGAGTTGAAGCGGAAAAGGGCATTGCTTTGATGAGAACCTCGACTCAGCAACCCAACTGCCCCTCGAGGTCTGGCCACACCTCCACTCCACGCTGAGCCCCGGGCCCTGGGCCCCACACCGCTGGTACAACCTTCCCTCGCTACGCCCCAGCCCGAGACAGCGCCTCACCCTTTCTTCCTCGACTTCGTCCAGACCCGCCCGAAGCCGCAGCTCACCTGGAAGTGGGTCCAGTCCCGAGAGGGCCCCAGGAAGCAGGCACAGCACTCCACGTGCGGTGCAAGGCTGGCGCTCGGACGCCACACCACAGAAATGTCTCGCGCAAGCGCACAGCTCGCCCGCCGAGGCCCCGCCTCTTCCGGGCTCCCCGTCTGCCGCGGAAGTCGGAAGTTTCGTTCGCCCTGCTGCGGCGCGGGCCAGGCGGCGCGGGGCCAGGCGGCGCGGGGCCAGGCGGCGCGGGGCCAGGCGGCGCGGGGCCCGGGCAGGATTCCGGAGCGGAACGCTCCGCTCTCGCCCAGGTGGAGAAGGCGTCACGTACGGGACCGTCTTTAGCTTCCCCGCCGTCCCCTCCAGCGGTGGGGCTTACGCCTTACTGCAGACTTCATTCGGAAAACTGGTACCCAAAAGACGCCCCCTCCCCTCAGACGGAGACGCCCGAGCCGGGCCCTCCTTTGCCCTACATCGTCTCAAGGTCGCACTCTCTCCCAAGCCTGTGACTCTGAAACCCTCTTCCTTGACCCCAGACCCCGCGCTGCCCCTCAGGTAAAGGAACTCTCTGCCATGGTTCCTATTTAGAGGTCAGGAGGAAGGCGTTTTGCGTTGTCACTTCACACAAACTTCACAGAAAAACCGACGGCAGCCTTTTTTGAAATAAACCCTAAGGTGGTGCTTAGCAGCTGTTAAAAACTGTTCCAACACTTCGCTGGTTTGTCTTCACAATCCTTCCAGGAAGATCCTTTCATTCTCTACAGGAGCCATCCACAGCCTGGAGAAGGCCGCAGAGCTGGGAGTCGGTTAGGCTGTGAACCCAGGTGGCTCCGGAGCCCCTTTCAGCGCGCAGGTGGTGGCGGCCAGAGCACGAAGCTACGTGCAGTCTAAGTTTCTTGGAATCTCAGGACACAAGGAATCCCTTAGTCTTCAGTTGCACTGTACCAGGGCTCCCGTTAGACACACCCATCTGCACCTACACCCACACTGAACCAGAGCACTAAAATACAAGGAAACTTTTATTTTCAATTTTTGTCAAGAAATCTGCTGTGGTTTTTTATGCTTTTGGTTCTTTTCCTTTTTTTTTTTTTCCAACTTTATTTCATTCTAGCCGCTCAGGGGCTGGAGCCGCTGGGTTCCTGGTATTAAAAAGATGCCAACAGAGGTAGCTATGTCTTGCCCAGGGGCCCGGCCCACTGTGAATACCCCCCAAAAAAAGAGAAATGAAAACACAAAATAAACCAACAAAATAAAACCAAAAGGAGGAAGAAATTCAGATCATTTTCTTCAAGCCTGGCGGGAACCCACAACAGTTTGTGTGTAACAGACGTTACAGTGGGGAGAAGCCAGGGCCCAGAAGGCCAGCCCGCCAGCTCCCTGCAGGTGGCGCCGGCGCTACTGCTGCATGTCTCTCCAGCAGGAAGGGCACCACTGCCCCTCACTCCCTCCCCTCCCCCAGTGCACTGGGGGCTGTTCCTCTACAGCTTGGAAGATGGGGCAGAAGGGAGGAGAGGGTCTCTCAGGCCCCCAGGGGAGAAGCTGGGCAAGGGAAAGTGAGGAAGGTCACTGCTCAGCGGTGGAGGTGGAATCATCCATTTGGATCTTCACTGCTGCTGGGCTACCTAGAGGAAGAGAGAACCAAGGGGGTCAGAATGCCAGGCCACAGGAACCCACCTGACCCCAAGGGAACTCACTGGCGGACCAGCCCCACCTGCCCAGTGTGTAAAGCCAGGAACAGACAACATTACATGTTCCAGAATGGCTCTATTAGAACAGCTGGCCAGAGGAAAACGGTCCTATACCTGCTGTGGAGTCGGTTCAGGTGCCCGGTTTGCCAGGCGGCTGAGAATGTTACGCTCGGACATCTGTAGCCTCACAGCAACTGGGGGAATTCGGGCAATAGTAGCTGGGAGTCGAGTCACATCGGCTTTCATGTCACTCAGCAGTTCTTCTAGTTGTTTCAGAACTGCATGGGGGGGAGAAAAGGCGGTAAGCCATGGTGGTCAAGACCTAGGCCCACCTTATCTTAAGTGGACCAGCTTCCCCGTTTACTTCTCAATGACCAAGTGGACTGACATGCTGGAGTGCTGTCCTGTCACTGAGTCACCTGACCTGGCTCCTCCACGCTCAAATTCCTATTCCTCATATTCCAGTTCCAATTATCCATGACTCTGTGTTTTAAAGTTACCTCTCATTGTCCCTTGATCCCTATTGTCTCCACTTTTCTTGGCAGTGCCGGCAGCATGCAAAAGCCTCCAGGCCAGGGAGAAAACCATGCCACAGCAGTGACACCACCAGATCCTTAACCGCTAGACCACCAGGGAACTCCTCCACTTCTTGAACAGCTATTCCTATTGTTTCCTTTTCTGTCTTTCCTCTTCACCTTTGGAGCTGTCTCCCTCTTCCTTTATAACAGCTGCCTTTTCCTTATTTTACCCTCCACCCCCTCACAATGTCTTAACTTTAATTAGAAACAGGATGTTGAAAGGAGTCTAGAAGGTGACAAGATCTTAAATGACCTGAAGTCACCTCTAAAGTATCCCAGATGACACTATATATTATTCTGGTTTGCTCTCCACCTCTCCAAAAATCTGAATATATTCAAGAATTTAAGAGGCAAAGAACTACTGTTCTTGACTGCCTCTAAGACATTAGCTTCCTGAGGAGGAAGGAAAGGCTCCCCAAACATGTTGGGGAGGGGCAGAGGAAGAAGGAGGCTAAGTTGGCAGGAGGCAGGGGAGCCACTGGCTACCTTTGTGCAGGACCGCATTGGCTGGCTTGTTTCCTGCCATTGACTCCTTGGACAGGTGCTGATGACTCTCCGCCAAACACTCCACCTCAGCAAAGCGGGTGTTCAGGGCCATGGAAGGGTGAGAGGGATCCTCTGACATGTTCAGGTAAGCTGCCCGACGCAGCTGTTCCTCAATCACCAGGGCTTGTTCTAAGAGCTGGATAAGGGATAGAGAGGAGATAGGCATTGAGCTGATACTCACTTTGCTTCTTTCTGATGGGCCTCTCAGAACCTGTAAAGAGCCTTATGGATGGCTCCCTCACACCTGAACTGGCATTCAACACCAGTTCAACACTCCATTGCCTTTTTTATCCCTCTTTGGCGGTCCATATTTTTAAAGCTCTTTATCCTTTACTGATTCACTTTTATACAAATGATAAAAACTCAATTTAGAAAATACAGAATGTATAAAGAATTAAATCACAATTCTACCTCCTAAAAATACCGTTAACATTTGACATTTTTCCTTACATTTATATTTTTTACGTATAAAGATCCTATATACCTATTTATAATTTCACTCAAAGTTAGTAAAAACAAAAAACAAAACAAAAAAAACTTGGCGTTCCCACGGTGGCACAGCGGAAACATCAGACTAGGAACCATGAGGTTGTGGGTTCGATCCTGGCCTTGCTCAGTGAGTTAAGGACCTGGCGTTGCTGTGAGCTGGTGTAGGTCACAGACACAACTCGGATCCTGAGTTGCTGTGGCAGCAGCTGCAGCTCCAACTGGACCCCTAGCCTGGGAACCTTCATATGCTGTGAGTGTGGCCCTAAAAAAGCAAAAACAAACAAACAAAAAAAAACAACAAAACTTCGTTTCTAATTGGTCTTTATAATATAAAGACAACTTTTAATGGTTGCATGGCAGTCCCTCCTATGGATACCATTTGTTTTACTCTTTTAAAATTATCTCTGTTGTCTTTTTTTTCATCTCCATATCTCAATCCCATTTCTTTCCTTCCTTAATAGGCCACCTTTCTAATTAATATACTTACTGTGTGTCTTTTTGTGAGTCTTCTTGAAGACTAAGTATTGTTTCACGTGCACATTTCTAATTAAGAATGTTTTTAGGTATAAAATGCTTTTTCCTCCTTTCCCCACTACACATCTTTTTTAAAAATCCATTTGTTGTTTTATATCATGTGCATTTTGTTACTTCTGTTGCTTACTGCTTTGTGAGGTGAATCCACATTTACCTACCCACACTCCAAACTCCAACATCCAGGTCACCTCCAGACCCCACCACCAAAATTCATACTGCAACGAACACTCACCCATGTGCTTGATGGAGCTGTGTAAAAGGTCCTTTGAAATATATTCCAAGGGACAGAAAGCTGATTCATGAGTTATGAGACTTACTTTGCTCAAGTATCCACTGGTTCTTAAAAACAATCCATTAGGGGTCAAGAAAAAGGCCAGTATGAGAATAACAGACTATTCTTTCTTCCACAAGACCTGGCTCCATCAGGATCTACTAACTTATCTCCAAACAGACCAAGCACCTACTTTCAGTCTATATACCACCTCCACCAACTCCTGCCCCAAACTATGAGCCTTCTCCAGGATCAGCCCTTGCCTGTTCTTCTTCTTTTTTTTTTTTTTTTTTTTGCTTTTTAAGGTTACACCCACAGCATATCATATGGTGGTTCCCAGGCTAGGGATCGAATAGAACTACAGCTGCCAGCCTATACCACAGCCACAGCGACACGGGATTCCCAGACCCACTAAGTGAGGCCAGGGATAGAACCGCATCCTCATGGATAGTGGTTGGATTCGTTTCGGCTGCCACAATGGGAACTCCCGGCTATTGTTTTAAAGCATTCTCCCAAGAGATCTCTCCCCTCCTGGCATCAACCAGCACCTCTATGCAAATGAGCTGGTGCTTTTCAAACCAGTTATCTCAGGCACTGATTGTGCTGATCCCACTTATGCATGATTAACCACTTTGATCCCACTTATTTATGGTGGTGGGGGTACTGGGAGGGCATTTACTTGTAAGAAACACCTAATGTTTTGTCTAAAATTGAACTCTTTTCCATAAACTGCTCCTTCTCCTCACTTCCCTGACCTCCCAGTGATAATTTAACTTAATTTTCAGCAACTCAGACTCTAAATTTCAGTTATTTTTGGAGTCTCACTCCTTTGTATCTCAAATCCAGCAAAGTCAGTCAAGGCTCAACAAACTATGGCCTATGGGCCAAACCTGGCCCACTGCCCATTTTGGGATAGTCCAAGAGCTAGGAATGGGTCTTGTTTTGTTTTGTTTTACGGCCGCATTTGGAAGTTTCCAGGCTAGGGGTTGAATTGGAGCTGCAGCTGAGGCCTACACCATAGCCACAGCCATGCCAGATCCGAGCCTCCTCTGCAACCTACATCACAGCTTGTGGCAACACTGGATCCTTAACCCACGGAGTGAAGCTGCATCTTCACAAACACGACATCAGGTTCTTAAACCCACTGACCCACAAAGGGAACTCCAAGAATGTGTTAAATTTTTTTTTTTTTTTATCTTTTTAGGGTTGCACCAGCAGTATACGGAGGTTCCCAGGCTAGGGGTCGAAATCAGAGCTGTAGCTGCTGGCCTACCCCAGAGCCACAGCAACGCGAGATCCGAGCTACGTCTGCGACCTACACCACAGCTCAAGGCAACGCCAGATCTTTAACCCAGTGAGGCCAGGGATCAAACCTGCAACCTCATGGTTCCCAGTCAGATACGTTTCCCCTGTGCCACGACGGTAACTCCAGGTTAATTCTTAAATGGTTGGGAAAAAGTCAAAATAATGGTTTGTAACACTTATATCAAGTTCAAATTTTAGTGTCAATAAATAAATTTTTACTGGAACACACTATTTATATTTATCACCTATGGCTGCTTGCATGCTATGACAAAGTGTCAATGTCCCATAAAGCCTGAAATACGCTCAGGCCCCTTAAAAGAAAAGGCTTGATGAACCCACAGTAAATCAGTAAATCCTGTAAATTCTTTGGTGTTTCATTTTCTTCATCTTATTCCTTTTCCGTTTTCCACAACCACCATCACAGCCCAGCCCTTACTACCTCCTCATGCCTATGTGATAGTTCTGTAATCTCATGAATGTTCTGGTTCAGTCTCCCTTGGTCGTATCGAAACCCTTCACAAACCCTCAGTGGCTGTCCATGAACTATAAGGTAAAACCCAACTCTCTTATCTGGTGCCAAAAACCCACCTACTGACCTCTAGCCCTTACCTCTCTATGGCTCCAGCCTACCTCCCACCATCACCAGCACAGGTGACTTCTACACCCCACCTGGACTACTTGCTGTTCCCAAACACCCTATGCTCTACAGCCTCTCTCTGCCCAGCCTAATCCTTTTGATTCAGACAGCCTTCTGATTCTATCTGACGGTCTCTACTACATTCATCAAAACTTCATTCCAGTGCCATCTTCTCCATGAAGCATTTGTGAGCTCTCTCCCCATTCCCCACACTCCCTCTGGAGGACTTTCTTGTGGATTCAGCAATCTCCTTCCCAACACAGAGAATGGCATTCTTCTGATCACACATCTGCCACTACTTTGAACTGAAAGCTCCTCCTTGAGAATAGGCACCAGGCCTGGGATCGACTGCTTGGCACGTGGTGTTTAAAGGTTTAGTAGTGTACATTCCTTATTCCCCCAGTTATACTCAGCCCAAGATCCACGTGTCCCATCTTCTTGGTATCCCATTTTGATGGTCCGCACACAAGGTGCCATATACATCGGCTGAATTCCTGAGTAAGACTCCCCTTCCGCCCTGGGCTTATCAGCCCTAGCAATTCTGAAAATGGAGCTCTACACCTTTGCATCTACCCCACTCCTCATCCACACAAATACTCGAACCCAGAAAAAAAAGACCTCCAGCCCATGACAGTCCTGCCTCCTCAGAGATCCAATTCAGCCCCAACTCTGTATCTTTTCTGAACATTCCAACCTGCAGTGTTCCCCCAGCACACCAACTGCACTGGCCTATCATTCACTAGGCACAGTCATCTCCAGCCTTTGAATAGCTGGTTTATTTTCAAATCTGTAAGTCTCTCTCTTTTTTGGCCACACCTGCAGCATGCAGAAGTTGCCGAGCCAGGGGTCAAACGTGAGCTACAGCAGTGGCGATGCCAAATCCTTAAACTCTAGGCCAGCAGGGGACTCCCCAAGTCTGCATGTCTTGATCTATAATATTTAAAGTAGTTGGGAGGAAAGCTGTCCACAGAATACAAAAAGTAAGTCAAGTGCACAGGAGAATATAATAAACAGTATGGCTGAACGAACAGACTCCCTTCCACACTTTAAAGCCCGTCACCTCAACGCTGTCTTGTCTTCCTCCCCAACCTGCTCACCTTGAACCTTCGGGCTAGAAACTTATTCTTGATCTCTAAGAAATTGCCACGGTTCATTTCACCTTTGAAAGGCTCATTGAGGATAGCATAGCGTGGGTCATTCTGGATGTCCTGCCACCGGGCATAGCCGTGGCTGTTGGGAAATTGCTCAGGAAAAATGCAACAAGGAATGAACTTCAAACTGTGGGGCCTTCAGAAACCTTCACCAAGAACCTCAGCCCAGACTCAGGCAAAGGATACTTTATGATACCAGCCAGCAGCCAGTAGTCATGCCGTCGATGCCAGATCTCATAGGTCTTCTTGGTGACTGTGGCTGCCCGCTCCTCATTCTGCCAAAGGGAGTGCAACTCTGAAAAGGAATTTGAGGAGGTTTGGGGAGAAAAAAGAAAGGCAAATATCTGTAAGAATTCAAAACGCTATTTATTCCTAACCCCTCAAATACCAACTTAATGTGCCCCATGGACCCCAGAGGAGCCTGCAATCAGGCCGGCACTTCCTCAGCTCAGAGAGGCAAAGTCTCTATCCCCTGGTTTCTGACAAGAACCCTAATTTCACCTCAAATCCTTCCAATCCCAGTGGGGCCCTCTCTTTCTTACCAGTAAAACCACCATCTGCAATGTTGAACATGAAACGCTGTTTAATATTTTTCTTCTGCTTCTCATCATTCAGGTCCTTTGGGGTCTCTCCATTCTGAAGCATCACCTCTTTTTTCTCTTCTTCTTCTTTCTTCTCTTCTACAGGATATGCAGAAGAAGAAAGGTCAGCTCCAGACAGAAGCCCAGCACCCACCATGGCCCTTAGCCATAGCACCATATGCTACAAAATATCCATCCCTCCACCCTTTTTCCACATAAGCGTTTTTCAAACCCAGAAGAAGGGGCCACCGGCCCCAGCCCCTTGGCAGCCACACGTGGGGAGAGATGGAGTATTTTAGCTTGGGATAAAATGGTTCTACAGGTATGGATGGGGAGCCTGGGGAGGGAAGGGCATCGCAGAGGTAAAGTCCTTCCTTTCAGTTCTGAGTCCTCTTAAAGCACAGGTGGCTTCTCCAAACACCCACCTTTGTCCTCCACCACAATGGGAATCAGATCGCCTGCCGCCTTCTCCTCCGCCTTCTCCACGTCAGCAACACCTGCAGGGGCAGAGGGCACTGAGAGTCTATCTAAAGAAGACTGTTCTCTGTTCTACACTGTGTCCCCCTGGAATAGTCCTAAATCTCAGTCTCAATGATTACACTCTTAAAAGATGTCTTCAGGGGAAAAAAGCCCTCAATTAAAAAATCAAGGGTAGGAATTCCCATTATGGCGCAGTGAAACGAATCGGACTAGCATCCATGAGAATGCAGGTTCGATCCTTGGCCTTGCTCAGTGGATTAAGGATCCGGCATTGTTGTGAGCTTTGGAGTAGGTCGCAAATGGGGCTCAGATATGGCGTGGCTGTGGCGTAGGCTGGCAGCTGCAGCTCCAATTCAACCCCTAGCCAGAGAACCTCCACATACCACGGGTGAGACCCTGAAAAAAAATTAAAATTAAAAAAATAAAATAAAATAAAAATCAAGGGCATAAGATTCTTCAGTGTGTGTCTTCCTCCAGACTTCTCTCCAGCCAGCTGGAGGTCCAAGAGCAGCTGTGGCTCACAGGGATCTGCACTGCTTGAAAAGGTAGATACCTTTGGGATCTGTCTCCATAGCTTCCTCTGTTCTCTCTTTCACCTCTGCCTTTTCCACTTTCTCCTCTCCTTCCGGGGGTTCAATAAGGACCTTTTCATCCTCTGAGGCAGGGGCAGGGGGTTGTGTACACTGCAAAGGAAAGAAGACAGAAGCTGAAGCAGGCAGGCCAGCACCCAGGTGGGAGAAGAGGCTTATCCATTCGCCTCTGGTGTACCATCTAGTCACCCCCATCTCTTACCTCAACAGTGGCCTCAGGGGCTGCAGATTTAACCTCCTTTTCTCCTTCTGCACTCTCTTCTTCTTTGAGGCTATTTTCCTCTATTTTTATCCCATCCTCTGCAGACCAATAACAGGTATTAATTAAGGAGAAGGCCCCAGATCAGAGAGAAGATCACTGATCTCAATTTGTCTCATTTTTTTTTTTTTTTTGCCTTTTGTCATTTTAGGGCTGCACCTGCAGCATGTGGAGGTTCCCAGGCTAGGGGTCTAACTGGAGCTGTAGCCGCCGGCCTTCACCACAGCCACAGCAACGCAGGATCCGGGCCGTGTCTGCGACCTACACCACAACTCACGGCAACGCCGGATCGTTAACCCACTGAGCAAGGCCAGGGATCGAATCCGCAACCTCATGGTTCCTAGTCGGATTTGTTAACTGCTGCGCCACGACGGGAACTCCCAATTTGTCTCATCTTATTTTTTTTTTTTTTGTCTTTTGCCTTTATCTAGAGCCGCACCCGCGGCATGTGGAGGTTCCCAGGCTAGGGGTCTAACTGGAGCTGTAGCCGCCGGCCTTCGCCACAGCCACAGCAACGCGGGATCCGAGCTGCGTCTGCAACCTACACCACAGCTC